>BDSI01000053.1:685704-706743 GCA_003117195.1 Eudorina sp. 2006-703-Eu-15 | reverse complement strand
GCCGCCGACGGGCCTTCGAGCCAGCCGTAGAGCCAGCAGCCGACGGGCCTTCGGAGCAGCCGTAGAGCCAGCCGCCGACGGCCTTCGGAGCCAGCGTAGAGCCAGCAGCCGACGGGCCTTCGGAGCCAGCCGTAGAGCCAGCCGTCGACGGGCCTGCGGGCCAGCCGTAGAGCCAGCCGCCAACGGGCCTTCGGAGCCAGCCGTAGAGCAAGCCGCCGACTTGCCTTAGGAGCCAGCCGTAGAGCCAGCCACCGACGGGCCTTTGGAGCCAGCCGTAGAGCCAGCCGTCGACGGGCCTGCGGGGCCAGCCGTAGAGCCAGCCGCCAACGGGCCATCGGAGCTAGCCGTAGAGCCAGCCGCCGACGGGCCTGCGGGGTCAGCCGTAGAGCCAGCCGCCGACGGGCCTGCGGGGTCAGCCGCCGCTGCCACGGCGAACATTGGAAGCTCGTCCAGGGAGGCGGCGATGAGCCAGCCGGCAACCGTTGCGTCTATGGTGGTGATGTTCCCGAGATGGCGCATTTGGCGCTGCAGAGCGCCGAGAATGCTCTGTCCGCACGACTTGAAACGGACTAGGAAGTCACCACCAATCTCGTGCACAGTTTGGAAGTGTGCGGCCGCTGGTACAGCTTGCTGGCGTTGCCGCTGGATGAACGGCAGGCGGGCTGCACTCGGAAAGACCCCACGGGGGATAGTACAGGCGGAGACGGTGGGAGGACACCCGGCGGTGGTAGCAGCGGCAGTAGCGGCAGGGGCCCCAACGTCAGTGACACCCGAGGTGACGGTGGGGAAATCAGCTGCGATGCCGGAAGCAGCGGCAGCAGCGGCAGTGCTGGCGGCGGCGGCAGTGCTGGCGGCGGTGGCACCGGCGGCAGTGGAAGCGGCGGCGGCAGCAACAGCCGTGACGCCAGCACCGGCGGCGGCAGCAGCAGAGGCCGCGGCGGCAGCGGTAGCAGGGCTCAATTAGTTGTTGACGGCAACCTGAACTTCAACTGGGTTGCACCTGACGCTGCTGCGCACGATACTTGGCGGAAAGAGACGCTGCTCGACAGCAAGGTGGTGACCATTGCGCTGGCTATGTACCTGAGACCGCACTGTCGAGCTCAGCTGGAGAAATGGAAGCTCGGGAAATCGCCCCTACAGGAGCTGGCAAACAGCCTGCTTCTGGTGGCATGGGCCCTGCCGGGCGAGGTGGCTGCAGGGTCAGCGACGGGCAGCGCCCCCGAAGCCACCACCGCTGGTGCTGCAGCGCCGCCCGCGGGCGGTAAGGGCGCGGGCGGCAAGGGCAGCAACAGGCACCGGCGGGCACGGACGCGCGGGCAGCAGGGCAGCGCCGAAGAAGTCGTCACGGCTGGCGACCATCTACTTCCGATCTGGCCGCCGGAGCTCGTGCGCAGCCTGGCGGATGAGGAGGATCCGCAGCGGCTGGGGGCCCTCGCGCGGGCGCTGGAGGCGCTGGCGGCGCGGCTGGAGGTGTGGGGCGCTGTGGGTGCTGCGCCGGGCGGCCAAGGCGGCGGCGGAGTCGACGCAGAGAGCCGTGATGCTCCTGGGTGGCGCGCTGGGGCTGATTGGTCCCTGGGTGGCGAGCTGGGGCTGGTCGGTCCTGGGTGGCGCCCCTGCTGGTACTCTGATCTATCACAGCCTGGCAATCAAGCTGGCATTGATGCATGCATGGTCAGTCCGCGGCAGTCCGTTAGGGACTGCTGACCACAAGACACGACGTGATACATTGTGCTGTGCTGTGCTGTGCTGTGCTGTGCTGTGCTGTGCTGTGCTGTGCTGTGCTGTGCTGTGCTGTGCTGTGCTGTGCTGTGCTGTGCTGTGCTACATGTTGATGTGTTCGTTGTTGTGTCGTCATGTCTTGATCATAGGTTGCTGGGACTCCGGGAATGACTCGGTCGCAGTTGCAGTTCCTGTTCCTTTTGCGATAATAATGGAACCGGTTTCGGTTGGGACACGGTTGCGGCTGGCGATGGCATGCCCTGCCAATCCGACGTCCGCAATTGACGGATGCCGCACGCATTGGGCCAACACACGTACCGATCCCCGATCCCCACGCCCACCCGCGCCCACCTGCGCCCACCTGCTCCCCGGGGTGCACCCATGTGTTCGTAGGCAAGCAGCAGCAGAGTGGGCGGGGGTGCGGGACCCGCATGAGGCATCGCTGAACCTGCCCTGCTGAGCATGCCCGGGGTGCATGCACCCGAGCGTGTGCTCCGTGGCCACCCTGCTGCCAACCCGTCGCATCCCGCATGGCGGCATCGTGCGTGGTGGTGCGTGGACGTATCGTCAAACGGGACACGGAAGAGGCGGCGCATGTCGCCATTTGTCACTCCATGCATGCGCCGCGCCGTCCGCGGGGTCTGTCGTGAGCATTTCCCAATGAGGTGTGCCAAGCGCCTTGCGAGGTTTGTGCCGTTGCCGGGTTATTGCTTGGAACCTTGCATGGGCCGGAGGGGCATGCGTGGAGGGGCTTGCTAGGTACGTAGGGAGGGGACCGTAGGAAGGGAAGCTCTCACGGTAATGCCAGTCAATGCGCATTGATGTGCGGGCCGCCAGGAGAGACAGGAAGCGCTCACGCCCCGAGTCTCGGGTAATGGCGGGGCGCCGGTGACGGCACCCCGCCCATTGGGCCCCTTTTGTTGCTTCGCAGCGCGCGTGATGGTGCGGGGAAGGGGTGTCTGCCTGCTGCAGCAGAGTTAGTAACCGTTACACGGTGGACCCGAGTCCCGACCGGGTGTTCCAACGGGCCCAGATGCGTGTCGATTGAAAACGTGCCGCCGCCGCGGGGGGCCCTCCTGGCAGCAGCAGCAGCACGCGCGGATGGTCCCTTGGAGAGATCCACTGGCACCTTCACACACAGCTTGGGCGGGTGCCACATTCATTCACGGGTGGCGGCTGATGCGACGGGTGCAACGTACGTCTGCTGCAACAAGCAACGGTACCCGCCGCACCGGTCCGTCGCGGCCGCCATTAGTGCAGCCTGAAGACAACGAGTGATCTAGGGGCTCAGGGTGGCGGTGAGCGTACACGGTTCTGTTGCTGCTGGAGACAGCCCCCGCCTTGCGCGGCCATAGAGACGAGCAATCATGGTTCATTCTGCTGCCGCGCGAAAGGACCAACGGGTGTTCGCCAACCCGAGGGCCGCAACACGCCGGGGACAACACACGGGGTGCCGATTCCAGTTCGTCGACGCACCGTCTGAAAAATGGAAGGGATACCACGTGGCTGCCGTACGTCCACGCGCGCCACATGCAGCCATACGCACACGCACCGCCTCGACACGTCCAGGAAGACCCCCCGTCCAATACAGCCGCAGCAGCGGTACCGCGCCGTCGCACATTATTGTACGTTTGTACCGCCCCGCTCATCCCCCCCACCGCCTCCACATCCTCCCCCGGAAGACAGCTTGACTGCTGTTCCGGTGTGTGCGCACGGAAAGCCATGAGCCGCTTGACATTATTTAATACCAACGAAGTCACAGTGGAGCCCACGGCCACCATGCCCACATCGATCAGCCGTACATACAGTTCCAGACGTGGAAGGAGCTCCTTCCCCGACACCGACACGGTTGCCAGCCACGGCCAGCTCCCGGTAGTGGTGACTGAACGCACCCCCGCCTGCAGCGGTCGGGTTCCAGCTCCGTAGGGGTTTGAGGAGACGCGCCCCCTGTTTGTGGTCCGTTCCAACGGCGGGCGCGTACATGGGGACGGGTCATGTTGACCGGTCCCCGCCCGTGTGCCTCCGGAAGTGTCCCGTGGTGGCTCACCCGGCTGCGGTCCCGGCCCCGAAACCACCCTCATCCACCACCCGGGATCCAGATCTCTCCCAACAAGCCACCATACGGAACATTCCCGAGCGCCATCCAACAAGGGCGACAGACGAATCCAATCAGCAGACAGGCAATCAGCCGTCCAGCCGGCCGGCCTGGACCAGGTACGTCCCCACCTCGTTCCCATCTCCTCTCCATACCCTCCTCGTTTCCTCCCCATTCCCTCAGCCTTCTTGCTTGGCACCCGCCGCAGACATGAGTCGGTCCGCTCCGGCCCGCAACCAAAAGGACACCGGGGCCGCCGCCCCGTTAGACCCAACCCAGCGGCCCGCCTGTTGAGCCCTCCGCTGCCCAGCACATCACCAGGTACGGCGAGGCCCCTGCCGCACGGCCCTCACCAACTACAAGAGCCCCTGCCGCACGGACCCCAATCCGCCGCCCCTTCAGTGCCGTGCAGCCGTGCCGCCGCCAACACAGGAACCGCACGCATTGCCCACCCTGCCCTGCCCTCCTCGCCTTCACGCGTCTCCGCCTCCGCCCGGTTCCAAACAGCTGACGAGCCCACAGCTAACGGTTTCTTTCTTTTTCTTTTCAATTTCACCCACAGCTGACGGCGCCAATCAGAACCCCCTCGCCCGCACGTTGGCGCGGTTGTCAAGCGCCAGCTTGTGCACCTCGTCGCGGCGGGCGCGCGCCGAGCCCTTCCGCTGGTAGGCCAGCAGCAGCTCCGCCGCCAGGCACTCCGCCATGGGCACCCGGCCGCGGCCCGCGTCGCGGCGCTTCTGTGCCGCCTGCACGATCCACTTGACGGCGAAGTTGGTGGACTGGTGCGGGTCCAGCGGCTTGGGCACCAGCAGCACCTTGTTGCCGGCCTTGTTCTGCTGGATCTTCATCAGCGGCTTGCAGTTCTCCACCGCGCGCATCACAACGCGGACCGCGTCGGCGTCGGCGGCCGCCGCCGCCGCGGCCGCGGCCGCGTCCGCGGCGGCGGCTGGCGCCGCCGCGCCCGGGGCCTGCGGCCCCGGGCGGCGGCCTGCGGCGGCGCCAGCACCGCCGCCGCCGGCCTGCGGCGCGAAGAGGTCGATAAGGCGGCCCGTGGGGGAGGACTGTCGGAGGGTGTCGGCCAGGGAGCGCGCCTCGGCGGAGGAGGGCGGCGGGGCCAAGGGCGATGCTGCGGGTGTGGGTGTGGGTTTGGATGCCGTGGGTGCGGCGGGGCTGTCGGGCTGGGACGGGGCCGACGCGGTGGAGGTACCAGCGGCGGTGGCGGCGTCGGGGGCAGGCGGCTGTTCCTCGGCGCGGCCATCAGGCCCTCCAGTTTGCTGGGTCAGCGAGCGCGTCCGCGACGGTCCGAGACCGGGTATCCGGAGTGCGGTATTGCAGTCGCCATAAAAGATCCCGGCACATGACCTAAATGTTGAGCGACATTCTAACGTGTGCAACACATTGGACACCAGAAGACGGCCCGTGAAAAGCATTTTGGTTAGTCGTGCTTGATGGCCGGTATGACCTAAGACTTAACAAGTTCCTCGAGCCTTAAGACTTGGTAAAATTAGATACGTGTAATCATGGTTTTGTGTAATTTATGCCAAAAGTGATGTTGAGACAAGTGTTGGGCCCGTCGTCCGAAAACTTATGACATTGCCGAGTATTGTAAATTGTTGACCTCTGGCCGTTCTGCATGAGAACGCAAACTGCATGAAGTATGGTCACACAACGACCTCGGGGTCGTTGTCATGATGTCGTACGACCAATGCACTTCTCAAGGAAGTGATGATTTGCATCGAGTAGAAATGCATCAATATCTCGACAGTGATCTTCATCATCCAGGAAATATCTTTCTTGTGTTGTGATGGTATAAGAATGCCTGCTAGACTGTCATTTGCATTTAGAGGCGCTATATCATCTTAATCGGAATTTTATATAGGATCATGGTCGCATAGATACTGTTCGAACTGCTTTTCGAAGCCTCGTTTGCAACTCGCGCCCAAATGCTTTCCTAGCTTGCTCGTAGAAAGTGTGTTTCGCCACACAGATATCATCCTAAGGACGGGTCATAGTGACGTCCTCTTACACTGCTGGTATCTCAGGAAGCAGCCAGGATGCCAGCCCCGTCCATCGAGTCGGACCGCTCATCGGTCTCGGGACGCTCGTCGACATCACGAGCGTCGCGTGGCAACAGGCGCGCAGCGAGGAAGTCCGTCGCGCCTTCGGCACTTCAGGAGCCCGCGGAGGAGCGGAAGACGCCCTTCACCCCTGCCCTGGTGAGCGGGACGCGCCTGCCCCTGCCAGCGGCGCGCGGGCTTACGCGGGCGGCCCCCCCGCATCCACCCCCTCTGCGCGGCACAGAACCCGGGTCCTGGTTGAGGGTGGGGTAACGGCCAGCAGGTGTTCCGCATGGACGCGTTTTCGTGGTGGGGCTGTGGTTCCGCGCCCATTGAGTTGTAGCTCCGCGACCCGGCGTGGGTTCTGGCGCGCGGACTCTGAAACTGCTCACAGCTCGTAATCGCCTGCAGCAAGCGGCACGTACTGCCAGGCAGTACCCCGGCAGTGCGGAGTGCGCCCTGTGTCCGCGGCGCTCCTCCAGTGTGGCCACACCCGTGTGGGCAGTGCGCGGCTCAGCCGGGGGCCTTGCTCGGAGCACCCGGGTTTGGGGTGGCTGCCACGTCCCCCTTGTCCCCCTGCCTTCCGGCAACGGCTCTCGCGCGCTCGTTCCGCGGCGGACCTCAGCCTCCCCGGGTCACCACCCCTCGTACCGATGGGGGTGGGACGTGAGTGGAGGGCGAGGGACCCCAGTTCGGCAGCTGGACTGCAGCCGCACACCTGTGCAATGCCGTTACTCGCGGATGTGTACACAGTTTGGGTGGGCTCGCAGTGGGGCCGCCCTGGGGCCGCCCTGGGGCCGCCCTGGGGGCGCCCCGGGGGGGGGCGCGGACGTATTTCCTCAGGGCCCTCCCTCCTCCCCCCTCCTCCGCCTCCTCCGCCACCCTGCCCTCCCCTTTTATTGCCACCGGCGTGTCGTCATGGGTTGGGCTGCCACACACCCACACACTCGCACCTTCCTCTCCCGCGACATTTGTCTCCTACGTAACATCAACCCCCCCCTCCCCGCTCGTTTCCGGGTCCGCCTACTCATCCACCCACCCACCCGCCCACCCGCCGCCCGCCCGCCTTGGCCCCCTCCTGCCGCAGCTGACCGCCGGTCTGTCCCAGCTGGGCCGCACCGCCGACGGCCTCAAGCCCGCCTACCTGACCCTCACCCTCACCGGCACCGACCTGGCCACCGCCGACCCCCTCGCCGCCTTCCAGCACCTCCAGTCGCTGCACCTGGCGGACAACCGGCTGGTGGAACTAAGGGCGCTGGGGGCGCTCCGGAACCTGACGCATGTGGACGTGTCGGGCAACAAGCTGACGCAGGCACGGGTGTTTCTTCTAGAGAAGAAACCGTGTGTGTGTATGGGGTGGGACGAGAGGGGCTGTGGGAAGGAGGGAAGTGCCGTGGGGAGTGAGGAGGGGTTGGGGAGGGAGGGAGGGCAGCGGTTCCTTAACCGAGAGGGCTGGCACGCGGAGAGGGCTGGCGGCTGGAACCTCCCTCTCCTGCCGCCACGCCGCACCCGCAACAAATCCATCCCAGCCCGTCTTGCCACCTCGCCACCTCGCCACCTCGCCACCTCGCCACCCGCACCCGCACCCGCACACCCCGCATCCCGCACCATGTTTCTACAAGTTTACTGTGTATATATTCCCCCGTCCCCCTCTCCCCGGCCCCCCTCTCCCCGGCCCCCTCTCCCCCGTCCCCCTCTCCCCCGTCCCCCTCTCCCCGCCCCCGCCGCCGCCTCCCTGCCCCCGCAGGTCCTGGACCTGCGCCTGGGCCCCGACGGCTCCGGCCCCACCAACCTCCGCTCCGCCGACTTCTCCCGCAACTGCCTGGACATGCTCCGAGACCTGTCGCCGTACTCCCGCCTGACGCACCTCTCGGTGGCCGCCAACCGCATCGAGAGGGTGGGCTCGGGGCTGAGGACACTGGGCATGCTCAAGGTGCGGATGGGGGGGGCGTGGGGCGGGTGGGAGGCGGGGTTAAAAAGGAGAAGGAAACCAAACCTGCGGGTGTGGGGCGGGGTATAGGAGATTAGATTGGTAGGCATGGTCTTTCTGCAACTGACGACAGTGCAACGGCCGGGGACGGGTCGTGATTGGGTGTGGGGGGTACAGGACGAACAGAGGAGGGGCCGCTTGGCAGGTGGTGATGTGAGGGGTTGGGATCGGCTCTTTCTGTTCCGACCGCCGCTCAGTTTGCAATTATGGCCATCGATTGCTTGCGAAAACCCTAAACCTCCCACACGCGCACGACCTCATCACAATCAACACGACCACTATCAGCGCCGTTGCCCGCAGTCCCACCGCCGTCCTTCTCTCCGCCTCCCTTGAACACACGTCCACCAAGTCCCTGCCATCCTCCCACCCCACCGCCCTTTGACTTCCCGTGCTGCAGGTCCTGGACCTGAGCAACAACCGGCTGGTGAGCTGCCGCGGTCTGGAGGGTCTCCGCTGCCTGCGGGAGCTGAGGCTGGACAACAACCAGCTGACCTCCGTGGAGCTGCTGTCGGGGTTGTCCGCACTGCAGGTGGGGGCAGGGGGAGGGGGCGGGGGAGGGGGAGGGGAGGGGAGGAGGTGTGTGTTTGGATAAGAGGCCCGCCCGACCCAAACCAAAACCCAATATACTTAGGGAGGGGCAGTGTGTGTCTTGGTGGAAACCAAGGTGGCAGTGTCTGGAGCTAGAAACAATGTTGGGAGGGGGAGGGAAGGCAAGGGCAGGTAGGCCAATGGGAGGCCACCCACCAGCCCCTCGTGAGCTGCCTCTCCATAAATCCCATCCGTCCGTCCGCCTGCCCGGCCGCCCGTCTATTTCCTACACCCAAAACCCCTCTTCCCGATTCTCAAACCCCAATCCGCTAAACCCTAGATCCCCGCCCCCACCGCCCCCACCGCCCCCGCCCCTCCCCGCCACCGCCACGCCACCGCCGCCGCCCCCACCGCCCCGCCCCCTCCCCGCCACCGCCACGCCACCGCCGCCGCCCCCAGGTCCTGACCGCGAGCCGCAACCGGCTGCAGCAACTGTCGGGGTAGGCAGCCTGTCCGCCCTCCGTACCCTGGACGTGTCGTACAACCTGTTGGGGCGGCTGGAGGAGCTGGTGGCGATGCGGGGCGCGCCGCTGCTGGGCACCTTGGACGTCCGGGGTAACCCGCTGGATAGGGTGGGTGGGTGGGTGTACGGCAGTAGGGGGGTGGGGGGTGGGGGGGGGGATAGGGGGGGATGGGGGGGCTGGAGGGAGAGCGCGAGAGGGACTTGGGACGGTAAGGGAGGGGGTTAGATTGAAAAGGAAGGGGGGGTAAGGATTGAGGAACCGATGGAAGGGGGGAGCTGCAGAGGCGACGGGACGCCTCCCTGAGGCCCGACCCTCCCCTCCCCCGTGCGTGATTTTCCTGTGTGGGTGTTTTCGTCTGTACCCCCTCCCATCCCTAATGATGCCCGTGGCTCACCTCTCCCCCTCCTTGGCCACCTATCTTCTGATCCCTCCCTTCCTCCCCCATTGATTCAGTCGACTCGCCTACGAAGATTCCGGGCCTTTGATCTGGAAGCGGCGCAGTATGAATAGGTCTGCCAATATCCTATACACCCCCTCCCCCCCTTTTTTCTCTCCACCCCCCTTTCCCCCTCCCCCCGCCCTTTTCTTTTAACTCTGCACCCCTTCCCTTTCAACCTCCCCCCCTCCAACTTGGGTCGCGTCTTGACTCCTGTGCCACGCATCGGTTCCCCAATCCTTACCCGCGCTCCCTCCCTGCCCCCCTCAGGCCGTCAGTCTGCGGCTGCACGTGGTACATCTGCTGCCCCAGGTGGTGCTGCTGGACGGAGTGGCGGTGGACTCCAAGGAGAAGGTGCGGAGGGGGGTGCGGGAAGCTGGAAGAAGCCGCGGGCAGCTGGGGGAAGCTGGATGCACCCTAGCGGGAAGGCCGGCGGCGCCGGGAGGCGCAAGAAGCAGTGCTGCGGGATGCGGCGCAAATCCCTGGAACACCACCATCAATGGGTGGGAGGGGCCGCACGTGTCCCTCCCTTCCCCAGCTCGACCCGCGGGTCCACCCGTACCGCACCCACGTCCCCCCATACGTACCTGTGTCGTACACCCCCGTGTCCTACCGCGGCGCACACCCGCTCAGCCCTCCCCTTCTCTGCCCCCTCCCTATCCGTCCCTCCCTCCCTCCCTCCCCCCCTCCCCCCTCCCTCCCTCCCTCCCTATCCCTCCCTCCCCCCTCCCCCCTCCCCCCTCCCCCCTCGCCCCTCCCTCGCCCCCTCACCCCCTCCCTCCCTCCCTCGCCCCTCCCTCGCCCCTCGCCCCCTCCCTCCCTCCCTCGCCCCTCACCCCCTCGCCCCCTCCCTCCCTCCCTCGCCCCTCACCCCCTCGCCCCCTCCCTCCCTCCCTCACCCCCTCGCCCCCTCCCTCCCTCCCTCGCCCCCTCACCCCCTCGCCCCCTCCCTCCCTCCCTCGCCCCCTCACCCCCTCACCCCCCGGCGGCACCCCATCCACCTCCCTCAGGTCCTGGCCGCCAACATGCACGGCGCGGACGCTGAGGGGCTGCGGCTCATCCGCCGCAAGTACTTCCCCAACGGCGAGCTGGTGGACGGCGGCGGCGCCATCCCGCCGCTGGCGGCAGGTGGGGCGGAGCTGTCCCCGGCGGGGGGGGGGGGGGCGAGAACCTGTGTATGCGGGCGGCGGAGAAACGAAAGGGCGCGGAGAGACACCCCAACAGTGCGCACCTCATCTCCCAACCCCAACAAGGCGCACCTCAACCCGCCCCGCCCCAACGCGCACTCCAGCCCACATGCCCCAATGCCGTGTGCCTGTCATTCCCCATCCCACTCCACTAGTACGCAGGCCTGGTGGCCTCCCACCCCAAGCATACGAACCCCACCCCACCCCCACTTTTCAATTTAACTCCCCACCCCACCCCACCACTACTCCTACGCAGGCCTGGTCGCCTCCCAGGCGGAGGAGGAGTGCTCCGCGGACGCCTCCGACCGGGGCACCCTGCTGCGGCTGGACGCCTGGGCCGCCTCCGTACGACCCGAGTCCGTACTGGCGCCCGGGGGCAACCTCGTCACCCTCGCCGACGCGCTCGCAAGCGTCTGCGCCCCCGGCAAACCCGCCACGTCCGCCCCTGGCCTGGACGCCGGCGGCGGCGGCGGCGGCGGGCGGAGCAGCTCCACGCTGCTGGCCAGCGCGCCCAGCCGCGGCGGCGGCGGCGGTGGCAGCCGCGGCACGCTGGCGCAGCTGGCGGCGGCGGTGGCGGCGGGCGCGGAGGCGGCGGCGTCGGGGGCGGACCCGCAGCCGCAGCTGCAGCGCGCGCGGGTGTGCTGGCGGTGGGTGGTGACGCACGTGGCCCCCACGGCCAGGCTGGCGACGACGTGGGATGTGGAGACACCGCTATTTGGGCCCTCGGCGCAGGTGCGGCGGCGGCAGTACCGCAGTGGCAGTAGGCCAGTAGCAGTAGCAGTGGCAGTAGGCCAGTAGCAGTGGCCGTAGGCCAGTAGCAGGTGGCCAGTAGCAGGATGCCAGTAGCAGGAGGCCAGTATCAGTAGCTGTGGCAGTAGGCCAGTAGGCCAGTAGCAGTAGCAGTTGCAAACTCCAGTGCAGTAGCGGTGGCAGACCCCGGAGGAGGGCAGTTTCAGGTACCGTAATAAGAGTCGGATCCGCAGCATTTTTGCGGTCTGAATGGCTCCGCGAAATTCCGTGCAGTGAAGCCCAACACGCTTGACGCGAACCCAGCACTCGACACAACGCAAACATACACACTCCCGGCACCTCCCATATGTTCCAATACCCTACCCCCCGCCCCTCTGGAGATCCTGGGTACGGTTGGTTCTTCACCTGACTTGTGCTCTGGCAGCGGCGCAGTTTGAAGATGTCCGCGCTCGCCCCCCCCCTCTCTCGTGCCTCTTCGCATCCGGGCCAGGCCGCGGCGGTGGAGCGGGTACTGCTGGGCGACCGACCGCCCTCCCCCCCGCCGGGGCCCACCCCCACCCCCAGCCTCGCCGCCGCCGTCAACCTCCCCTCCTCCTCCCAGATCAAACCCGCCTCGCCCCTCAAGCCCGCCTCCCCCGTCAAGCCCTCCTCCCCCGCCAAACCCATGTCGCCGCTCAAGCCCGGCTCGCCACCCAAGATCACGACCTTCTCCCCCCAGTCCTTGCGCCCGCCCGCCACCGCCCCTCCCGTACCGCCCCCCGGGTGCGGTACATGGGCCGAGCGCGTCGCGCGGCTGTTCACACTTTTGTGTCGTGCGTGCGAGCTGGATGCCGTACCCATCCCCGGGTACTGGAAGCACCCCGGCCTGGCCCCCGGGGAGCGCGTGGAGGCGCACAACCACTGCTGGGCGGCGGTCAAGGTCAATGGCCGTTGGCGGTTAGTTGACCCAACCGCCGCAGCCCTGGCGGGCGGCCACTGCCCGTTCTTCGTGCCGCCCGACGCGTTCATCTATTCGTACTGGCCGCTGGAAGCTGCCTGGCAGCTGCTGCCGGAGCCCATCAGCCAGGAGACGTGGTGGGCGCTGCCGTACGCCAGCCTGGCGTTCTTCGCCGAGGGCTGCCAGCTGGGGGACGAGCATCTCGAGGCGGTCAACGTGCTGCCGGCTGTCAGGTGGGAGGCGGGCGCCGGCCCTCTGGGCCCACCGATTTTCGGAGGGGCAGCTAGGACATAGGAGGTTCGTTGGGCTACCTTGGAGAACGTGCTGCCGGCCGGGGGGTGGGAGGAGGGCGGCCCCCTGGCTCTACCGATAGGGGTATACGATAGCTAGGAGGTCGACAGGTGCCATCCGGTGCCCACCTCACCGCACCGCACGCGCCTACCGTACCGCTCATCATCTGTGGCTCCTCCTTCCTGCGCCTTGTCTCCCCCCCTCACCTCACCTCGCATCCCTGGAGATCCTGCCGGTACAGTTGAACCTTCACCGTACCTTTGCTCTGGCAGCAGCCCAGTTTGAATACGTCCACCAGTTTCCTATTCCCCCCCTCACCTCCCTCATTCCCTTCCCTTTCCTGTCCCCACTGACTCTCCCGCTTCCTCTCCCGCGTCCTCTCCCGCGTCCTCCCTCTCCAGGGAGGGCGGCATCCTGCCCGCCTTCCGCGTCAACCTGGCGGCCCCGCGTGTCAAGGGGGTCAGCCTGCACCACGTGCTCAAGGAGGCCGCCACGGGGCGGGTGGTGGCGGAGTGGCCGCCCAAGGAGCCGGGGGTGCCCGCCTGGGCCTTCCAGCAGGTGTGTGAAGGGCGGGGGTCAGGGCGGGGGTTGCCAGAGGGACAGGGAACTGAGCGATGCGGAAGTGCTCCGAAGCCCACCGCTCCAAGTGGAATCCCCTTCCTTGGTAAACGCGTACAAACCTCATTACGGAAAACTGTTTGACGGGCAGATCCAAACCGAGTGACCTTGCTCCGGTCCATCAACCACCTCCCCTCCGGCCCCCATCCCTGGGTTTCGGGTTTATTTCTTTTTTCAATTTAACCCCCATCAGCCCCCATCCCCGGCCCCCACCACCCCCCGCCCGGTCCCCTCGCCGCCAGGTGGTGGCCGGCAAGCGGGGCCTGCTGGAGGTGCGGTTCGGCGCTGAGAAGCACCTGGTCCGCCGCCACCAGTTGTGGACCTCGCTGCCCGCCCCGGGGCAGTACCAGATGGAGGTGGTGCGGCGGGTGGAGCTGCCGGGGGGCGGGCTGCGGCTGGCGGTGAGCGGGCTGCCGGCGCCCGGACTGAAGCTCCGGGTGGTGGAGGAGCAGCTGCTGCTGAGGGTCAAGGTGGGTGCGGCGACGGGGACAAGCGGGGGTGGGGGTGGGGGTGGGCAGGCGGGGGGCGAGACGGGCGGAGGAGGAGGTGTGTGTTTGTGGGGAACGAAATGAGCCGCGAGACGGAGGGGTTGTGTTTGCTTTCGATTGTTGCCCTGGGTCGTCCGCGTACCGTACTTCACGCCGTACTTCACGCCCTCCCTCACGCCCCCGTTCCCTACTCCCCCACCCCCCACCCCCCCAAAACACCCCCATACATACTCCACACGACCCGGTGGCCGCCCTCTTCTCCCCCCTCCCCCTGCCCACCTAGGTGGTGCTGCCGCCCATCGCCCCCCACGACGAGGCGGAGGACGGCATCCTCCACTCGCCCGCGCTGCTGCGCACGCCGCTGCCGTACGCCTCCGCCTTCTTCACCGACTCTGGCTGCCAGGTGGTCACCCCCGTGCCGCACCACCCGCTAGAGGCCGACCGCTCCGAGTTCTTCAACGTGGTGGCGCCCGGGGCCAGCCGCGTGGCGCTCATGGCGGAGGGGCTGGACCACGTGAGTGCGTGCGTGCCGTACATACCGCGTGCCGTACGCATGTGCCGTGGATACGACACGTACGGTCCCTGGAGCTGCATACCGTATTCCCGCACGGACCGCGTGTGTGTGACTGCGTGACCCCCCATTGGTCCTCGTCCTCGTCTCTCCCTTTCCCCCCTTTCATTTCCTGCGCTCCCCAACGTTCCCCTTCCGCTCCGCCCACCTTCCGCCCACCTTCCGCTCCCCTTCCTCTTCCGCTCACATCTCTCTCCCGCCTAACCCCTCCGATCTCCCTCCCGTCGCCGCCCCCTCCCCTCCCTCTGCCTCCCGTCCCCCTCCCCCCCCTCCCCCTCCTTCCCTCCCCCTCCCCCACCTCCCCCCGCTCTCCAGCCCATCGAGCTGCCCCCGGTGGACGAGGAGAGCGCCACCTTCGCCACCTCGCTGCAGGTGCCCCGGGCGCCCTCCGCCACCCTCATGGCCTACGTCCACAACCCGGAGCTCAGCACGTGCGCATGGGTGCCGCTGCTGCAGATACGGGTGGGTGGGTGCTGGGTGGGAGGTGCGAGGGTGTAAGGGGTGCAGGGAGGGGTGGTCGGGGGTGTGTAGGGGGTGTCGCTGCTGCAGGTACGGGTGGGTGCGGCAGGGCGCGAGGGTCCAAGGGGGGGCGAGGTGGCTGGTCCGTTACAGGGCTGGGTGGGTGACGCTGCTGCAGATACGGGTGGGTAAGAGGGCCGGAGGGGGTGGGTGTGATGCGTACACCAACGTACGGGATGGCTGGGTGCCGCTGCTGTGAGAGCGGGGTTCTGGTTTGGCAGAGGGACAAGGGGAGTGATGGACGGGTTTGGGTGGCGGGCTGGTGGCGTGCGTGGCTGGATAGGTAGGTTAGGGGATGGGTAGGAGGTCGGTGGAACCACGTAGAATCATTGTGAGGGGAAAGATGAGTGCTGTCATGCGCTACATACAAGCGAGCCTACATACATGCCCCCTCCCCTCCCCTTCCCCTCTTCCCCCTGGCAGGTGCTGCCCCAGTCGCAGCACATCGTGTTCACGCCCACCCCCATCGAGCTGCCCGAGATAGACCCCTCCGACCCCTACGCGCACCACGCGAGGGACATCTTCAAGACGCTGGACAAGGTGGGGCGGGAGGGCGGGAGGGCGGGGGGGGGGTGTGGCTGGGTGGCTGGGCATGAAGCGGGCATCCGGATGACACACTCTCGGACCAGTACTACGTGTGCCGGGCCGCACCGGCGTACAACCGTCCACACCCACCCGCCCAGATAGAGTCTCGCTCGTTGTTTGTTGCCGTCTCCTCTCTCTCTCTCTCTCTCTCTCTCTCTCTCTCTCTCTCTCTCTCTCTCTCTCTCTCTCTCTCATAACGGTTTCGGTGGTATCGGCAATCGTTGGGAACAGACACCACTTGAGGTCATCATGGACTACGCGAAATCCGATACCGGAATGCCCTCCGGGCTCTGCCAACCGGATGTATATATTATATATTTATATCTATGTATATACCGTGCATGTATATACCGTGCATGTATATACCGTGCATGTATATACCGGCATGTATATACCCTGGCGCCAAACCCTGATACCGGCCGGCGGACACCCGAGAACGACCCGAATGCACCCGCCCCCCTTCGCCCCGCTTCCCAATCTCCGCTGCTGCCTCCACGCCGCCCCCCCCTTCATCGCGCTTCCCGATCTCCGCTGCTGCCTTCCCCCTCCCCCCACCCCGCTTCTCGATCCCTGCTGCTGCCTCCCAACCCTCCCCCCCCGCCCTCTCTCCCCGCGCCCATCCACCCGGCCACACAGGACCTGGGCGGTGTGGTGACGCGGCGGGAGATCCTGACCGCCTTCCGCCGCAACCGGCAGCACGCCGACATCCTCAAGTGCCCGCCCAAGATCCGGCAGCACGACGGCACCTGGGAGCGCTTCGTGGAGGTGTTCCTCGAGGTGCGTGCGCGTGTGTGTATTGTGGGTGGGCGTGTGGGTGTGTGGGTGTGTGTGTGCAAAAAACCTGCGTGTGTGCCTGTGCGTGGGTGTGTGGGTGTGGAACATCGGGAAAACCCGCCCGACCCAAATGCCGTCTGAGGACCCCGTCCACCAGCTAACTAACTAAACACCACACTACACCACACCACACCACACCACACACCCCCTCCACACACACTCCCCACCCACTCCCCACACCACACCACACCACACCACACCACACCACACCACACCACACCACACCACACCACACCACACCACACCACACCACACCACACCACACCACACCACACCACACCACACCACACCACACCACACCACACCACACCACACCACACCACACCACACCCCTCCCCCCAGATCGACACCAGCAAGCTGGGCACCTTCACGTTCAACGAGCTGGCCGCCTACATGGGCATCCTGCCGCCCGGCATGTACGACAGCGAGGAGGACGAGGACGACTTTGACAGCGAGGGCGAGGGAGACGGCGGCGCGGACGAGGGCGAGGAGGGCGAGGCGGACGAGGGGGACGAGCCGGGTGAGGGCGGCCAGCAGCCGGCGGCGCCGGACGAGGAGTAGTAGTGCGTGTCGGCCGGCGGGGACAGAGCGCGGCGCGCGCCGGGAGGGCGAGAAGGACGACGACCAACATCCACGGAGGGGCGGGGGCCCCTTCATCGGATGACTTAACGGGTGCTGATTACGGGCCGTGTGCTTTAGCGGGGGCGGCCCCGTGTGCAGATCACGGAAAGGAGGGCACCAGCGCGCGCGTGCGTATGTGAAGGTGTCGGTGTAGGTGTGTTTGGGGAACGGAGGCGGCGGGCGGAGCGAGCCTGTCGGGGGGGGTTCGCTTGACGCATTGTGCAGTTAAAAGTACCTCAGGTTGTTCACGCACGGTGTGAGCTGCAAGGCGGGCTATCATCCGTATCTACCGTATCTAGCGGTCCTTAATAGCGGATACGGTTGACGGTTGGTGGACCAGTACCGCTTTCTGGGCGCCGTCGAGACCGCGGTGTCAGTGTGTTGTCGCTGAAGGGGGTGGGTGGGTGAGGTGATTTCGATGTGTCGCTGTCTTTATTGACAAAGGGGGGGGGGTTGAGGCGCGCCCGTGCCCCATCGATGGCCAACTGCCGGCGGGTGTGTGTTCCGCGACCAGCCTGCCCGGCGGCCGACCGACGAGGGCGCCGCCAGGACTGCCGTCAGTCTCCATCCGTGTGTTGCGGATGCCGACGTGCTGCACGTGGTGGGCTCGGGCCGTTTTCCGTGCGCACCTGCCGGTGTGTTTAACAAGAAGCCCACCCATAACCGCCCAGGTGCCGGGGTGTGTGTGTATCTTTGTGTGGGTCTCTGCCGGAGACTCAATGTACAGCGCGCAGATATGATGTCGACAAGGTGTGCGTGTGTTTACGCGGCGGGGGACCTCATCGAACAGAACCCCTTGGGGATGGAGGCATGTGTGGATGGATGGGGGTTTATAAACCCTGACTTGGTTCGACATGCCCGCCCACAAGCGGGCATCTATCGCGGCTGCCCGGTGCGACGCACGGCTGAATGAAGGGCGGCGCCGTCCGACCTGCTGGCCGTGCGGGAATGCTGTCAAGTGGGTTTGTAGGGCCTTATGCAATCACGCGATCGTTACATGGGGGGGGCCGGAGTTGCAGGCGCCGGGCCACGCACACTGACGAAGCCGCCCGGCGTCAGCCACTTAGGCCAACTTCTCGGCTCTATCTGCTCTTCTCTGCTCCTGCTGAGGGGGTGCCCGGGCTGGAACCTGGGCTGCCGCTGCAGGCTGGAGAGTTCATTTGCAGGCGTGGAGTGGGGGGTGTTGCCCGCCCTGTGTGTGGGATGCAGCTGACCCGTTATATGATACCCTGCAAACCTTTCTCTAGCGCGTTCTAGTGAAGTGCATGGGTCCCTGGTTGGGGTTGATGAGATGAGGCGCAATCGAGCTTAGCCCTGGAGATGGCCCGTTGGAGCGCCCGATCAGGAGCCTCAGGAAGAGGAAGGGCCCAGCAGCGTGTAGTGGAACGACATGCTCGAATTGAAGCTTTTTCCCAGCGTGCCGCAACAAGCAACCCTGAAACCCCGATTGATTCGGATGTGCAAGAGTGCTTGAATCTTTTCGCTTGGCATCATGACATGCCCAGGCATGGCCGTACACGCTGACGAACGTTGTAGCACAACTACCGGAAACCTTGAGGATCAACTTTTCAAAATTCATCTTTGCCAGGTTTTCGATAAAATGTTAATGTCGCCGGTCAGGCGGTGTTGGACACTCAGAGCATTCAAGCGTAATACGACGTTCTGAAGTGCGATTCACAAAATTCAACCTGGCTTCATTCAGCAATAATCATGCTGTGTGGCATGTCCCTGTCCTAGCAATCCATCCGCTTGCAACGCTACACCTCTCCCCGCTCGTCCCGCCGAACTGCCGACCGGGCGCCTGTTGAGCATGCAGCCGCTCCCACCAGCCACTCCTGACAGCACACCAGCTTCTTCCTCCCGCAGCCCAGCCGCGACAGCCACCGCCACCGTCCCCAGCGCACCGCGCGCAGCTGCTGTTCTCCACGCGCCTCTGCACCCGCCGGCCCCGGCCCGGCTGCCCGCCGCCGGCCCACCCGTCCCATCACCGGTTCCTGTTGCCGTCGGCGGCCCAGCCTCCGCTGCAGCCGCGTTGGAAAACTCGCCCGCAGACACAGACGCAGACACAGCCACAGATGAAGCCTCCGACGATGCCGCAGCGCCCCGCTGCCCGCCCCTGCTGTGCCTGCCCACCCACGTGATGGAGGACATCCTGATGCGCCTGGACTGGTGCGTGCGGCTGACGGGCTTGAGAGGGGAGGACAGGAAAGCGGTGGGGCTGGGGAAAGGGGTGGGGCTGGGGGCTGGGGAAGGGGTGGGGTTGGGGAAGGGGTGGGGCTGGGGAAGGGGGTGGGGCTGGGGAAGGGGGTGGGGCTGGGGAAGGGGTGGGGCTCGGGAAGGGGTGGGGCTGGGGAAGGGGTGGGGCTGGGGGCTGGGGAAGGGATGGGAAGTATGGCAGGGGGACGGCAAAAGGAGGGGATGGCATGCAGGCGTCCGTCCGCTGCAGTGTGTGATGGGGGGTGAGGCGGCGTTCGGCCGTCCCTTCCCTTCCCTTCCCTTCCCAAGCACGGGGTCCACAGCCGCCTGTTCTGATTCGGCCCCAGGGTCAACACCCGCCATCCTCGGTATGGGCTACTGTGTTAATGCTGTGCCAGTCCTTGACGTCCGCGCGACGGCGATGCCGGAAAGCCTCAGCCCCGCATCCGTACCCCCTGCACCTATGACCCCATGACCCCATGACCCATGGGTCGCTTGTCACGCGAGGGTCCCTCCTCCTGTCCTTCACCCCTCCCTCCCACCCGTTTCCCCCGCCCTCCCCTCTCTCTTTGACCCGCTCTACCCTCCCTCCCTTAACCATCCCCTCAACTCGCGCTCCCCGCCCTCCCTTCCTCCCTCCCTCCCTCACCCCGCCCTTCCACCCGCTCCCCCTGCCCCCATACAGCCGCTCCCTGGTGCAGTTCGCCGCCAGCTGCCGAGCCCTGCACCTTGCGGCGATGGGGGAGCGCCTCTGGACCGAGCAGCTGAGGCGGGAGTTCGGGCTGGGGCTGGGGCTGGGCCTGCCGGCCGCGCCACCGGCGGCAGTCCCGGGCTGCGGTCCTGCGGCGGCTGCGGCGGCGGCGGCAGGACGCCATGCCGTCGTTGCGGCCGCGCAGGCGGGACCGGCGGCGACTCCGGCAGCAGAAGCAGCAGCAGCAGCGGAGGCGGTGGCTGAGCAGCGGACGGCGCAGTCCTTCTTCGGGCGGCTTGCGGTAGGTTGGTCACCGTTGACACCGTTAATACCGTTGACACCGTTGACACCGTTGGCACGACGAACGGACCCGGCCATGGGGTGGGTTAGGACTTGCTTGCCAGCTCCAGAGTTGGTTGTGCACACTTGACCTGACCTGACCTGACACCCCCCTAGCACCCGCCTAACGAACTCGCAAATCGCCCCGGGGTTCAATTGACAAAAGAAATAAAACCCCAAAACGAACCCGGGCACACCCAGAAATACTCAGAATGCTAACGTGGCGAGGTACCTGCATAGCAGTGGAAGGATGGAGACTGCGCGCGGCGGCGCGGCGGCGCGGCCGCGCTGCCGCCGGTGCATCAGCCAGCAAGTGGCCCCTGGGATGGTGGCCATCCCTTAGACGGCCCTAGAGACCCTTCAGCGCCCCGGACACCATTCGGTGACGTTTCGCGGCGCTCGCAGTTTGTCGACACGAGGGGGGTCCTGCCGGGATGCCGCCTGGAGGGCATGGATGAGCGGGGTGGCCAGCGCGGGGTGTCCTGTACCGCGGGGTGTCCTGTACTGCTCGGTACTGCGCGGTACTGCTCGGTACTGTGCTCGGTATCTGCACGGTACTGCTCAATACCGCCCGATGGTAAGCGTCCGCCGAGAAGCAATTGTTTGGCGCCCGACCACGTCTGATGGCATGCGGTACATGCCCCGGCATGTCCGCTGGTGCCCTCAGCACCGCCCACCACCACCTCCGTCCCCGGCTTCCACAGACAGCCTCGAGATTTGAGACAACAACGCCGTTCGTTCGTCTTCCCCTCCGTCGTCTCACCTACCGGCTGGCAACACCAAGGTCCCTGCCCCGCACCACTCCCGCCCCGCTCATCCCACCCAGCAGCACAGCTCTCATTTAACGTCCACCAATTTCATGTACCTTCCCTCACGCACCCACACATCCACCGGCGGGTTTTGATTCTAAACACATCCGCCCACCCGCGCGACCCCTCCCGCCCTCCCCTCCACCCGCGCGACCCCTCCCGCCCTCCCCTCCACCCGCGCGAGCGCCGGCCCCTATACCCGCCTATGTCTATAGTATCTGCATCTGTTTCCAGTCGGACCGTCGCTCTGGCAG
>BDSI01000053.1:193048-682481 GCA_003117195.1 Eudorina sp. 2006-703-Eu-15 | reverse complement strand
GGACGAGGGGCGCGGCGGCGTGCGGCGGCAGGGAGACGCGCCCCCGCACCGGCACCCGCACCCCGCCCCGTCGGCTCCGACCCGCCGCGCCGGCCGTCCGGGGCCCCACCTCGCGGCCTACCTCCACTACGAGCAGCTGCTGCCGGTGTGTCCGCCAGAGGTGGAGCCGGAGGTACGGCGCCAGTCGTACGACGACACTACTTACTGCCCTGTACGGCACTATTGTGTCGCACGCCCTTTCTTTCCGTCACGGGGGTTCAAGTTAGTCTGCGGGTGATGAATGTGACGCCCACATCCCTCCACCACAACTTGTGGTAACGAACGCATGTGCTGGACATGTACGACATATGTACCGCACGAGCCTTGTTGTGGTAGGAGTCTACCGCAGCGTGCCGCCGTCTGCTCCCTTAAGTTGTACCCCGTGGGTTAGGGACGCCCCGGGGCCCCCGGGGGATGTTCCATCCCCCCACCCCGACATCTCGCCGCCGCATCTCCTCTCTAGCGGTTCAACACAATGAATCAGTCCGCCCATACCCACCCTACTGCCCCCTCTCGGCAAATACACAGCCGCACCCGCGCACGAGTACACGCATGTCCATGGCCGCCATTCCTACTCCTCGTCCTCGTCTTCTTCCTTCCGCGTCTTCCTCCTCCTCGCCCCTTTATAACCAACCGTCTCACCTCCTGTGCCGGACCCGCCCCCTCTCCGCCTTCGCCCCAATTACCCGCTGGCCTCAACCCCGGGGGACGCAGTCCGGGCTGCACCTGCCGCCCCCCCTCCAGGGCCCCCACACCGCCCACCCAGGTCGCCACCACCACGAGGCCCGCCTCGCCGCCCGCCACGGTGTACGAAAGGCGGAGACACCGGCAGCGGCGGCGGCGCCCGCCGTCGTGGGGAGTCCCGCAGCAGCGTCGGCAGTCAGTGCTACAGCCTCATCACCTGAAGCACATGACGGCGGCGCCGCCGCGGCCCCGGCGGCGGCGCCAGCAGCTTCGACGCAGGCGAGGTCGATTCCGGACCCCGCCGTCAGCCTCCGCAGCGGAGGCAGTAGCAGTAGTAGCTGTGCCATTGCCGGCGGCTGCCCCGAACCCCCGGCGGGCAGTAGCAGCGGCCCGGCCATGTACTTGTACCTGGATTGGAGCTTGCTGCCGACGGAGGCGGCGCTGAGGGTGGCGGCGGCCGCGAAGGCGGCGTCGGTGGCGGGCAACGGCATCGGCGTCAGCGACGGCGGCGGCGGCGGTTGGGTGTGCGGCTGTGTCGTACGGCTATGGCTGGACAGGCCCGCGCTGCCGCGCCCGTCGCCGCAGGCGTCGGGGGGGCTGCTACAGCCGCAGGGCCGCACCGAGCAGCGCGCCGTCGGGGACACCCGCCGGGGCGATGTCGTACTGCTGCCGCCGCCGCCGCCGCCGGCCTGCACGGCTGCTGCCGCCGCCGCTTCCGCGCCGCCGCCGGGGAGCGCCGCCGCTGGGCCGCATCCGCCAGCAGCGGCATCTCGGCCTAGGCCCCAGGACCCCGCCGCCGCGGCCTCGGACGTCCCCGGAGGGAGGGCGGCGGCGGCGGCAGCGGCGCAGCTGGCGGCGGCGTGGCTGGCGGCGTTCGGGCCGCAACAGCCCGGAGCGGACCGGCCCGAGGCCTTCGCCGCGGGCGCTGACGTGTGCACGGCCGGCGGCGGCGGCGCCGGCGGGGGACGCTTGGTCCGTACCGCGGCGGACGCGGCCGATGCAGCGGACGGCTGGGCGCGGCGGCGAGGTGTGGAGGCGGCCGGGAAGCTGCGAGTAGGTGCCCTTGCTGTCCTTTCTTGCCAAGCGTTAGTGCGTGTCCCCATACCTAGGTGATCCCATACTGCTGGCAGTTGCTGCCGCAAGTTGACTTTCCATACCTCTTATGTTTGCTTGCTTTGGTGCGCCTGCCTGGGGCCTTGCGGGTCCCTCGCTCCGTATCGGTGATCTATCGGCGTGCGCTGCTGCGGCGTCGGTTAGGGTACCGCCCATCACCCTTCCGCCTTCCTCTCCAAGTCCGACAGGCCCCAATGTACGGTGTGCCCTTGCCGTGCTTTACAGCTCCGTCGACGGTACTTGCTTCCATTCGTACGAACGACGTCTTCCCTGCTACCCCTGCGTGCGAGCTCCAACACCCGCCCGACGCCCCGAACCCGCTCTCAACCCCCCTCGCTCTGCACATCCACACCTATGCCGTACATGCCGTACAATTCAACACAGGAGCTGTGTGATGGGCCGCTGCCGCTGATGGTGGACTTCGCTCTGATGGACGCGTGCGGGAGAGTGCGACTGGGCAGGTGCGTGGGATACATAACGCTTGTAAAGTTGTACGGCGCCGTACGCACGGTACGGCGGAGTATAGTGTTGGTACAACATGAAGGGCAGAGCGCGGCGGCGGAAGGCTCAGAGCTTGGGCTTTTCAGGTGTGCTGCGGAAGACAGAGGGAGAACTGCATCGCGCCGAGTTAGTTGGGGTCCGGCCCGACCGGCGGAGAGTCACAAGCGTCGATCGGCGGTCTGCGCCGGAGGCGGTTGCTACTGCGGATGTCCCACGCTTGCTGGCGGTTGTTGCGGCCGCAAGTTGACGTTCCATGCATGGGTGCTGCCGATACCGGAAGTTGTCCCTCGATGCAGCGCTGCCATGAGTAAGCATTAGGTGGTCGTGGTCTTGATGCATGATGACGCATGGCGTTCAGGTCGCACTGTACCGTATCCCCCTCCCACCCCCTTGCTCGATCGCAAACGTCATCAGTTATGGTCCTGACGTTTTATATTTGCCTTCTTTCCGTATATCTCCCCCCGTGCCTTGCTTTGATCCTTGTTACCAATGATCATCCAATAATGCCAATGTGCGGACATGCACCGAATTGATTGGTCGGTTTGTTTTGTCTATCTGCATGCATGGATTCGGATCAAACTGGGTGTAAATCGAATCGAATTCGGATCGAATCGGGTTGTGATCGGGCTCGGATCACCTCCAGGTGCGGCGTGGAGATGTGGAGCGCCAGTGGCGATGACGGCGACGTTGGCGATGGCGGTGGTGGCGGTGGTGACCCGCCGCAGGCGGCTGCTGCGGGCGCCTTCCGCGGCGGCGGCGTGTCCTGCCACTTCCTGCTGGACCAGCTGCCGCCCCGACTGCAGTCGCTGTGGGACAACCGCATCATTATCAGATGGGGTGGCCCGGCTACGACTGATGACGATGATGAGGGGGAGGAGGGGACGGGGAGGGCGGCAGAGGCGGCAGCAGCAGGCGCAAGGGAAGGAGGATGCCGTGATGGCGCGGAAAGCCGCGGGGCTGCCGCTGTTGTTGTTGCTGCTGCTGCTGCTACTTCTGTAGCAGCGGGCGGAGTGGTTTCGGAGCGGGGTGAAGGAGCCAACAGCAGCGGCGCCGGGCGCCGTGACGACGGGGGGCAGAGTAGCGGAGCAGCAGTCGGGGCCGGGGCCGGGGGCGGGGAGGAGGAGGAGGAAGCGGCGCGTGCTGAGGGTGGCGGCGCGGTTGCGGGTGCGGACGGCAGCGACCCAGGAGGCGGTGCGGCAGGAGGCGGTGCTGGAGGAGGAGGTGCTGGAGGAGGAGGAGGAGGAGGAGGGGCAGCAGGAGGCGGAAAGGGGCCTTGGGTGCGTGTGGTGCTGCAGATGCCGCTGCGGAACTACGAGCTGTTGATGGCGGGGGACGAGGAGCAGCGAGGGTGACGTATGATGACCGCCGCGCGCCCATCCACCCCCACGCACAAGCCCGCCCAGCAACTTGAGTCGTCGTTGCCGCGGGGTGCGTGGGCCATCCACCCTCATGCACAAGCCCGCCGCTGGGCGGGGCAGGGACCTGCTGGCTGTGGCGAGCTGGATGGCTGTTCGCTTCACGTCCGTCCGCATGACCGGAAACGTATCCACCCATCTTTCTTGCTATGTGTGTATGTACCGTCTGACGGTGGTAGTTGCGGGCGGCGGTGCGCGCGGCTCGCTTCACGTATGTAGCTACCTTGAAAAGGGTTCGGACGACGCGCGCTGAATTTATTACCTAGCTAATCGTGGTCGTCCCACCTGCTGCTGTTGGCCGGGGACGGTGCGGCTGACCTGGAAAGGAAATAAATAAATGGGTTCGGACGGCGACGGACGCTGCGGCTTCATCATTTGCAATGATAATGAGGATACGTACGTAGCGTGCGTGCGTGGTACCGGAACGGACGAACCGCCTGGATGGATGGAGCAACCTCGCGCTGACTTCCGTCCGCAGCAGCGGTGTGCGTTGATGACCCCGCCGTCCAGGTAATAAGTACGTATCTGTTTGGGAGCTGCGGGTCATATGCATGGGCAGCATGGCGCATCACACATCGCGGATGAATGCACGCACGTACATACGTTGCCTCGGTTGCGGAAGGCCGCCGGCGGTATGCAG
This sequence comes from Eudorina sp. 2006-703-Eu-15, assembly GCA_003117195.1. NCBI lineage: Eukaryota > Viridiplantae > Chlorophyta > Chlorophyceae > Chlamydomonadales > Volvocaceae > Eudorina > Eudorina sp. 2006-703-Eu-15. The sequence goes on along the minus strand of BDSI01000053.1, from coordinate 678,089 downwards.
CAGCAGCAGAGCAGCAGCATAGCAACTGGCGTCGTCCCTAGTTGCCGCTGGATTGGCTCGATGGCTGGGTCCGTCCCAGATAGTGGGGTCGGTAATAATAACGGCTGCCTCGTCGTCCGCACGGCACTGCCTTTGTTATCTGATGCGCGCGGGATGCATGTATGTGACGAACACTCCAAGAACAACCAACCGGCCCTCCTACCTGCTGCTTCGTTCGTTCGTTGGGCAGGCACGCCGAATCTATCGGTGATTCGGTGTGTACAACACGGAACGATCCAACGCAGCTTGCGCGCATCATCATCATCATTCGATATAACGTCTGAGTTTCCGTGCTCCCTACATCACCACCGGTAGCAAGCAGTAGCAACCACTTCAAGTCCACTTCGTACATTTACGTCCGTTCGCGGCGAGCAATCTATCTACGTCACATCAAGAAATCATGGCCGGCGGCGGTTCTTCGTTCCTGGGCCTGGCCCTGCTGGCCGTCTTCGCGGGCGCCCTGATGTCCGCGGGACCGGTGCAGGCGACCAAGGACTCCAAGCCCAAGTGCGAGGCGCCCAAGCCCCCCCGGCGCTGCGACAAGCCGCCCAAGGAGCTGTGCTGCGAGACCTTCCTGCTGACGGAGACCACGATCGGGATCGATGTGTGAGTCCATCGTGCAGCAGCGTACGCGGCGTACGTTGTACGTACGGATTCATTCATTCATCCGATCCATGGCATCATGACCCGTGAAATCTACAGTTATGCTGCAGCGCGCGGCTGCATGTATGCACACGCGCTCGATCGCGTACAAGCAACTGCTTGGCAGCCATACATGCCTGCAGGCATGTACGTACATATGCCGTCGCTATCGCCACCGGCCTGCCGCCCCCGTAGCTAGCCACCTGAACTAGCTAGCTCTAACCCTCGTAATACTCTTGCAGCTGCTTCGCCCGCGCACACACACACATATATCTTCCCGATCAATCCCGTCGACGACATCGATACAGGGGTTGCTACGCTCCCGGGTGCGCGTTTGGCTTCGCCCACAAGCTCGTGCTGGGCAGCTCGGTGAACGGCAAGGAGGTGAGTAGATAGGTCACAATAATCGGTCGATGTACAGCAGTACAGAAGCAGTAAAGTACGGCAAAACGTACTTACCTGTGCTTGCATGGATGGGTGCCTATCCAAGTTAGGACTAGTCGGGGCGTCTTCTTTATTTTCACTTCCTGGGCAGTTGCTCTTTGGGGTCCGTTACAAGGTGGACCCGTATCCCGACCGGGTGTTCCAACGGGCCCAGATAGGCTGTATGTAATAACTCCGATACCGCCGGGTCAGCAAGCCCTGAGCGAAACCCGAGCGACCGCCGATTTCATTCATAACTCCGGACCAACATATGTACCTCTAAACCACGCCATTCTATGCTGTGCCGGTCCATGCTGCTACTGTGCGCGCAGATTGGCACCGCGCAAGGCGCCGGCGTGTGAGTGGGACCGGACGGGATTGCTTGGTAGATACGTACGCTCTTTCGTAGCTGCTGGTCATGATCGATGGTTGTCGCGCACGCATGGGGACGAATTCTAGCAGCTCCTATCCTGCACATTATGCGAGGTGAAGGACAACAAGTATACAAATTGTTGTGTGAGGGTTAGGGTAAAAGTGACTTGCGGTCAGCAGGGCAGGGAGGCGGGCGGGGTCGTAGGGCGGGGTCGGGCGGCGGGCGACGGGCGGGTTTTGAATTTAAGTTTCGTTTGTTCAGCAGTAAGCAGCAGTTGCATACGTAGCTAGGCGTCCTAAGGTATTACTTTGTCAGCGCTGTTCTCGTCGTACGTGTCGTACTGAATGTGTTCCCCTCGCTGCATATCGTTAATGCACACACACGGTACATGAACGGAATGTTTGACAGATTCGGGGTGTGACGTACATCTCGGCTACATTACTAATAAATCGCTGCTGGTACTCGTGTCACTACGTGCAACACCCGTGCGTAGGGTCCTGGCTGTCAACAGCAGCGGCGCCAACGGCACCATCGACGAGTACGTGACGATCAGCCTCAAGACCTGCGCTGGTGACATCACGCTGCAGGGTGTGCAGGTGGCGGGCAAGGTCAGTTGGGTCATCAGTGCGTGGCAGGCAGGGTTTATGGATAGGGGTTGTAGATAGGGGTCAGGGGGCAGCGCGGGAATGCACGATGATGACCCGCGGGCCGCAGTAGCAGTCTAGCTATCTACCAGCGAAAGAAGCCGCACCTACCACTGCTAACCTGCTATCCTTCCACAGTATTCCCCTAGCATTAGCTGGCTGTTCAACACTTGATTTTGTTCGGTTTCGTTTCGATCGATGTGTGTGTGTTTTATGACTACCGCGGTTAACGCGGTAACCCATCTGTGTGTGTAACTCGTATGCTTGCTGCACATACACGCACCGATGACCCGCGGGGTCATCGATGACCCGCGGGGTCCTCTGTAACATGCTTAGTAATGATGCCGGTTGCAAACCCCAGGACGCCAAGTCGACCCTCGCTATCGTGGGCGGCACCGGCATCTACACCGGCGCCTCGGGCACCGTGGCGTCGGTGGCCGCGAGCACCGACGGGCCCTTCACCTACACCGTGGCGCTGGACAAGCCGGGCAACTGCCACAAGCGCAAGTAGAAAATAGATAGATGTCCTCACCTTGTCATCCAAGCAAGAGGATGGATGTGATAAGACAAGCGGCCGCTGGTTGTGTGCGTGTGAAGACGGAGTACGTGGAGAAAAAAGTGGTGCTGGACGGGCGGCCTGAACGTACGGCACACTCGAAAAAACATCAATTATCGAGATCGCTGTTTGTGTAGCGATAAAGACAGATTGTATTTTCTGCTGTCGGTATTCTGCTATGCTGCGGAGCCAAACGCGCATGCATTTGCGGGATTTTTATAATCGCGATCAATCGATGTCACATCGTGGTATAGTACGACGGTGAACGTGCTTCGTTCAGATGGTCGTGATCACCTGTGTGACAATGTCACCACTAGTTTTAACGCATTATCATCTACAGAACCGCGGCAAGGCTTAAGCTGCTGCGGCACCGCGGCGCGCGTATCCGTCTCGCTGCGCAGCGCAGAGTGTGATCAATCATCAAGCAAGGGATCGACAGTGTGCAAGCTACGCGCTGACTGTAACAATTTGAATGACATCATGGATGCATGGACCGCCCGCGGATTAACTGTCTACCACTCGCCACTTCGGTCGCTCGCAGCTGCCCAGTCGTAACGAACGTACGGACGGATTGGATGTCGTACACACATCCACGGCTCGCTGAGCTGCAGTTGACATGCCACCCCTAGTTGATCACGGTCGCGTCGGCAGCGCCAACGCCCGCCCGCCCATCCATTCGTCAGCGCTGGCCTCGCTCGCTGGGCAGGATGCATGCAGGGTCCACTGGGCCCTACCCGCTGTATATCGATAGATAGGTGGCAGTCGAAACGCACTGATCGATGCGCGCGCGCGCTGGTCGATCGATCGTGTGTCGCGACACAATAGGCAGCAGGCAGGGTCGCACAGCCCGGCCTGGCCCGGCCACGCGAGATGCCCCCCTCCCCTACTCAAGAGAGAGCTAGAGAGACGGACAGCCCAACTCAGCCCAGCCCAGCCCAGCCCAGCAAGCTAGCGAGCTCAGCTAGAGAGCTCAGCTTCTCCGCCGCGATCGATCGACCTATATATCTAAGCACCCGCCTGCATGCACCGCCGCCGCTCCTGGAGGCAGCGGCCGCCCCGAGCAGCAGCGGCGCCGGGCGCTGTGGCGATATATAGCGGGGAGGGTGGAGGAGCAGTTGGGGGCGGGGACGCACGGGGGTGGGGAGGAGGGGGAGGCGGCGCGTGCTGATGAGCGTGGCTGGCGGCGCGGTTGGGGGTGCGGACGGCACGCAGCGACCAAGCAAGCAAGGAGCAGGTGCGGGAGGAGGAGATGGGGGAGGAGCACGCGCGGGGGAGCAGGCGGCAGAAAGGGGCCTTGGGTGCGTGTGGTGCTGCAGATAGCTGCCGCTGCGGAACTACGAGCTGTTGATGGCGGGGGACGAGGAGCAGCGAGGGTGACGTAGGATGACCGTTGCACACCCACTACTCCTACACACAAGCCCGCCCAGCAACGAACTTGAGTCGTCCGTCGCGGGGTGGCTCGATGGCGGGATGGCTGGATCCGTCCCAGATTGTGGATGGGGTCGGTACTAAGGGCTGTCTCGTCGTCTGCACGCACGGCATTGCCTTTGTTTTCTGATGCGCGCGGGATGCATGTGGCGAACACTCCAAGAACAACTAACCGGTTGTATGTCCTGCTGCTTCGTGCATTCGTTCATTCCTTGCTTGGGCGGGCACGCCGAATCTATCGGTGATTCGGTGTGTACAGTACTGAACGATCCAACGCAGCTTGCGCGCATATAACGTCTTCACCACCGGTAACAAGCAGCAGCCAAGTCAAGGCCACAACATACATTTACTTCAATAGGAGTCCATCCGTTCGCGGCGAGCAATCTACCTACGTCACATCAAGCCATCATGGCCGGCGGCGGTTCTTCGTTCCTGGGCCTGGCCCTGCTGGCCGTCTTCGCGGGCGCCCTGATGTCCGCGGGACCGGTGCAGGCGACCAAGGACTCCAAGCACAAGTGCGAGGCGCCCAAGCCTCCCCGGCGCTGCGACAAGCCGCCCAAGGAGCTGTGCTGCGAGACCTTCCTGCTGACGGAGACCACGATCGGGATCGATGTGTGAGTCGCTCGCTCGCCCTGAGTCGCAGCAGCAGCAGCAGCTTGCGCACGTAACTAACGAATAATGAGCACCTCAATTCATTTATCCGATCCATCATGATCCATCCGTCGTACATTTATCTTGTAATCGTAACCGTTACGGTGGACGGCCGGTGGGCTTGGTGGGCATCTATCTGCTGCAGCGGCTGCACGCCTATGTACATACGCGCTCACATGCAACAACTGCTTGAAACAAAACGAACTGCTGTAGTTAGGTTGCTTGCCCGCGCACGGAGCCGCCGTTCATTTGTGCGCGTGGATGCATGGGTGTATATATGCCGTCGCTATCGCCACCGACCTGCCGCCGCAGTAGCCACCCAGTTTTACGTAGCTAACCCTGGTAATAATCTCACTGCTGCTTCGCCCGTTGCGCACCTACCCTCATTTCCCGGATCAATCCCGTCGACGACATACAGGGGTTGCTACGCTCCCGGGTGCGCGTTTGGCTTCAGCCACAAGCTCGTGCTGGGCAGCTCGGTAAACGGCAAGGAGGTGAGTAGGTAACTATAATCGATGTACATGTACAGCAGATAAAGCAGTGAAGTACGGCAAAACTTACTGCCCTGTATGTGTGTGCGTGGCTGCTGGGTCCCACGCAGGGCAAGCGTCCTGCGATATGTTTCGGGGCGCCTTGCTTATAATTCCTGTGCAGGCTATTTGTAGCTCCGATACCGATGATGAGTCAGCAAGCGCTGAGCGAAACCGACAGCCGATTTCGTTCATAGATAGTTCTATCCGTTGTCCGGTCGGTATAAACATACTCCTTTAAACCGCGCCGCCATTATATGCTGTGCCGGTCCATGCTGCTACTGTGCGCGCAGATTGGCACCGCGCAAGGCGCCGGCGTGTGAGTGTTAACGGATGGATGGGATAGCCAGATAGATACATAGATGTACACGCCGTCGTAGCTCGTCATGATAATAGCCGCGCACGCACGCGCGCATGGGGACACGACTTCTAGTAGCTCCTAGTATATATCTTGGACATCATGCGAGGCGAGAACGACAAAGGCAACAAAAAGTTAAACAGTGTTGACAAGTGACTTGCGGTCTGGGCAGGTCTGGGCAGGAAGGCGGGCGGGTCGTCGGGCGGCGGGGGTCGGGCGGCGGGGTGCGGGCGGGGTCATACAATTGGATTAAGCTTCGTTCGTTCCGCAGTGTCATACATAGCTAGGTGTCTTTAGGGGTTTACTGTGTCAGCGCTGTTCTCGTCGTACGTGTCGTACTGTATGTGGTCCGCTGTAACGTTCGTTCATTCGTTCATACATGAACGGAGTGTTTTGACAGATTCGGGATGTGACGTACATGCATCTCGGCTACATTACTAATAAATCGCTGCTGGTACTCGTGTCACTACGTGCAACACCCGTGCGTAGGGTCCTGGCCGTCAACAGCAGCGGCGCCAACGGCACCATCGACGAGTACGTGACGATCAGCCTCAAGACCTGCGCTGGTGACATCACGCTGCAGGGTGTGCAGGTGGCGGGCAAGGTCAGTTGGGTCATCAGTGCGTGGCAGGCAGGGTTTATGGATAGGGGTTATAGATAGGGGTCAGGGGGCAGGGGGCAGCAGCGCGCGCGGGAACCACGCACACGGCATGGGTAGGTACGTATGACCCCGCCGTGGGCCGCCGTCTACGTAGCTACGTATCTACCAGCAGCGACCGAAGCCAGCTACACAGCTAATTTATTGTTCGGTTTTGTTTCGATCGATGTGCCTAGAGGTACTTAAGACCGCGGGTGCCCAGGGTACCGCCGCGGCTTATCATCTGTGTGCTTGCTTGCTGCACGCACATGTTCGATACAAGTATGCCCGTCACTGATGACCCTCAGGATCCGCGGTAACATCCTTAATAATGATGCCGGTTGCAAACCCGCAGGACGCCAAGTCCACCCTCGCTATCGTGGGCGGCACCGGCATCTACACCGGCGCCTCGGGCACCGCGGCGTCGGTGGCCGCGAGCACCGACGGGCCCTTCACCTACACCGTGGCGCTGGACAAGCCGGGAAACTGCCACAAGCGCAAGTAGACAATAGATAGATGTCCCCACCCAAGCTGCCCGCACCCAAGCAAGAGGAATAGAGGATCGGATCATGGCGGTGACAAGGCAAGCGGCCGCTGGTCGCAGTGCGTGTGAGGACGGAGTACGTGGAGGAGGAAGTAGTGGTGGTGCTGGACGGGCGGCCTGAACGAACGGGCGCACTGCGCCGTGTACGTACGGCACACTCCGTACTTTTATCTAGATGGCGGTGTGTGTAGATAGCGGCGCAAGACAGGTTGTGTTTCAACACTGCTGTCGGTATTCTGCTATGCTGCGGAGCCAAACGCGAAAGCATACATGTGCGGTATACACAATAATCGCGATCGATGTCACACGTAGTAGTACGTACGGCGGGGGACGTGTTTCGTTCAGATGGTCGTGATCACCCAGGACGGACGTGATCTCACCCGTTCGTTGACTACGTCTTCGTTGTCACCACTATCTAGTTTTTATTACGCATTTTATATATCATCCTTCAGAACGCGCGCCGCACGCACCTCTGTTTCTCTATCCATCCATCCGTCTGCAGCAGCTCGCAGATGTGACCAAGCATCAAACAAGCGATCGACCGTGTGCAAGCGACGCCCCAACTGTAATAATACGACTGATATCACGGCGGCTCGTGGACGGACCCCGCCCGCGGATCATCTATCTACCGGTTGCCACTGCGCACTCGGTCGCTCGCTTGCTGGCTTGGCTGAAACAAAGGGCATCGCAGCTGCCGAGTCGTAACGCACGGACGGATTGGATGTCGTACAAATATCCACGTACGGCATCGATGACCCGCGGGGCGGGGCCTTGTGAGTTCGATGCGCAGGGAGCCCGTGTATCGCTCGCCCTCCGCTCCTACGGCCTGTGTGGTGTGCGCGCGTGTGGGGCTCGAAAGGTCCGGCCGCCGTGTGTGTAGGTATCTGCTTGTGATGACAGAGTCACGTTCAAACCTGAGCAACCGGTTGCAACGACCGACCGACTAGCCTGCTGAGCGACGGACGACGTGAAACGCCCTGGTGCGTGTCATGGATGGACGGTTGCGCTCGTACCCAGGTGGCCTGCTGACTCGTCACAGCAATCCCGCCCCAGGTCGCCATACGGTTACAGATCCTGCTACGAACCCATTTGTCGTCCCAGCCAGGATCCAGCAACTAACAAAACCAGCTACGTACTGAGCTCCAGCTACTGAGCTGCGCTGCTGGTGACATGCCGACCCTGATGGCCACGGTCGCGTCGACAGCGCCAACGCCCGCCCGCCCATTCATTCGACATACAGCGCTGGCCTCGCATGGCAGGCAGGAGAACCCCTCCTACTCAGCAGCGAGCGAGACAGCCCCAGCCCAGCCCAGCCCAGCCCAGCTAGCCCAGCCCAGCAAGCAAGCTAGCGAGCTTAACTAGCGAGCTTAGCGAGCGAGCATACGTAGGCAGCTAGCCTAGTATATCGAGCTGAGCTACTCCGCCGCGATCGACCTAGGCGCCCGCCTGCACCGCCGCCGCTCCTGGAGGCAGCGGCCGCCCCGAGGGCCAGGTCAGGTCCTTGACGGGCGCCAGGATGTCGTTCACCTCCGCCAGCACGTCCCGTCGGCGGGCGGCCGCCGCCTCGGGGTCGGAGGCGCCGGGGTGCGGCCCCAGCCCCAGGGCGGCCAGGGCGGTGTCCACGTTGGCGTCCACAAGCGGCCGGGTGAACATGCCGACCAGGGTGCAGGACACGTCGGGTTGCCTGCATCCGTCAGCAGGCGTGGGCGTGGGCGTGGGCGTGGGGCACGCAGCAGGTGGGGGTGCGGTGTCGCTGTGTTGATTGACGCGACGTGCGTGGGAGATGGGGGCAGGGCAGGGGCGGGGGCGGGGGCGGGGGGGGCCCCGTGATGTCCATCATGTATGGTTTCGCTGTCTGTCTTGAGCTCGAGCTCTTTCATGATTGACAACGGACAGGGGGGCGGGCGGGTGCCTGGCTGAGCTCACATCCACACCCATCTGATTTGGGTCGGGCGGGATCTATTTCTAAACACATCCCCACGCGCACCTGACCGCGAAGTCCAGCCCCAGGGCGGAGATGTCCTGGCCGCGACTGGCCGCGTGGTCCACCGCCCGCGCCGCCGCCGCGCGCAGCTGGGGCGGCGCGGGGTGCCAGTCGGGCGGCCCCGTCTTGGACAGCAGCCCCATGGCCAGGGGCGAGGCGTTGATGACCCCGACTCCCCGGGCGTGGAAGTACGGCAGGCTGTCCAGCAGGGTGGTGTCGTTGAGGCAGTAGTGGCAGTACGACAAAACGACCTCGACGGAACCTGCAAGGCGGAAATAGGTACGGGAGGTATATACTATGGAGGTATGTACGGGAGGTATGTACGGAGGATAGGTTCGATGGGTAGGTAGGTTGGAGGACACGGAGGGTAGGTACAGAGGGTAGGTACGGAGGGTAGGTACGGAGGGTACGTACGGAGGGTAGACATGCAGGGTGAGAAAGAAAGAGAGGTGCGGAAGGTAGGTACTCCCCACGAAAGCCACAGCAGGAAGGATGTGCCTTCAAATGCCCGCAATGAATGTTTGGAAAGATTTTGCCAGTACAAGGTGATCAAATAGGAGAGGTGACCAAATAAATATCCCTCAGAGCTCTGAGGCTCACTGCCCCCATGCAACCCCCTTGCTCCTGCAGAATTCAAGTTCGGGAATTGTATGATCGAACGGCAACTTTCCGCTTGGGATGTTGGGAGGTATTGTACAGTAATATGGCAACTATGCTGAATGTGCCCTCCACTCCGCGCTACCTGCCCACCCAACCCGTCCCCCCTTTCCTCCCTTCCCGCCCCTCACCCAGCCCCCACCCGGCGGCGCGCGGTCCAAGACGTAGTGAAACGCTGCCAGTGGCAGTCCCGAGATGCCGATGTGTCGGACGAGGCCCTGGGCTTTGAGCTGGGCCAGGGCGGGAAGCGTCTCTGACACGATCTGAGGGGCGGGGGCCACGGAAGGGTTGCGGGGGGAGGTAGGGGGTTGCGGGCGGGCGGGCGGGCGGGCGGGCGGGCGGGCGGGTGGAAGCAGGGCTTCGGGCTGATTGTCGTTGGCGTGGATGTGGTGGTATTAATTAACCGTTACAATGTGGTGTGTGGTGTTTTGGGGGCACACAGGGAAGCCGCCAGCGGCCGAATCGTGTCGGAGTTCGAAGGCGCAACGCAGCAGAACGCCCGCCGGATGTGCCCTTTTACAGTAGGCCCGGGGGGCCTAACGGTAATATTATCTGGCCCCCAGGGGAGCTCGGTGCCCCTCCCCTTCGATCCCCCGGACAGATCACCCACCTGGTCCAGGTCCCCGAACTCAATGTCGTGGCAATGTACAACGTCGATGTACGGCACCTGAAGTCGCAGCAGGGACTCCGCCACGCTGGCCGTCACGCGCGCCGCGCTGAAGTCAAAGTCCTTGGGTTCGTGTCCGTACCGCCCAACCTTGGTTGACAGGACCACCTCACCCCGGGGCAGGTCTCGGAGCGCCCGCCCCAGGACCTGACCCGCCGGTCGGACGGAAAGCGTTGAGGCGGAGGTGGGTGTCGGGTTTGGGGGTTAGGGGCTTGTAGCTTTATGGTATGCACGCAATACCGTACCAGGGCGGGTTTGGTTGCATTCGGGAAACAAAAGGATGGATAACATTACGAACATTTGCAATTCGGCCGAGCCGAGAGCCTCATCGAGGGGGAGATAGATCATCGAAAGCGGGATGATAAGAGAGGAGCGAGGCGAATAGGAATGGTGTAATTCGAGGAAGAATCATCGGAAGTGGCTTCATCGGAAACGGGTTGAATCGGAGCCGGGGCAATCGATGGCGGGTCAACCACAGCTCGGGTTCGACCGCCATTAATACTACTTCAAGGGTAATGCCATCTGGTCGGAGGGTTTGGGCTGGGGCCGTACGCGGGCTGGCCATTACCATGCATCACCGTACAGTAGTACGACACGACGCGTGCCCCAGGGCGCCCCCGGTCGCTCACCGTCTCCGACTTGGTCAATCCGTAGAACGGCGACGTGTCGAAGAAGTTGATGCCGCGCCGGAATGCGTGATGTACGGAGGCGATTCCCTCCGCCTCGTCGATGGCCTGGCGGGCGGGCGGGCAGCCGGTCGAGCGGCCGAGCATAATCAGCGAAGCGGAGCGCGACGCGGCCGTAGGCCAAGAAGCCTTTTCTCCCCGACAGGGAGAGGAGAAGGGCCGGCGAGTGCTTCCCTTGGCCGAGTGCAGCGACGGGGCGGACGGGGCGGACGCTTCGCGGCTCCCGTGCAGTTCCCTGTTGCTTGACATCTGTTCCCAGCCCCGCTGCCTTCGTGGCAACGCCGCACGCAGGCCCGAGTGTTCGGAACTCGAAATTCCAATCGACGGAACGTTGTGCGCGGGCCGTTATGTATACCGTAACCTATTACGAACTTTTGCTTCGCAACATGCCCCTCACGCCCGGGACCCAATGGCCACCCTGCGTATATCCCAGCTTGTCTCGGGGGTTGTAGAGGGAGCGCTGCGCCGTACCCTGCCGTACCCCGAAAGAGCCGCCCAGCGCCGACGCTCCGTAGCCAAGGACTGACACCTCCAGCCCCGTCTTGCCGAGGGGCCGGCGGGGCAGCCGAAGAGGTGCTTCCGAGGAGGCGGCCGTGGAGGCGCTGTCAGCCATAATGCTCTGGCAGGCGGAACGGCGAAATGATGGGGGTACGGGGAGGCAGGGCCTGGCGCGGGCCGGCTGGGTGAACCAGGACGGGCGACACGCGGTCAGGGTTGCCGGATGAAGCTGAATTGTGCCCGAGGATGAGAATTCCGCAAAATTACGAATTTAATATATAACAACAATAGGAAAGGGCCGCTGTTGGTGAGTTCTGAGAGTTTGTTCCTGCCTAACTACGCGCGAGCAAGCTTGGAATGTTGCCTGCGCACGGTTCTCAAACAGACAATGCCGATGAATGTATTAATATAGAGATGGTTGTATTTTGCTGTTGTCATTGAATCCCAGGGCTGGATGGCCAAGTTAGTTGGGCGTGCAGTACCATTGAATGTGGCTCGCGACACATTCGCATCAATCCTGTACCAAGGTAATTCTTGTTGTTCGGGTTAGAACAGAAACTGTACTCGATGCGCGCCTGCGGCGAGCTGCTTAGCCGTGAGTTGCTCCATGGGTCGCAACGCAGGGCACCCGCCAAATATTTGTGTCCAATGCAAAATTTTAGCGATAGATAGCTGTAAGGATAACAAAAGGTGGGGTTTGAGATTGATGCGGTCTTCAGGCCCAAGCCGATCATCGTGCTAGTTTCCCATTTTTTCGACTCGATCGGGGTGCAACCTGCCTTTCGAAGTTATGATATCGACGTGTGCGGCCCGTGACCTCCATTGCCCCACGAAACATGGGCTCATTGCGTAAGGGCCCTGGCCGGCCCCGGCCAGCACCGGCCCTGGCCCCGGCCCCGGCCGGCAGACACGGTTTACCCGTTCTGCCAGGGCATGTCGAGTCACAACAGACCAATCGATGTCAGCCTTCAATGTCCTAACCAGTCTGACCACCGGCACTCTTAACCCAGCACCATCGACTATCCGCTGAATTGGTTCCACCGCGAATGGTGCGGCACGTCAGCTCAAAACCCAACCGCTTGCAAGCTCAACCAATTGCGTGTAACCGCCATCCACGGCCCGCATTGGGCCGCGCGCATCCAGGCACATGCGGGCACATGCCACACCACCGCCAAATAATCTGCTGGCAGTGGTGTCCTGTGGTGTCGGTGGGGCGTTCAGGGTCTCCTCCGTGATACTGCATGTACGGCAGGCCACATGTGGCGCGTAATTGGTTTCAGAACCCCACAGATATCCCCCCGTAAATGGACGTCCCACATGTAAGCCCCGCATGCATCGATATAGGTCATGGAGATCCCGATGAGATGGGCTTGTATGACAGGGAGCTAAGCTCACACACCCATTTAAATATGTTGCACTATCATTCTCACTACCATTCCCGAAATGGATCATTACTCAATGTGGACCAACCATACAACTATCCTTCCGCTCCACGGCAATCCATTTGCCCCCTCGCGCAGAGATTGCAGTCCCGACTCCCTCCACGCCCAGGGTCCGACTCATGCAGACTCTGAGCCCTCATCTGGATCAGGCCAGCAGATACCCGCTGCCTGCATTTGGGCCTCCACCCACAGCCGCACTCCCTCGGTCTTCACCGTGAGTGCAGCCTTCCTCGCCCGCTGCCAGTCAACCGGGCAGCCCATGTCGTAGAGATGCTGCAGCTGCTGCGGACTGCAACCGCAGCTGATGGCGCTCGTGAAGGTGTGCCCGGCCGGGTCCCAGGGGCAGCCCAGCTGCCGCAGGCAGGTCAGCGTGAGCAGGTCTCCGGAGCAGGCGTTTTTCATATCGAACTAAGAACCCTGCTTGGTCGGGCGGGGGGCCACGCAGGGGCACACGAAGTAACGACAGGGCGTGCAACGCCAGGGCACCATGCTCTGTCTGTTCATTGCAGAGATTCCTATCTGCATGCTCCTGCCACGATTTTGCACCAATGATTGCATGCTTGACTTGACCAACTTCAAATGAACAAGGAGATTGGAAACCTCCACAACCCAGCTCTAGGTAAATTACTGAGTGCTGAGTAATAACACAACTGTATCGGGCAGCCCTCGGCCGCAAGCATCTTCAGGAGAGGAACGCTTCCAGATCGAATTGCAGCCGCGAAGGTGTCCGAACCACAGGGGCAGCCCAGCGCCCGCAGCCAGCGCACCATTTCCACGCTGCCCGATCGCGCTGCATATTCAGTCAGAAATGCCCCTGCCCGCTGCAGCGCCTCCTCGCCCTCCGGCCCCGCCTCGGGTCCCGCCATCCACTGCAGCACGTGCAGGTGACCATTCCGAGCAGCATCTTCCGACCATGCTCACAGCACCCATCCACATACAGTAACTCCATCGTTGCTACAACCATTCCCAGCCAGCCACAGCCCCCATCCAAACACGGCGACTCCACTGTAGTTGCTGTCCTGTTGTGTATGTATGATAGCTGGGCGTGTTGATCAAGATAGAGCAGGCCGCGGCTCGTACCGCCTCTAACGGCAGACCATATGAACGAATCGCCACCACTGCTAGCACTGCGTGCCCGATGATGAGCTGTTGTCGCTGTAGCATGTGCGTGGTGCGAGCGTCGCGGCATCAGCCCATCCGTCCATGAACGAGTGAAACAGGCCGCGGCTCATATTGCCTCAAACGGCCGAACATATCATACGATCGCCACCACAGCTAGCTGAGCTGTCGCTGTAGCATGTGGCGCAAGTGCCGCGGCAATCAAGTCCATGAACTGCATGAATCCAATCCAAGGATGCGTCCATAAAGCGGAATCGAAAAACGGCGAATGTACGATCCAGCCAATGCCACCATTTCTCCGGCTGCTGTACGATGTAGGTTCGTCGAATGATTCACGTTCCGGTTGGTACCCCGGCAACAGCCGCAGCTTCCTTACCACACATCGGTGCAGAGAGTTGAGTGGTTAGCCAGCCCCAAAATCGCATACATGGAGAATGTACATACGTTGCCGCATCGATGCTTAAAGCTGTGATCATGTAACGAGAAAAACAGCCATGTACGTGTGTTTCGGGCACCTGCCTCCTCCTTGGTACGGCAGTCCCTGCTGACCACAGTGTTGTTGTAGGCACGGGCTGCTCGTGGCGGGTCGTCGATGGTCCGCCCGGTTAACGTGCAGGAGGGCGGTTTGGAGCATAGCCCTCGTGCGCATTGACGCGTGCATTCCAAAAAACGTCAAGCGTACTACCGTGGCGGTTGTAATTTTCGAATGTAGCATGAGTCCGAGTGAATAAAAACCATAGGATTCTGTTTGACGAAGCTGTGTTGCCGGTTCAGGTCGACCGTTCGCAGCTTGCATGTCGGTTATCCATGTATGCGTAGCGATGGATAATGTGGGCTCTATGCCCCGTATCCATTGCTTGTCCAGAATTGAAATTGATTTCCATTGATCGTGTGTCCCATTATCTACTTCCTTCGGTAAAACCGAACTTGGTCGTTTTGGCGGTCTTTGCTTCTTCTCACTGGTTTGCCAAAATTATTAAAGTTGCTGAAACGTCATGCTAACTGAAATGGTAATGCTCATTAGGATTGTCCTAATAGTAAGGGTAAATTGACAATTAAATATTGGTGCGTGCAACACGGATCAGAGGCCACTATCGTCCCAGCAGCGGGACAAGCCTCTTAGTACAAACATGATACTATTGGCAGTTAACCAGGGCGCGATGTCGCGCGGAGACCCAACAGCCAAATCCGTCCTCGTACCCTTCCGTACAGTTGCATGCATGCGTGGACTGCTTCCACGCACAACGGCAGTTTATTCGCAAGAAACTGCCTATCTCTATCCTCGTTCCTCGTCTAGAGAAGTCATATCGTCTCCCGGGTTGCTTGCCCGCCGAGCTCGGCCACCGTGCCGCCCAAAACACCAGTCTGTTGTCCCGGGCCTGCCTCCAGCGGCCCGTCGTCCCTATTCTGCCCTTCCCCGCCGTCCGCCTCCGCTGGCCACGTTGCTTACCTGTCCGGCTATACGACAATCTTCCAGGATGCGCCAGCCTTCCTCATGCCACCGCTGCCATCAAGCGCAAGTAGCAGCACGGCCGCCGCACCACCTTGCAATTCAAATAGTCTGCAGGACAACAGGTCCTGCAGGCGGAGTACAACATGTGCGGTGCTCAGCCGCACCACGCATGCACTACTACGAAGACCTCTGCGAAATCACGGCTACACCATTATCCAAGCTCGACCAGATCATCCAGACAATGTCAGCGACAACCTATAATCCTGCCGGACAGATTGTCACCAGGGGTTCGCACAAGCTCTCCCACCGTACTACTGATCTGAGGTTGAGTGCCGATGTGGCGCTCGGGGTCTTCCAACAACGTTCTGAATCTGGCCCCCGACACTCGATGTACGGCAGGTCACATGTGGCCACTCAGTGTGGTTTCGGAGCCCCAAACAAATCGCCGGAGGAAAGCGAGAGGACGCCCCACATAAAAGCCCCGAATAATTGAAGGAGGTCCCGTCGACATGAAGTATGTACGGAAGGGAGCTACGTGACAACCTGCATGCCCACAAAAACACGCTCCCGCCACTGCTGTTTTCGGTACTTGGTCCTTCCTTTCGCAATGCGCGCCGATCAGACAACTACCTTTCCCATCCATGGCGACTCGTTTGCCCCCTAGCGCAGTGACCTCGGTCCCAGCTCGCTGCACACCGCTGTATGGTCCCAACCTTAACTCTTTTTGGAATCCGGCGGGACACCCGCTGCCTGCATCTTGGCCTCCACCCACATCCGCACCGCCTTGGCCTTCAAATCCAAGGCAAGGCTCCTCGCCCGCTGGAAGTTGATCAGGCAGCCCATGTCGTGGAGTCGTTGCAGCTGCTGCAGACTGCATCCGTATTTAATGGCGCTCGTGAAGGTGTGCCTGGCCGGGTCCCAGGGGCAACTCAACTGCCGCAGGCAGGTCAGCGTGAGCAGGTCTCCGTAGCAGGCCATCATGATATGGTCCTCGTAACCCTGCTTGTTTGGGGGTTGGGGTTGGGGGTTGGGGCACGGGCACAAGTGCTAACAACAGCGCGTGCGAGGTCACGGGTCCTTTGCTCTGTCGGCTCATTGCAGGGGTTCCTAAACGCAGGGCTCTATCACGGTTTCGTGCCACGAATGCGTACTGGAGTTTAGAACTCGACCAAGGGCAAGGAGCTGGAGAAACGCAAAGACCCAGTTGCACGTCAAACACAAAGTGCAGCGGCCGACCAAAGGGCTAAGGAGCTGGAGAAAACCCGCCTATAAACGGAGAGGTGGAAGTGACGAAGTGCGGAATGGCAACACACCTGCACCGGGCAGCCCTCGGCCGCAAGCATCTCCAAAAGAGGAACGCTTCCAGATCGAATGGCAGCCGCGAAGGTGCCCGCAGCCCAGGGGCAGCCCCGCGCCCGCAGCCAGCGCACCATTTCCACACTGCCCGAACGCGCTGCATGGCAGGTCAGCCACGCCCCTGCCCGCTGCAGCGCCTCTTCGCCCTCCGGCCCCGCCTCGGGCCCCGCCATCCACTGCAGCACGTGCAGGTGACCGTTCTGGGCGGCCGCTTTGGCAGCCTCCGCCGGCAGGCAACCACCGAGGGCCTTGAGCGCCACCAGCAAGTCCAAGTTGCCATCCCGCGCGGCCCGTTCCATGGCGACTCCAAATGTCGCGGTCACCTCACTGTCCATCAAGTACTGCAAAACGACGAGGTTTCCCACCCGTGCTGCGGTTGAAAAGAGGTGGCTGCCAACAGCTTCCTTGACCAGTGCTCCCCGTTCCCGCAGCAGCTGCACGCGCTCCAGGGCGTCCGGCCCAGCACGGAGCACCTTCTCTACATTTCGGTTGAACTCGTTCACGAACAGCGGCAGGGTGGGCGCGACACCGTGCCCCGCCTGCTGCTCCAGCCACGTCATCTTGGCCCGCCAGTCGGTGGTGGGACTCAACACGGCCATCCCGATGAGCGCACCATTGGGTGAGAAGGGCACCCTGTTGTGCAGTGACGCATAAACCCGCTGAAGGGAAGGCAGGTCCAAGACGGAAACTGCAGAATACACCAGGTCTGGAATGTCCGGCGGCTCATCGTCGTCCGAGTCATCGTCGTCCGAGTCATCGTCGTCCACGTCATCGTCGTCCAAGTCATCGTCGTCCGAGTCATCGTCGCTGTCGGTGCCGCTGGTGCTGCTGTTGACGGGCAGCTCGCACTTGCCCATCAGCCACTCCCCAATCGCGGCGTGGCCCTTCTCAAACGCGTCCACCACAGCCGCATATGGCACCGCCGTGACATCAGCCAGCAGCTCCTCGCAGAACGCCCGCTGACCTGTGCCAGCCGCAGCGATCAAGGCGTCACTGGAGAGGCGCCCCACGTCCCCCGATGTGCCGCGCTCCTGCTGCAGCAGCCAACGCACGATGTGGAGGTGACCGGCTACTGTGGCTGACTGGATGATGACCCGCTGATCGATGCACGCACCCATGTTCATCAGCAGCCATTGGCACAGCTCCAGCGAGCCGCTTGCCCCTGCGGATTCGAGCACCACGCACTTCACCAGGGAGCAGCCTGCCGCCATGTGGGCAAGCTGCAGGTTGGCGAGCACCCCACTGCGGGCCGTGAGGTCGAGGAGCCGATGCCGCTGCTGCAGAGTCATGTCCCGCGCGGAGTCCGGCTCGCCCCAGCGCCAGGCGAATGCGTGCTCCGGCACCGGCTGCGACAGCGTGACTTGCGTGTAGCGCTTCAGGTGCTGCGCTGTCTCCCTGTTGATCAACTTCAGAGTGCAGGCGACCTCATTTGGTGTGAGTTCTTGTGCAACTCGGTCCAGGAGTTCCGGTGGCAAGAAGGCCCAACGCCGACCCGGGTCCTGACCGCTCAAATTCATAGTTGCTTCGGATTCATTCTGAAGTCTGTCCATGGTATTCAGGATGTTTTGCGCGAAGAGTCGCACTCAAAAAAGTCGAAACCCCCCAAATGCTTCCGAATGGATTGCATGCGGTCAATTGTTTCCCGAAATGAATGCAGATATCGCTTGATCTTCGTCATTCTCTTCTTTGCCGTCCTGTCAACGCACACAACACACGGTATGGCGCGGCGTATGCCGTACTTCCGGCTTCCGGTATTACTAATAGAACGGGTTGGCCCGGGCAGAAAATTAATATATTTACTTATTTGAGTTGTAGTTAGAAATCAGAAGGCTTATTCCAAACGTTCGACATGTAGGGGGTCGGCTTCCTAGAAGCCGGAGAAAGGGCGGCCCCAATCCATGCGTACGTACAGGCCGGTTGCGTTACAACGAAAACTCTGTTACCGCGCGAGAGTGTGCGCGAGTGAAAAAATGCAAATTATGTTGTTGTTTTTATTTGTCAAGCGTGCATAGGTCCAGCAAGCACGATAGGTAGGTAACCCCGAAACCATTATGCAGTTCGCGCGGCCGGGAACTGTCCGCATTATCGTCAGGCTAGACGCCTCTGCACTACCACATCCGTCTATCTAGGAGACGTTTGCAAATAGAGCGTGAAAGGTTTTCGTTTCTCGTTTACTGAAGGTCCGTCGCCAAGCATGTGCAACGCTGTCAGGGCAACCGTTCAGTTGCACGCCCGCGGCAGACCCGAACCTCTCAAGCTTGTTAACAATGGTTACATAGCAAATATAAAGCAAAACCAAGGAGCGAAAAAGCCGCAGTGTGACCTGGACTTCGCGACGAACGCGCTTCGCGCTGGGGCCCCTCCCCAAAATACATTCAAAAATTTGAATGTATCACTGGCAAGGTTCAGGACGGTGAAGTGCTCCGCGGGAGCATGCCCGGCTCGAAGAATTCCCTGAGCGCTGCTGTGGTGCGTGATCAAGTCCATCGCGACACCGAAACGCCCTTCCGTTTCTCATATAAATAATTTATAGCTACTTACTTGAGACCGCTTTTCGGCTTCCATCCTCTTCCACAAAGGTTGGGTTGGGAAGCGACCGCGCGCCGAACGGGCTTGTTTACGGGCAATGCCTGAAGGGCGCCGCCGGATCAATCCTAATCATCCCTAGTTATATCTTGATACTATCTTTGAGCGTATTGTATTAGTATAGTCGTCCAATCAGTTTTCCGATGTTATGGCTAATTCACTGGGAAAAAGCTTTCCTCTGCGAAGAACCGATACGCGGAGCACATTTATAACGACCACAAAATAATAAACACAAATTCAATAGTATTGGACGTGACCCTTGGCCCACGGCCTGCCGATAGTGGGTCGCTCGGGCTGGTGTTTTTAGCTGGTTGCGTTCCCGCATGGTTGTCCGCCGTGCCGTTGTCATCTAGGCCACTTGGGCGGTCAATACCAGGCCCATTTAGCGCGTTGACCACGCAGTGGTGGCTGTTCCTTGACACGGCCTTGCTGGCGTGGACCCACGGAAGACCTGGGACCAACGAACTACAACTGCGAACCGCCCTCAGCATGGCTAACGATTCCACAGTAATCGGGGATCACAGTCCCGCGTCGTTTGGTCCGGTTCGGAAGGACTGAAGGGGTTGCTGGTGTGCCCAGCCATCCCCCCGGTCCGCGTCATCCTTATTCTGGCACGGGTCGCGCCTCGCGCGGGGACGGCGCTTGTGGTAGCGTAGCTCTCCTTCCCCGCTACCTTATCTACAGGTGATCGGCTAAGCCCCGGCCCCTGGGATCCTGTCGTTGAGGCTGGCGACAGTGCTGACATTGCCCGTTGACGAGGAGTTTTGGTTTTTGAATTGACGCCCATTGCCGCTGTGCTGGACAGATAGAACCGATGCCTACTGCTGGTTGTATACTTATTTCCCTTTCTCTTTCCTTTGGCGGTCTCAGTAGTGAGGTCCTGGGAGTGGGGTTGGCTAGCGTTCCAGTCTTCGCTGGTGTTCGTACGTAGCGCAGGCCCGGGCCCGACTTCTGAGCCAGTAGGCCCTGTCAAGCGGAACGTGGCGGAATGTACTGCTGGCAAGGCATTTCGACGAAGTCGTAGGGCCCGTTTGGCTCTTGCAGGGTATTTAAAGGCCAGTCGTTGTTTCGTGAAGTCATACCAGTCCACACCATTCGATACCAGTGTGCTGTGAGTTGTACATAATAATAGATGTACATATATACTACCGCCAAATTCCTGAACCGTTTATGTATCGGCCCAAGCGCTGAGCGCTCTTTGGGTCCCTGCTGCCGCGGACGACTGACTTTGCGGGCTCATCGCCCTGGTTCTGCTCTTCTGGACTTTTTGTCCGTATTACCCCCACCCCCCGCGGGTGTTGGCGGATGGTTGCGCAGTCCTTGTTAGGGGTTGATGAGATGAGCTGATGCCACGCACCTCAGTTGGTCTACCCTCCGCAACACTACAAACGGGCCGCGCCGGAGGTGGGGCGGTCCCTTGGCGCCAGGACCGTTTCGCACCCGAAAGGCCGCGGCGAATCAAGGATTTGATGTCCACGACGCCCATGCCCATGCCCTACAACGCCCCGCGTACTGGAACCACGCCAGCACCCAACAGACCTACAGCCGAATGGTTTACGGTACCTGGCAAACGCTAGGTACGACACCAGTACGGCAAGTCAGCCGAAAACATGCGTAACCCGCATACCTTCGTGCAGCAGCCGACCCACATGAATCGAACCTGTACCATCATCCTTACTCATCCTTGCCAATCGAAGCCCGCAGCCTCTCATCCCAGCAGATCGATCGCCTTGCCACGACCCGGATATTCTCGCGACCCGACATGGCCCAACCCAAGCTCTGGTATTTCCCGCGACCGCGCGCGACCCTGGCCAGCCTCGCGACTCCCAGCTCTTGGCCGGCGGCCCCCCCTCTCCCGCGTGTTCCTGGCGTGCAAAAACCTAATCTCCAACCTCGGAGGCTGGAGCCGGAGGATTCCTTGTGGTTCCAGCAATAGCTCGCAATAGCTCATCACAACCGACCCGCTGCTGCTCCACGCTCCACCTGGCCACTCCCTTCAACAGCAGCCACCCAACCCGCACCCTGCTGTCGCGATATTAATTACTCGCCTCGGAAACCGGAACCACAAGATCCGTTGATCAGGACTAGCTCAGCTCACGAAAGACCCGCTGCTGCGCGACCCCGCCTTTCAACACAGCAGGCGGGGGTCCAGTCTCCAGTGTAAGTGTGTGACGTGCCGAAAAGTGATCCACCCAGCGGGCACCCCACCAGCCCGCACCTTCACCGTCGGTCGCCCCCAAAACCTGATATGCGTCCTAATCCACGCTGCGCGAATCCTGAAGAGTACAAATCCTGTTAAGAGTATAAATCCTCCTGTGCGTAATCTATCACGACGATAAACACGCCGATGCAAGTCACGACGATGCCGACGCAAATCACTACGATACAACGAATATTGACGCCCGGCCAGAGGTTCACGACGACTCCAGTGCACAAGCGAACGGGGGAGGGGGTTGCCGCCCCCGCCCCTGGCACCCTATGCAAGTGCCCGCACTGAGCGCCCATGCGAATGGAACACGGTATTCGAAAGTGCCTACCACTAAGCGGAAACATTGCGCTCGACCCCGACATGACCACCACCGACATCCATCACGGCCTCGGACCAAGACCTCCGACACAGCATATATGGTCACAGGTAACTTTCGATGCCGAGCAGTACATTATGGCGGTGACCCTGCACGCACCGCCTCTGTGTGTTGTGTACGACATGATCACAAACTGCATTACGGTACTGCAATTTCAGACTGCAATATGCAATTTCAGACTGCGGATTCCCAGGCGCAAAAGCTGTTACCACTGCCACTGCCACTACGCAACCGCTGCCGCCACTGCTACTGCTGCTGCTACTGCTTCTGGTCCGCGCACGTTAGTTGCAGCCTCAGGAACGACAGCTCGTCCGCCAGCACCGCCGACGACGCAAACAGCCCCAGCGGCGCCAACCCCAGCAGCTGCCGCCACCGCTCCCGCAGCAGCTCCAGCGCCGCCGCCCGGTCCCCCGCGGCCGCGGCCCGCTGGCGGCACTTGCGGCAGCGCGGCCGGCCGCAGACCCGCACACCCGCCGTAGCGCCCGACCCGCCCTCGCCCTGCGCCTGCGCCGGCCCCTGCATCACCTCAGGCCAGACGTCCGCGTCCGACAGCAGCAGCAGCGCCACCGCCAGCTTCTCCGACGCCAGCTCGGGTAGACCCAGGTCACATCCACAGGCGCCGCCGCCGGCGCCGGTACCGCCCGCGCCACCGCCGGCTGCACCCGCACCGTCATTACCCGCGCTACTAACCCGGACTGCGCCCGCGCCCCCGCCCGCGTCCGCAGCCCTTGGCAGGGCAGGGCTCGGAGCTGGACAGGCCGCCACGTCCATCGCCGCCTGGGCCGCACCCGCCGCCGTCACAGTCGCAACCGCATCCGCTGCAGCCACTGCTGCTGCGACCGCAGGTGGGCTGCAGGCCCCGGCTCCGGTGCTGGGACCGGTCTCGGAGGCCGGCTTTGGCCCCGTGGTGGTGGATGTGGCGTTAGCGGCGGTAGCTGCGGCGGCGGCGGCGGCCGCGGCGCCCGCGGGCGACATGAAAGCGGTGAGGTCGGGCTGCCGTACATGGCTACAGCCCCGGCGGCGGCGCAGGCAGTAGTCCACCAGTTTGAACATGTTGGTGAATCGCAGTTCGTCCGCCACCAGCGCCTGGACCTGCGCGGGGGAGAGGAAGGGGTTTGTCTGCTTGGGTAAGATATGTGTACGGCACCGTACAGCACATGGTGTACAGCACACGATTCGAAGAGGCATTGGGGAGCAGCAGAGGCCAGTCCGTCTGTCCTCCTCTTGGTGTGCAATGGGAACCCGATCCGCGGAACTCGACACCGAAATCCAGTCCCGATCCGGAACCTGGTTCGGAACCCGATTCCGACCCGATCCGGAACTCTATCCGGAAGCCGGACCCGACGCCTTCCATGTCCCCACCCAAAACCCCATCCCCAACAGTGCCGTACCGGCGGCGGCACGCAGTGGTGCTCCAGGGGCTCCCCGTGACAGCAACTGTCCGCATCCGCTGCACCGCCGCCGCTACTGCCGCCGCTACTGCCGCCGTTACCGCGGCTGCTACTGGCAGCACTCGCGCCACTACAGCACCCGTGGCTGCTGCCGTGGCTGCTGCCGAGGGACCTGCAAACACCAACACCAATACCAACACCAACACCAACACGGCTGTAAGCACGAAGATGGACAGGGGACCAGGGGACGGCAGGAGTACGAACCGGAACGCGGGCCTGGGTGGGCTTGGCTCGGCGTGCCAACGGCGCAACGGCGCGCGTGGGCTCATTAACCCGTCGCAACGACGTGATGACAAACCAACCGCTATGCTGCCCCGATTCGCCGCGCTGTTGATCACGTCCATCTGCTTTTTTGATTCATGTGCGCCGTCGTACCGTACGACATGCCTGGCAGTACGACGCAGTCCATAAAGCCCGCTACCGTATCTTACCCCATAAAGCTGCTGCTGTCACTGGGGCCCGCAGAGTCCAGGGAGGCCGCATCGCTGCGGGAGGAAAGACTGGCGCTACTGCCGTAGATACTGCCGCTACAGCTGGCTGTAGCGGCCAGGCTCCCCGCCGCGGTGGCCGCCGCCGCGCACTGCGCGGCGGCGTTCGCGGCGGCGTTCACGCCGCCGCCGCCGTCGCCCGTCTTGCACGGCGCAGCCGGCGGCGGCTGAAGAGGCGACCGAGGCGGCTGCGAGGCGGCGCGGCACACCGAACTTCCGTCCGCGGCTGCTGCCGCGACCTGCACGGCCGCTACAGCCGCCTCCGTCAGCTGCTGCTGCTGCTGCTGCGGCGGCGGCGGCAGCGAATGTGACGCACTCTGTGCTTGGCCGCCGCTCCGGCACCGGCCATGCGACGTGTTACATGGCGCCAAGCCGAATGGCGACGGCGGAACGGCGGAGGCGGCGGCGCCCGGGGCTGTAGCGCCAGAGACAGACTGGGCCGTCCCCGCTCCGGCGACCTCTCGCGGTCCGCTCAGAGGGCAGCTGCAGCACGGCCCGCTTCGCACCTCCCCCACACGGCCCGGCAAGGGCCGCCTCGACAGCAGCACGCACACGCTCTCCAGCGGCGCCGCCGCCACCAGCTCCGCCACCAACGCCTCCAGGCTGGGCACACCGCCGCCGCCGCCTCCTGCCGTACCGGCGTCCCCGCCGCCGCCGCGCGCATCCTCCGCGCCCTCCGCCTCGTCCTCCTCGTGCCCCTCCTCGTGTCCCTCGTCCCCGCCGGCCTCGGCTCCAGGGGCGGCCGCGCCGGCGCCCTCCCGTCCCGGCGGCGGCCGCTCCGTCAGCAGCCTCCGGATCAGCTCGCCCGCATCACGGGTCACGAACCGACACGCGGCCGCCCACCTCGGCTCCGAGACCGGGCCGGGCTCCACCTGCTCCGAAACCAAGCCATCGACCACGCCTGCGTCGGTCGCGCCGCCACCGATGCCATCGCCAGCGCTGGCGGTGCCCGGTTTCGCATCATCCGCACTCAAGCGCTGTCCCAGCCCTTGGTCAGCTCCGAGTCCACACCCCTGTTCAGCTCCGAGACCAGGTTCAAGGTCCAAAGAGAACAGCGCCGACTCGCGGGGGTTGCGGCTGCTCATCAGCAGGAAGCCGCGGGGCCGGCCTGGGGGTGGCGTGGGCAAATGAGGGTTTGTGCAGGCCGCAGAGGGGTGAGGTGAGGTGGGGCACCGCGAATGGTCAAGACAGGCGGGTGAGAGATGACATCATCAGCGAGTTTGGCTGCCGCAATCGGCTGCGCTCAGGTGGTAGCGGAGAAGTCAGGGACTACGACTGGTGTCCAGCAAAGCTGCGGCCGGCAGGGGCACAGCCACCCACCGGGTATGTCTCCCAAACGTACTGCCGAATTAGCTGCCGGGGCCTACTATCCTTCCCGTCCCTTCCCGCATCCACCTCAGGCACTCGACTCGTCTGGACCTCCCCGCCCAAGCCCGTCATCATCCGCCATGAGGGAGGGCGCGGAGTCCCTCCCTTCACGGACCTTTCCCTTCCTTCGGCCAACCACAGTACCCACCCATCTCAACACCGCCGGGTGGACCCTCCTGCCTTGTCCCTCCCTCCCAGGGTCCTTTCAATGCAGCGTCGCGCAGTGAACCATGCCACTGCCTGAACCCCCGATACACCCGCCACCACACGTTTGTTCCTGGGCTTGGTTTTACCGTTTCATTTACGCTTCCACCCACCCGCCCACCCACCCACCCACCTACCAAAAAACCAACCAACCAACCCCCACCCACCAACTCACCGATGGCGGGGTCCAGCAGTCCCATGGCCTCAATAAGCTCATCCACGCGCACCCAGTGGGGGGAGTACTTGAAGCGCGCCTGGCGGGACGCGCCATACCGGGGTCGGACGGGGGCGGGATGAGTCGGGACGGGGCGGGTGTGCGGAGATGTGCCGATTGCACGAACGGACCGGACGGCGCCCCCCAGGGAGGTCCTCATGCATTCATGTCTTCACCAGGTGGCAGCGCAACCCGCATGGGAAGGCGCGCAACGTATGGGAGCGTTTCGTCAGACAAGCCAAGCCGAGACGAATCCATCAGAGGAAGGTTTTAATTTGTTGATGGTGTTTCAGTGGACGCCGCGGATCATCCGGTTATACGTTTTCCATTGCCCGGATCCTCAATCCGAGGGGGGACCCTCCGCTTCGGTGTCCCACTCGTCACGCCATGACGCCCGACTGCACGACTTCCCGTGTCCCACATTCCACTTGGCGCGACTCCAATCTCATCCATCCTCGCCCTTCTTACCCACCTGTCCCGGCCCATTCCGCCCTGCGCCGCCCTGCGCTGTCCCCGGGCCCCCCACCGCACACACACTTATGTCGCCTGCATCGACTGTCACGCTGGACTTCGCTTCTCGCGGCTCAGGTTGCTTTTACACACATTCACAGGGGCGATTCTGGGCGGGTTTCTCATGAAACACACATTCACAGTTTTATGAACACATGCACACGGCCCCGCCCGCTCCCCGCCCTGCTCACCACGTCCAATATGAGCACCAGATCCCTGCCCGGATGGAAGCCGCCGATGGGCGAGAAGTGGCCGTCGCCGCTCTGCTTGAAGACCTTGCGACTGTAGGACACCACCATGTGGCGATCCTGGGGTGCCCGTGGGTAAAGAGGGGAATACAGGAAATGGGTAGGCATATTCAAAATGGTGGACGGGGGGAATACAGAGGGGCAGGGGGCAGGGCGCAGGGGGTTGAGGGACTGAAATAGGGAAAGACGTAATCAAACTGCGGAGGGAGGAAGGATCGGATCAGGAGGGAGGAAGTACAAGAAAGGAGGGAGGAGTGGTGGGCGTTGAGGAGCTGGGTACGGCGAGTGCGAGGTGGATGGCGGCCCTCACACCGGACCGAGGGAAGGGCCGCGCCCCGCTGCACCGTGTAGGCTAGCACAGAGAAGGCCGCCTCCCACATCCGCCCACCCAAGGTCCGGCCCGCCCTTGCCACCCGCGGGCCCCCCCCCCGCGGCCCTGCCACCCGCTCTGCAGCCCACCCACACACCCGCCCACCCACACACCCACCTCGGACGCCGTGACGTCCCGCAGAAGCTGCCGGAAGGTGGTCCCCTCAAAGGTGCCGTGCCGGTGGACGGACACGTCAGCTCCGTTGCATCGGGCCAAGCACGCCGCCTGACATGAGCCGCAGCAAGAGCGGATGGGGAAAGGGTGATCTAACATCTAAGTACACATCTGATGAGGCGAAGGCATCCCCCCCGAAAGGGATGATGGGAGTACCCGATCTTAGCCATCGACGTCGAGTCGATCAATTTATAAATTCAAGCTTCTATTAAAAGCGTGGTATTATTATTATACCATAATTGTACCATGTACACATGTGCCTACATGTACCAACTACACCCGGTCGGGACTCGGGTCCACCTTGTAATGATTGCGCCTACATGTACCGGACGTCGACCTGCGCTGTACTGTGCCGGGGTCGTCACAGGTTGGGCCTAGGCCGCGCCGTTACGTCGGATCTGGGTCGGATCTGGGTCGGATAGGATCCTCTGAATCCGGTAAAATAGACACATTTGGTTTGATCGGGTCGATTGACACTGCTGATTTGGGTCAAGTAGCCGGTTTCAGTTTTGGGTCGGAGGGCGAGCGGTTTCGAACCAAACGCATCTTATGCGGCAGGTGCCGATCTGCCACCACACGACTCCCACTTCTACACTGGATTGATTCACACGACCATATCCAATGCAACCAGACCGATATCCGGGGCGAGTGTTGCTCGCCCCTTCCGCAAGGCTAGTCACGCACCTAAGCCGTTCCAGCCGCTCTTCTGTGCAGTTATGAACTGTACAGAGCCCCTTGCCCTCCAGCCCCATACCACAATTGTGGCCAGCGTCAATTTAAACCCTCAGCACAGCTCTCCCCAACGTGAAGCAGAAACGCCTTGGTACAGGGACGCACTGTCAAGTCCTAGTGCAGCCGAACGGGGGCATCGGGCGGAATCCCTCTGGGGGTAGAAGGGGCAAAGGGCTGTGCCAGGCGAGGGGTCCCTCGCCTGGTCCGTCCTGACCTACCTGACTCAGCGTGATGCCGTCCCGCTTGATATCCTCCATGGTCTTGCAACAATCGAGCATGGTTTCGGAGAACCACCGCCAGGCGCCCTTCCACGTGCGCCGCGGGTCGATCCCCAGCGCGTTCAGAGTCATGGACAGGGCGGCCAACCCGCAGTACTGCGGCTCCTCTTGTGTCCTGGGGCGGATGGGAGAGGATCATTGGTTCAACGGACGTGCATGTGTGGGCAAAATGCAGCCAGACGCAACAAGAGGTCAACGCCACGGGTAACGACCTATATGTTCAACGTTATGCGTAATTGGGAATTCGACCACGCCCCATTACGACAAAGCAGCTTGGTGCGCCACGTGCCTCTGAACTCGTGGCCATCGGCGTCAAACCCTAGACGCCCAACCAGCACGATTTCGTCACTTACGTGAACTGCTCAATGAGCTTAAAGAATCCAACCATAGTGCCATGCTGGAGGGCCTCCGCGAATATCTCTCGCCCTGAGGTTGATGGCAAGGTTTTGCTCGTCAGGGCCAGCAAACATGCCACGGATTGTACGTAATGGGCGCCTTGTCTATTCAGCGCACGAGTTCAATGGCAGTTGCCGCATTTCAGGGCACCCGTGGACAGTCACCTTCGGCCGAAGAAAACGCAATAGCCGGCGGTGATGGAAGGGCACGCTTATAATACGTCCGCTTGTTTGCTGACTGCGCCATGATTCAACAGTGTTCTTGGACGATTTGCAAATGTGTAAAACGGAAGCCCTCCACGGACAGGGTAACATAATTAATGCATGATTACAAGTTGACCACGTTGTGAAAGGACAGCCTTCACTGGCTGCTCACTTTGATGGCTCGATGCGGATACCGCTGGTATATGCTCATTTCCAGACGCCGTACGCCGAGCCGTTGAAACGTCAACCAACTGTCATTATATTGCAGAATTTCTTTGAAGTTGGTTATTCGAAACGTATATGGTTTGCTGTGCGTCAAATTCAAAAGTGCGCTGGTGAGTAGCCGAGCTTCGGGCATCCTTGTGATTCCCTTGCCTAATTTGCACCACGACTGACGGGTGACCGGCGCACAGGTCTTTGTCCGGTTGTCCCACCCGCTCTTCCCATCTCCATCCCCCTCCTCCGGGCCCTTCCCCCCGAATCTCCAGCCAACCGCTTAGCTCCGCGCTCTGTTTTCCTTACAACCAGAGCGACCAACAGCGCGTCCCAGCGCCAAATCATCGGTGGCGGACGGCGGCGACACCTCACCTCACCTCACCGCCCCGGCTCCCCCGGCCCCGCCCCCGCCTGGTCCAACCTCACCACCACGTACAGGAACAGGTCCGGCGCGTGCATGGCCGCATGCAGCCACCCAATCGGCGCCTCCAACGGGGGACAGATGCCGCCCACCAGGACCCGACACGAGGGCCACGTGGGCCTTTCTAACCGCTCCAACCGCTCCGCATCCGCCGCTCCCAAGGCTGCCACCGCCGACTGCCCCACGGCGGCAGCGGCCGGTCCCCCGCCTCCAGCAGCTCCTCGTCCCGCAGCCGTGCCTGCGCTCGTCGGCCCTCGCCCTCCGCCCGCGCCGCTGCTTCCCCCAGGACTACAATCGTCCGGTTTTGCCTCCCCCCGCGGTCCAGCCCCCACGTCCGTCCGTCCTTCCCCGTCACCTGCCGTACAGGACCCGCCGGTCACGCCCGCCGCCGCCGCCGCTGCCGCCGCCGTGTCGGCGCTTGACCCCGGGGCACCGGCCAGCTCAGCACCCCCGCCTTCATCTGTCGCTGTTTCGCACTGTCCCGCTGTCCCGGCGACACAGGGGCTGCTGCCACCACCCCCCTCGGTCCCTCCTCGGCGCCCCGGCTCCGAAGCCGCATCCTCCCTGCTCTCTGCACCCAGCCCCCTACTCGATCCTTCACCGTCGCCACCGTCAGCCCCGTCGATGCTGCTGTCCTGCGGGTGCGCAGCGCCACCCCCGACCGCAACAGCTTCTTTCCCAGGGCCCTGAGTGCGTCCCGCCCCGACTTCACTTGTCCTGCCGCCGCCGCCGCCGCCTCGCGCTGCGGCTGCGCCTCCTCCCGCCGAGCCAGGTCCTGGAGCCGCTACCGCCGTTCCTGCCCCACTTCCTGACGGCGGCGGCGGCGGCGGCCCGGCTGCGGATACCACAGTCGCAGCCGCCGCCGCCGCTGCGGGCGCGTTATTCGTCGTCGTCGGCGGCGGCGGCGGCGGCGGCAGCGGCGGCGGGAAGACGTGCGGCAGCAGGATGTGCAGCAAGTGGCCCAGGGTGGTGGGCTCCCCGCCGGCACCTCGAAGCGCGGGGACAGGTCGGCTTGTGGAGGTGATACAGGACTCCCACAGGCCGCCGCCGCCGCCGCCGCCGGCGCCAAAGACGCTGGCGGCGCCCGGGACCGCGGGCCGCGTCGTCGCAGCGCTGCTGGGCGCGCCGGGGGCCGACCCAAGGGTCGGTGCCGCGGTCGCGGCATCGCCGGTGGCGGCGCCCCCGCTGCTGCTCTCCCGAGAGGGGGTCCCGGCGGCGGCGGCGGTGGAAGCAGCTGCAGAGGTCGCTACGGCGCCGGCGGCGCCGCCGGCGCCGCTGGTGGTGGCGCCGGCCGCTGACACGCTCTTGGCCGGCGGCGGCGCCGCCGCCGTGGCGCGCCGCAGCAGCAGCCGGACGGGGATGTTCGGAGGCTGGCCTTGTCGCTGCGGTGGTCGTGGGTGAAGGGGGGGGATACATTGCAAAGTAGGTATATGGTAGGTTGACAAGTTGGCAAGAGACGAAGGCGTGAAAGAAGACGTCGTGACACAGCGCAGCAGAGCACAGCACAGCACAGCACAGCACAGCACGACCGCTGCCGCTCCCTGCACGCCACCTCCGGTCATCTCCGCGATGGCAGAGCGGGGCAGTTGGCGTCGTGCAGAGCGCAGGGTGCAGAGCGCAGGGTGCGGGGCGCAGGGCGCGGGGCGCAGGGTGCAGAGCGCACGGTGCGGGGCGCAGGGTGCGGGGCGCAGGACGCAGGCCCATTCCGAAACAACAAAACAAGGTGGTAAGAGATTATATGATCCGTCCCCTTTCCCCGCCTCCTGCGCATCGCCCGTCGTGGCTCCGAAACCCGACCCGACCCGACCCGACCTCACCGCCGTCGGCACCACCCGCAGCCCCTCCAGCGCGGACCGGTACGACGTCACGTCGCCGGCCTGTACGGCAGACCACAGCTCATCCTGCGCCGCGCTGCCCATTCGCATCACGGCGGCGGCGCCGTCGGTGCCGCGGCAGATGTAGCAGGCCTCCTGCGGCGATGCGAGCGAGGGGGAAGGGGTGCAGGAAATTGGTAGACATATTCAAACCGCGCTGCTGCTGCCAGAGAGCAAAGGTCCGAGGAGGAGGGAGGTGGTGTGCGGTATGTGGCTCTAGGGTACCCCGGCGACTCTGAATTGATACCCCGACGACACTGACGGGCCACGTTTCGCGGGATGGGACCCGTATCTCACACTGCCGTATCTCACACTGCCGTATCTCACACTGATGTGAGTGGGGCGCGCGCTGAGCCACCGGACACGCGGGAATGCGGCGGCTTTCCACGCCGACGGGTTTGGACGGGTTCTGGCAACAGCGGACAATTGGTGGCTTCCTTGGTCTCAATGGTCGAGTGACTTCCTGCCGATGCGGGCGGCGCTGAGGCATCCCGGGTGACTACAACCCACTTCAGGCTTCACCGCACGGCGCCGCATCCCAAGCTGCACCCCCCCCACCCCCCATGGTTGGGGGACTCAATGGGGAGTCCGCCACACCGCTGGATGAGGTCCTGGTGCAGCCCATTCCGTACCGGCCCCCTTGCCCTGGCCGTCCGTCAGTTCCGTCAGTTCCCTGCTGCCTACCCACACACCGCCCGTGTTGCCTACACCGTAAACCATAAATACGGCTGTCACCGATGACCCGCGGGGCCCACTGCAACACCATTTATGATGAACGTTTTCTGATAAAACGCTCATAACACCGCCCCAACCGCACCTTGAGCGAGTTCATGAACTGGGCTTGCGGGGTGGCCCCCGTGTCCCAGCCCACAAGCGCCTCGGGTGGGTGCGTGTAGTGGACCTGCAGGGGGGCAGCGCACGGGCAGGGGGGAGGGAGGGGAGGGGTATAGGACATTGGTTGACATTTTCAATCTGCGCTGCTGCCAGTGCGACGGTTCGACCGGAGAAATTGGAGACAGGAGGGGAGGGAGACGGGCCGGGGGATTCCACGAGAAGGGTATGGGAAAGGGGTAGACATAGCCAATCTGCCCAGAGGGGCCTAGGAAATCGGTGGGCATAGCCAATCTGCCCAGAGGGGGCTAGGAAATCGGTGGGCATAGCCAATCTGCGCGGCTGCCAGAGGGCCCAGAGGGGGATCAGGAGCGGCCGGCAATGGGGGTCCAACGGGGCCACGCCGCTGTGAGTGCGGAGAACAGGCGGGCGTGTGTGTATGGGCCGCATCAGGCCCAGGAGGGAGGGGCGTCACGATGTACACACACACGGGGGCCACTGTTGGGCACTGCTGTGCCCCCTTGCATGTCTCGCACTCCTGCTCTGCCTGCCTGCCTTCGAAGCGCACTCCTGCTCTGCCTGCCTGCCTACAAACACACCCATCATCATCATCAACAGACCACTTCTCTACAAGGGGCTACGGGCGAGGGTGGCTGCCCCGGTCAGCGGCAGACCCCGGTCAGCGACATATGTAACCATGCCACTACAGGTTCGTTCTGGACCTGTTAATCGTTCATAGCCCCTGGCCCCCCACACAAACATATGCATCCCACGAAACACCACTAGCACCCCCCCACACACACACGCCAGGTCACCCGCCACACGCACATGCCATCGCCCTCACCGTCAGCCTCCAAGGCAGCTGGCCCTCCTCCGCCAGCAGGTCGTACAGCACCCCGCACGGCAGGTACCTGCAGCGGCCGCCACCGAGGACCGAGGACCGACCCGTCACCCTTCCGGATCAGTGCAGCAGGACAGCGAAACCGCGGAAAGGGGTCACCGCAGGGGGTCATGTGATCTCCCCTTGATCCCCCCTGAATTAGACGTTTGCTCTGGCAGCACCGCAGCTTCAATTTGTCTTACCTATTTTCTATACCCCCCCTTTTTGACCCCGTTCGTTACAACCATGTAAGACGACGCGACCCGAGGATGTACGACGCAACCTGGACCCCCCAGAGGGAAAGAGAGCGTCGCAGCTGCCAGCAGGCGACCCCGCTCAGTCCAGGTATCCTCTGTCAGCACACAGGCATCCGTCCGAGGTCTCATACGGCACTTATGCCGTCCGCGACACGGAGATCGCCGCCCCTGGAGCGTCACACCTCCTGGCCTACCAACCCAATGGCACCTCTCATGGTCACTATTTTTGGTTGTGCCCGGGTTGGGTTCTGGGTTTGGTTTTCCTTTCATTTCCAACCTCCCATGGCGGTATCTCCCATAGCGCGCCCTAGCCACTTCACGCCGGGCTTCCCGAGTAGGCTGCGCGGCCTCCTAGCTCTCCGGGACCTCCCTGCGCACGCTCCGCGCTCTCACCACTTGAGGGGTACGCCCAGGCTGTCAAACCAGGGTCGCGGCGCGCCAGGCCGCCCGGGGACGCTGGGAAGCACGTGCTGCGCCCCACGACCCATCCGCGCGCCCGCGTGCACCGCCGCCGCCGAGGGCCGCCGGCGATGGATGATGGTTCGAGCGCCACCGGGACAAGGCGCAGCCGCAGCGCCATCACCAGCGCACCGGCATGAGCGGGTTGCGGGGCACGTCACGGCAGACGAGGCGGGCGGGCCACGACACGGCAGACGAGGCGGGCGGGGGGCAGGGCGAAGGAATGTTTAGGGCGGCGGGGTTCGGCGGAATCCAGGAGGGAGCCAGGGCCAGACCAGGCGCCAAGGCAGCGGGCGACAGAGCGACGTGCCGGGGGCAGGTTGGACCCATCATTGCATCGGCTTGTAAGCCCCTGAGCAATAGAAAAGCCCCGTCAGAGGATGTGTATGACTGTAAGCCCCTGAGTAGGAGAAGGCCTCCTTCAGAGGTGGTGGATCATTGTAAGCCCCTGCGCAATAGAAGGGCTCCTTACAGAGGAGATGGACGATTTCAAGACCTCGATAGAGGTGGTCGGTGTGGGGAAGGCGAGGACGCGGGGCCAAAGGAGGAGGGTGTGTGCCTCACCTGGAGGTGCGGCCACGCCTGGGAGGCTACCACGTGCAGGTAGCCCTGCCGAGGCGCCATGAGCTGCAGCCCAGCCGCCATGCCGTCAAACCGTCAGACAACAGGAGGCGGAAGGGGGGGGGGACGGTATAGGAATAGTTGGGAGAGTTTGGAAGGCAGGCAGACGTGGAGCGGCAGGTAGAGGGCGAACGCAGGGCTCGGGTGCGCACAGGCCACCCGTGTGCGCAGCACCAGTGCGCCCTAGGGGAGGGAGCAGCAAAGAACATCCAGAACATTGCCGTAGGGGATGCCGGCACGCCGGGACGTATTGGGACGCGCAGTTCGGTGGGGGTTGGGCCATCAAATGGCGTAGGCCAACGCAGTCCCTGGCTGACAATGCACGGGGACTCCACCGGCGAGCGTTGCCGTGCCACGTGGGTTAGGCCGACAAGACCGCGCACGGCTTTGTCATGCATCTTTCCGTGAACAGAACTTATGATGGCATCCATGCCGATATGCATTCACATGGTTCTTAAGAAACGGTTCCTTGCGAGCTCGACTCCTAAACTTACATAGATAGGCCGGACACCGGACGGACTGCTGATGTTATCAGGCGCCAGCGACAAATGCACGGGAACCCTCGTCTGCCATGTGCACGCAGCCACATGTTGCACTGGCGTTTGGGAGTCGTTACTGTGAGTCCGGATGCCCGACGCCATGAGCAGCCATGTACAAAAATAATATACTGTTTATGTAGGTTGCTGAACGAAATTTATTGTATCGAACAAGCGCAAGGGTATCATGTCGACGGCCAATCTGATGTCAAATATATCCTATTGCCGATTTCACGACCTCAAAGTTTACGCAGGTCAGCGATAACATTGTAACAATACCATTGATTGCAAGTGCACAGTCGGAACACGAATGAACACACATGACTGTACCGCGGGAAATCTGCCTAACTGAATGGTCTAACTGAAACGGCTTCTTGGACACACCGAGTCACGGGTTGCTTGTATATCTTTCATTATAACCGATTTTCCTAGCCTTTCATTCTGTATCGGTTCCACGTCTGCTCGAAGTCAGCGCCCAACTATCCTTGCCCTTGCCAAGAATATGAGCTGGCTTTGGACTTTTGGTACCGTGCCCGAGGTCGAGCCATCCGAAATTCTGGAGATCAGCAACCGCATCCTTGCCCTCACACCGGAACAGAGGTGGGGTAGCGGAGAGGGGGCGTTAGGGCGCGTTCCGGAAACGGGAACTGACAGCTTATTATTGTTAGGGCTGTTCAAGCAGTGCGTGTCTCAATGCTAAAGACGCCTTCAGCGGCAACCATGTCCAATACCTGGAGTGTGTTTGTCCCAGCTGCCGGGCTCCTGTACTGGCAACCAACCGCAATTCACGGCGTTGCGTGCGGGGCTACGGGCTGTGATTTCGGCAAAGCATCTTTTCGCTGGGGTGAATCCAAATGCCGCTTTGGCCAACCCTTCTTGTGCTGCTTTCGTATGAAGTAATTTTTGCGCCGTACATGTTCGACACTATGACTGATCCGAAGGGTATGTTTTCGTGCACCTTGTGGCCATTCCAGGGTCTTTGCAATCCTTACAGCTGCAATCCCTACGTAGCCAGTGGCAGACAAGCAAGGCATCCGAAAATACGATGCATGACCCCACAGCGGCCATCGGTGCACGGCGCCGCAGGCCGCCGCACCATGATAGCCACCGGTCGCCCTTGCATGAATCGGTTTCGACCCGATGATGTGGGCATGTGGCCAGACAGATGCCGCAGAACCTGTCGCAGAACCTTTTGCCGGCACTCGACTGCTGGTCCCTGACATCAACAAAGGTCGAATCGATATCGAATCATCTCCGCTTAATCTCACGCAACGAACCTCGCGTGTCCCATGTCCGTTCCATCGTCGTTGGCCATTCTCGCAGCTTTCGATCCCGGCCTTGCCTGTCTTCTGCCCCAGGTCCTCCCCGACGGCCCCCCGCATAATCGACGTGCGGACGCGAGGCGAGTACGGCGCGGGCCACATTCCCGGGGCCCTGCACGCGTCCTTCCTGCCGCCCTGGTCCTGGCCATCCAGGTACGTGGGGCTGTACCGCCGGTGTATGCGTGCCCGCGGGCGCACAGCATACTCGCTCGTAACATGTACCACTTGTAGGGGTACGTTACTATGTATTTGTGCGCAGGCCATTCATCATGCGTTTCAGGTTTGCGTGCGGTAATAAGGGGTCGGTATTATACCACCTAACTTACACCACCTACATATACACCATCCACCTCAGGCTTGCTTCCCAGGCCAGCGACGGCTGCGTTGCACCACGCGCGCACCGTTGGTCCGTCCTGCGCCGTGCGCATCCGCGCTCCGCAGTGTGGCCCCCTTGCTGGAGGCTGTGGAGCCGGGCACTGAGATGTACGTCATCTGCCTGTCTGCGCACCGCTCGATCGGGGCCCTCAAGTGGCTGAGGGAGCGGGGGTACACCAACGTCAAGCAGCTCAAGGTACGGTTTATATGTGCGGCACATGCGGCACAGTGAGCCGTCCCTCTGCGGGGTCCCCTGGCACATTCACCCGTGCGTACGTGCGTACAAGGCCAGCCGCTGAGATAGGACGCAGCGAGGGCGGCAGCGGCTCAGCTTGCTGGCCCCACCTACCTAGGTACGTAGGGGGCTGCATGCCGCGGCGCAACGCACTTCGCCAGCAGTGGGTAGCTGCTGCCTGCTGCTCTATGCCGCTCCCTGCTTCCTCCAGCTGCCCCCTGCTGCTCCCCTGATCATGTATCCCTAGCCCATCACGCACGGACAGACATCTAGCGAGGAGCGCCATTTCACGCGCGCTTGCGTGCGATGCTGCCGTGCGTGCTCGACCTTACTTGGTACCGTACCTTGGGATGCCGAGCGACCTGCAGGTCACAGCCGGCAGTGATCAGTACGTACCTCGCTCCATGTTACAGTGGACCCCGTGAAGCAAACGGTGACAGCCTCAGTACCTCAGCGCATGGGCGTCTCCTTGCGTAGTAGTTATCGTCCTTGGTAGGGGTTGATAAGATGAGGCGCCCACAAGCTATCTGGGGCCGTTGGATCGCTAAGGGTCCGCTATCGACTAAGGGTCCACTGTTGTAACGGTTGCACTAATAACAATCGTCCTCTTCAAGGGACAGGAATGTGGATTATTACACTGCACTGTTGCTTGCTCGTGGTTCGTCCTCGCCCGACGCAGGGCGGCATGCAAGCTTGGCGGTCGCAGGGGCTGGTTGAGGTCAAGGATGGGACCCCACCGCCGCCGCCCGCGTGATCACGGTGACGCGACATCTGCTGCGTGGTGCTGAGTAAGCGTGCATGCGGAGGTTAAATTGATAAAAGAAATAACCCCGTGCAGGTGGAGCAAGCGTGCAGGTGGAGTAAGGGTGCAGGTGGCATAAGCGCCGAACAAGCGAGCAGGTGGATGGAGTACGCGTGTCGTGGTTCCTGACGACGTGTTTGCGTGGCTGCGCGGTGGTGGTTGACTTGATGACGCAGGCGAGCGTGGAAATTTGCCTGGCAGGTGGAACATACCTGGATGCGAGCCTGGACCGCAACTAACCAGATACGTTGGCCTCGTTCCCTGGTGATGGCGTAGGATCGGCAGGCTCCGCGGCAGGCAGGGAAGTCAGGGTCTCTCTTTGGCGAGAATCGGTGTCAGTTCGATTCAGTCAGGGTCGCCGTACCCTGCATATGTGCTGGATGGGGGCGGCGTCGCAGCATGACCAGGTTTGGTTGCATGTCCGGCTATCCGCCGTCCTTTTTGCTGCAAACATAATATATTTGTTGTTGCCTTCCTGATAGGATATATACCTAGGGCGGCATCCCAACGAGTCGGCGCCCGCGGGACGGAGGCGAAGCAAGATCGTGCGGCCCAGTCGGGAACGGAGGGGATACTCGAGTGACCAACGTCTCTGCATTTGGCGGTCATGGCGGTTGACGGTTACCGGGTCGGCACGGTCCCAGAGATTCTGCCTTGCACAGAGACCCACGGCACTTAGGATAGTAAGTGCGGTTGGTTGGTAGTTGGAAGTGCAGTTGCTGGGTGAAATTGGTGGGAAACACGGACCGGGCCGTTCTTGTCGTACCATTCTCCCGACTGGATGTACGACAGGACCCGTGGGATCCACCCCTGATCGGAGCATCTTTCACCGCTCTGCCCAAGTGACGAAGTCTATGTGCTTGGCGAAGCCCATCAGTTGTACCAATATGCAAGTGCGCGGAATGGCGTGGACAGCTTTGGCTGTCACCGATGACCCGTGGGGCCTTGCATAGTTGTGCGGATAACGGTCGTCGTCGTCGAGATCGCTGACGAACACATGCCAACTCCCGTGCGGAGGCAACTTGCCACACCGACGGAAGATATGTCTGGCCAACATTTAAAAGCCCATGCAATTTCAAAACCATACCGTGAAGTGGCATGGGCGTCACCTTATCGGCTTTCCAGCCTTGGCTGCCCGCATGCCCGCATGCATACCCACCCGCCCTTTCGCCCGCCTGCAATCTCCGTCTGACTGCCCACCTGCCTTTCATCCTGCCTTCTTATCTGCCGTTGGAACCGTCTTTCCGCCTACCTATCCCGCCTGCCAGTCCGCCTTCCAGTCCCTCTTGCCCCAGCCAGGCGCCTCCGTCCCTGGCCGCCCCCAGCAGCCTCCCCGGCTGCCCCACCAAACCGCACAATGTGTGCGTATGTGTACAGGGTGTCGTGGCATGCATGTGGCCCACAACCATCCACTGGTGGCACCTGATCCCCATCGCAGTACCCGGCGCAACCAGGCACCCATCCAACGACCCTGCCCTTGCCTGCTCTACCTTACCCTGCTTGACCGATTGTGAAAGACCTTGCCGGCTTGCGTTACATCAAACCCTACAGCCGGAGCCCCACACCACGACGGGACCTCTCATCACCTGCAACACCGCTGCCCTGTCATGTCATGAAGCGCACAACGCCCTCTCGAGTCCGAACAGGTCCACTGGCTGACCCCCCTCATGATGCACGTACAGCACGCCCTACAGCCGGGGCCCCAAACTTCGACGGTGCCCTCTACCCAGAATTGCTCATCTCTGCTACAATCTCTGCTACACCACCCTGGTCGAGTACGACAACCGCCCGAGTCCATCATCACAGACCCATCGGCTGCTAAGAGATGACTTCGGTCCTGCCACACACACCCGCCATCCGGTGCTGCCGCACACACTGGCCACCCAGTCCTGGTACACACCCGCCATCCGGTCCTCCTTTTTATCTCTCCGCCAACTAGGGTTCCTGCGCCTCCGCTGCTGCCGCCACCGCCCTCGATGCGCCTCACGACGACGTCGACGTTGTGGTGTGCCCTGATGCTGCCGTCGGCGCCGCCGCCGCCGTCGCTGTCTTGGCCGCCCCGGGGCACTCCGACCTGTGGCCGATCCACCAGTGAACCTTCTGGCACTCGCGGCTGCAGTACGACACTGTACCGCACCTGCCGCAGGGCTGCAGCTTGAGTTCCGCCTCGGTGTCACCGGCCAGGTTGACGCAGGCGGGGTTGGCGCACGTGCGCAGCCAGGAGGCCAGCTCGGGGGCCGGGTCGCCCAGGCTGCGGGCTGCCATTGCCAACGGACCCATCGCCTGCTGCACCGCCCGCAGCTCCTCCCCATCCAGCGTCATGCCGGCCCCGTCCGGTGCATCACCACCCGCACCCCACATCTCCAGCCGCCCCGCCAGGGCCTCCAGCGCCCGCGCAAGGCCCTCATGCCGACCGGGGTTCTCTGTTCGTAGGTCGGCTGCCAGGCTTCGGACAAGTTCCGGCGGCCAGTACGCCAGTGGACGAGAATCCGACGCGAATTGTTTGCCTGTATCCTTTCTGTGCATGCGCGACCGCCGGCTGCCACCGGCGCTGCCGCCGCGGGGTCTGTCGGTAACGCTACGGGCTGCGGCGCCAGCTCCTGCCGCTGCCGCCACCTCCCGCGGCAGAGACCCTGCCACAAGCACCAGGCCAATCGCCAGCTCTACGAGGTTTGTGTTCCGCACAACCGATTCCCCTACCGTACGGCGCCAGTACGGATCCTGGAGCCACCTCAGTGCTGCCCCCAGCATCGCTACCACGGCGCAATCAAGGAGCATCTGTTTCCGCCAGCTATGATTGTCGAGGGCCGCGACACCAGTCATCATCGGGGCCGCAGCGTTGCTGAAGCGATGGTCTGTGTTGCTGCTGCGGCTGCCGCTACTGCCGTCAGCGGCAACCCCATCACCGTTGTTGCGTGCGCCTCCGCAGGTGCTACTGCCGCTGCTGCCGTCATCGCGGCTCCTGCTACTGCCGTTGCTGCTGCAGCCAGCCTGCCGTTCAACCAGCGGCAACGCCAGTAAGCCAAACCAAAACGTACATGCAGGCAGCGATGCCTGGAGCAATACCTTGCCGTCCTGCGATATCTGACCTCCGCGGCCGTCCTGCGTTATCTGACCTCCGAGCAAAGCCATGCCTCGCACGATCTCGGCATACGGCTTAGCCGGCTTTGCAGCCATGGGCAGTCCCAAGGAAATTGCCTTTGACAGCACAGCTGCCAGCTGCCTCACCGCCGCCGCTTCAGATGGCGAGGTTGCCGTAGCGGCGGCGGCGGCAGCGGGCGTTGAGGCGGCGGGCGTTGTGTCGGCCGGCGTAGTGCTGTCGGGCTCTGCGGCTGTGTGCTCTGCGGCTGCTGGCCCCGAAGGCTCGGTGGTCAGCTCCCGACAGCAGCTGGCCGCCGGCTTGTCAGGGCCCTGTGGGGATATCGACTGCATCTGGCCGCCGGCCCGACCGTCCACCGCTTCGCAGAGCCGCATCAAGAAATGCTGACCCCCCCCCAGCACGTTGAGTAATACCCTCAGGCCCAATGTTGCTGAAGTGACGTCTTGGGGGTCCACAGCCAGCAGGCCGCAGGCCGCCGACAACGCCGCCATCTGGTTCTTTCGCAGCGTGACGAGGAAGGAGGCGACCTGCCGCTTGTCGCCGAAGGACAGCAGCTCTGCAAGCGGGTAGACGCCTAACTCGCCTTGGCCCAAGAGCATGCGCAGCAGGCGAGCCTCCGACACCGACGAGTCGCGGAACGCGCGGCGGCTCAGTCGCTCCAGGCAGGGCAGCAGGCCGCCCTGCAGCGCTGCCGCCACATCCGGCGGCGGCAGCAGCGCCGCCACAGCGGCCTTATCGCCTGCAGGCACGGCAGCAGCAGATGCGGGAAGAAAAGAGGAGTCACCGTACCACCTTCCCTCTCACGCCGTACCACCTGCCGTACTGGGGATAACTGCCGTAATGCTTACATGAACCAATCAATGCGCAGGAGCGCCGATCATCAGGTATACACATTTGTGTGTTTCCCATTCGAAAATTCCAGGGTTTTAATTTCCTTGCTCAGCCCACAGTGCCCCTGTCGCCCGGACGTAAAAATGTACGGAACAGGCTTGTTTGGATGGGTCCGTCGAATGTACTCGCACACTTACCATCCGTACCACCGTCGGCCAAAACGTCATGGCCGCCGCGGCTACTCCTGCCATCATCGTCGTTTACGTCGCCGCCACCATCTGCCGAAGTTAACCGCGGCCACAGACACTCCACAACCGCCTTTTCGGCGTCTTCGTCCCTCCGCCACGGCACGTGTGCCACGACATCAACCGCCAGCCGCCAAAGGTCAACGGCTGCGGCCGTCCGCCAGCCGCCATTGGCAGCAGTGGGTGTGGGGCCGCCAGCCAGGAGCAGCTCTTTCCGGAGAGTGATCAGGAATAATACCGCGTCCTGAGCGAATGTGTCGTCGTACGGCAGCACCATCCGCAGCGGCAGGGCTGGCCGCGACATCGACGCCGGGTGCGGCTCCGCATCGCCACCGCCGCCCTCCTGACGGCCCGCAACCCCGCTTCCCTCCAGTGACCCACGGGTCAGCGGCCGACCGCTGGCGGCGGCATTCCCGGCGGCTGAGCTGCCGCCGCTCCCCGACACCGCCGCCACCCTCTCCTGCTGCCCCGGGTCATCCACCTGGGCCTCCTGCCAGGTCCGAGCGGACACCACCGCCAGTCGCCCCATGCGCAGCAGCAGCGCCACCACCGCCCGGCGGCTCACCAGCGGCGGACCGAGTACTCCCAGAACCGTCAACTTCACAAAGAGCCGCAGCGCGCCGCAGGCCGCAGGCGACAACACCTGGACGGGGAAGCTGACCGGGTGCCGCAGCCTGCCTGGACCGCGGCAGGTAGCCTCGGCCGCCGAGCCGCATGGCGTTTGGCTGTCGTGGCATTGGAAGGCGCGCTGCAGGCCGTGCAGCAGGCCTGCGGGCATGCCGTATACCGCCCCGCCGTCGGCGGCGCTGAGAGCCGCCAGCCCCGCCGCCAGCACCAGGTACTGCACGCAGGGCCCGGAGAGGGCCTGCCGCATCAAGCAGCTGCTTCTAGAGGCCGGAGGGAGGGAGGTCACAGCGGTCCCCAGAAGATTGACGACACTAGCAAAGTTCCCCAAGCCGTAAGACAGTGCGCCCAGCAAGTCTCCTCCGTGGCGCCCATCATCGTCTTGTTGCTCTTCTGGA
This sequence comes from Eudorina sp. 2006-703-Eu-15, assembly GCA_003117195.1. Classification (NCBI taxonomy): domain Eukaryota; kingdom Viridiplantae; phylum Chlorophyta; class Chlorophyceae; order Chlamydomonadales; family Volvocaceae; genus Eudorina; species Eudorina sp. 2006-703-Eu-15. The sequence continues at coordinate 635,568 of BDSI01000053.1, read as the reverse complement.
CTGCAGCTGGCTCCCTCCGCCGCGGCATACGCACGGTTCGGCTGCTCAGCAGACACCGGCTTCCCCATCTCCCCCGCCAGCAGTTCCAGGGCCGTGACCACCACCCGTGCGGCGTGGTCCAGCACGTGGCTGCCCGCCAGGTTGGCCGCCAGCTCGTCCACGTCGTGTGATGCCTGCACCTCGTCCGAGCTGCTTCTGCTGCTTCTGTCCGCATTGCTGCTGCGCTTCCCGCTGGTGCGATGTGGCAACTGCCCGGGGGGCCCATGTGCGGCTCGTGACTCCAGGGATAGGAGCTGGGGAAACGTGAAGCGGGAGGCGTAGATGAGGTCGGCAAATTCCTGCAGCAGCTGAACCAGATAGTGAAGCACAGATGCGAGTTCACGAGAAGTAGCTGCTGGCGCACTGGGCGTTGCCGCCGCCCCAGCGTCCCAGGCGGGTGTGGGTGCCGTCACCGCCGTGTCCCTTGCTGCTGCTGTTGGTGCTGCTGCTGCTGCTGCTGCTGCTGCTGTGAAGTTATGCGAAGAGGCGGGGCGGGGGCATGAACGTGCACGTGGTTAGCTGGAGGGGGGACGTGGGTTGGTGATGCGCTGTATGCAAGCAAAACAGGAAGTGGAAAACTATTGCTCAAAGTGCAAACTACCACATGGTGCATTGAGCACAGGGTAGGCATGTCACGATGCGTTTTGGCCTTGCCGTGGTCGTGTCAGCACATTGTTGCGTGCCAAATGAAACGTTGTATATGGCATGGCAACGGTTCTTGGAGGTGCAGGGCACCGGAGGTTTAGGACGTCTTCTGTTCGGTTTGGTCGTTAGACCGAGTACCCGTAAGTCGTTCTGGTAGACTGGTACCTGACCATTCAATGTCGACCCGGATCGAAAACATCATGGGTAAACGCACGAACAATTTTTGTGAACATGTAAAGCAAAGAAACTCAAGCGACGCTGTTGCAGAAGTCACGGATCTTGCACGCTCCAACGGGGTGAGGCAGTGCGCGCAATGCACACCTTGCATATCGCAGCGTCCGGTATGGGCTGCTGCTGCCGCGGCGGCGGCCGGTCCAGCACATCGGGACGAGCTTGCCAGCACTGCCGTGTCCTTTGCTGCTGCTGCTGCTCCTGCTGTGGCGGTGACAGTCGTTGGCGTCCCCACGACAGCGGCGTGTGGTGAAGCTGCTCCAGGTGCTGCTGGGGATGTCCCTGGTACGGCACCTCCCAGCTGGTGTGCAGTTGCCGCGGACAGCTCGGCGGCGCCACCGTCAGCCGCTGCTGCTGCCGCCACCGGCGCTGTTGCGGCCTCGCCACCTTCATCGCCGCCACGACGGCCCACAGCCCGCAGCAGATCGCGTCCGGTCGCAGCAGCGGAATCCAGCCGCCGGCTGAGCAGCTGCAGGCTGCCCATCCGCAGCAGGGCGCGCGCCAGGCGCAGACCGCCACCAGCGACAGTTGAGTGGCCGGGCGGTGGCCTCGGTGCGGAGGTGGGTGGCGGAGACAGGGTGCTGGGAAGGCCGGCACCCGCCATACACCACCGCAGGATCTTGAGTGGTGCACTTTCAGCAGCACAAACCCGATCATTCCGTTCTACCTCTTCTTGTTCTGCGGTAGCGGGCCCTGCGGCTGCACCCCACCACGCGACCGCGTGAAGGGTCAGCAGCGCGCTGCATGTGACCTGGTCTGAGAGAAGCGCCCGTGCAGCAGCCTCAGCCTCCGCAGGCTGATCTCGTAAAAATTTATCCAGACTGAATGACAACCGTCGGAGACGCGGTAACAGATCGCCGGCTATTTCAACGAACCCTGGGGCCAGCGAGCCATCGTTACCGACGGGCGCGGGGCCCTGATCCTGCGGCTGTTTCTGCTCCTCCCGTCGCCTAAGGACAACGTGCCGCAGAAAAGCCACCTGCCATGGGAGATAGCGCAGCACCTCGGCGACGTCTGCCGGAACAAGCTGGTAGAAGGCGGGTTCTGTTTGTAAGGAGCCGCCGTGAGGCCTCCGCCTGATTCCACGTCTTAACTTGGTCATTCTATAGGGCTTTGCTGCAAGTAGGTCTCCCGACACGGAACTAAAGCATCGCTACCATCTATGACGCACTGGAGAATGTGTTGATACTGCTGATAGGATGTTCAGTCCCATCTCATACCGTCCATTGTGTTCTTTCTTCGTCTTTGGCTTTGACATTTTGGCGTTTGGTTGGTTGGTTGGTGGGTTGGTTGTTACATGTTGTACAGGCCTTACGGCTATAAACATGTGTTCCCCCAGAACGGTCATCCGTCAAAGGGCGCACAAAAGACCAAAAGAACAAAAGGTAGCTGAGTCTCTCATCTCTGCAGCTTGGCGTTTGGCATTACATGTTGTACAGGCCGATAACGACTGGCAACATGCGTCCCCCCATAGTCAAAGGGCGCATAAAGATAGATATGCGACGTATACCTAGTTATGAAGCCGCTCCTTGCGCAATACCTGAACCTGATAGAGAAACTTGCCCGTGGTGGGCATGCCCCCAGCATATCTGGATCAGCAAGGAAATCTATCGCTCTCCTCAGGGGCTCATAAACCGGACATTTAATCAGCACGTGCAGCTCATCCTCGACAGCCCCAGGCGTATTGCAAACCCGACACCCTCGCGGTCTCCGCCCCGGGCCCCTCGCCAACCGTGACACTTCCAAGTCCCAACGACCAAGCCTGAAGCGCATTAAGGCTGTGTGATGCTTTCTCGGCATGCTGGCCCTCAAATGGCTCGGTCTTTGGTCCCAGTCAAATCCCGTACAAAACGGACACTTCAACCACAAAGCGGACGACTGTACTAAAGCAACGCTGTTGATATCGAAAATGAATTGCTTGCAGGCTACCCAGGATTGCTTGGCAAAGCAGCGACGAATGAAAGGAAACCCTGTTGTTTCGCACCTCGAAACTCAGAAGCAGGCGGGAGAAGAGAAGCCTGGTGAGAAGCTTCTGCATAATAGGCAGACGCTCATGGACATCGAAATGGTGCCAACATTCAGTGAGCACACCTTATGGCGTCCATTGGCATCCACCTTCCCCAGACTCGTTGAGACAACAGCTTCGCGGTGGCTAGGCCGCTATGGGCTTAAGAATGTGACAGCAGATCCTCGACGACGTTACGCCGGAAGTGCAGGGTGTCCTCATCAGTCTATTGACGAAAAGTCCGTTTCCGTACGGTGCGTGGTGAGACGGGAAAGTCGTTGTGCACAGGTGGGGGCCTCTTCAGTTTCCCCTTTCTGGAAGGCATAGTCCCCATCAGCACTGGCTGTGCTGACCTCACAGCCTGCGCCAACGCCAACCAGAGTAGCATCAGCCGCCAGCTCCCTGACTGAAATCAAATCTCAGAAACCTTAACCTGCGCTGCTAGCTGCCAGCAGCGACCCCCTCTTGCCCCCTTTCCCTCCCTCTCCAGATGCATCTCCCGCGATCCAACCTTGACACCTTCTGCGTTGTTCCTCCCGTCACCTGCTCCCGCAGCCTCACCGTGATTGGACCCAAACCACCCGGAACGCCTTCTGACGTCGGAACCGCTCTTGCATTGGGGTCCTGATGCCGTTTCTCTGTCTCCACCGCTTCCCGCCTGCCCGCCCGCCTCGCACACAAGCGTGCCTAGGTGACATTCAGGACCGGCAACTCACCGGCCAAGAAGGGGATCCATAGTCGTACCCTTGTACGTACGGGCGCCACACACAAGGGTACGACTATGGATCCCCTTCTTGGCCGGTGAGTTGCCGCACAGGACGGCATTTGACCACAGGTCACAGAGACGCGGGATCTGGGATCTGGGTCGCACAGCCCCGCCGCGTCACGTGCGCATATGGGTCGTCAGATGTGACGCAGGTGCTCTGCGGGGTTTGCTGGGGGGGCCGCTGGGGCATTGATGGCGGGGGGTGCTGGGGCGTTGATGGCGGGGGGTGCTGGGGCGTTGATGGCGGGGGGTGCTGGGGCGTTGATGGCGGGGGTGCTGGGGCGTTGATGGCGGGGGTGCTGGGGGGGCCGCTGGGGCGTTGATGGGAGGGGGTGCTGGGGGGTGTTAGCGATGAGGGCCGGCCGACCCACATCGGTTCATTCCTGCTGGTGCTTGGTGGAGTGTTGGGGTCCTCGTGCGCCGCGACCCGGGCCGACTGGGGCCCCGGGCAGCGGCTGTCGTGCCGGGGTCCCTCGTCCCTGGGTCCACCTGTTGTGCCCATTGCCAACAGCGTCGACCCGCCTGTCCGGTGTCCAGTGACAGCGCCCTCGGTATCTGCCGGCGGGCTTGTGATACCCGCAGAGAGGTCAAGGGGTGTACGACCGAATGGTACGACAGGTCGTACGCCTGTCATGTCAAGAATTTTAACGAGGTGGCTGAACAGGACGTTCCAAATGCAGCACTGGGTTCTGCAGTTCGATTGCAGCCGGCGCCCCCTGTTTTCGGCTGCGCCTGTGCTGCTGTGACCGCAATCAGTCATTGCGTTCATTGCTGCGGGGAATCATTGTCAGTAAAGGAAAAAGCCAACGCCGCAAAACGCTCTGTGCAACTGCTGACTTCGTCCGGTCGCTGCAGGGCGAGAAGGCCTTCCATGTGCCGGTGTGGCGGTAGTTCCGTGGGTCGGTGGGCCCATGGGTCGGTGGGCCCATGGGTCGGTGGGCCCATGGGTCGGTAGGCCCGTGGGTCGGTGGGCCCGTGGGTCGGTGGGACGGTGTGCATTAAACACTGACTGCCCAGGGACCGCCTGCAAAACGAGTATTCCCGGGAGGTCGCCAGTCACGGAGGTGGTTAGTACCGCGCCGGCCTCATGCATATCCAACCATTACGCGCCGTACTTTGCCGTACTTGATGCAGGAGATGGAGGTATGAAAAACCTCATCCTTTGGTACTGCATCGACTGGCGGCGGCACACCATGATGGCGGGCGACTCAAACCTCTGACCTGGAGGTTTACGACTCTGCCAAGGTAGACTCTGCCAAGGTACGACAGTCACGACCCATCCATCGAGTCCGGCAGCGGACTGCAGGTGCCTAATTTGGCTCGGATGACGTTACGGATGGCTGCTGTTGATGGCGCCCGCCTTTTACCGTACCGTACTTTGGTCGCCCAACCCTCGGGCGCGGAATTCTGACCCATGGGAGATCTCGTTCCTCTGCCGGGTTATACGAGAATCGCATATCCCACTACTCTGGGGGGTTGTTAGGGTCATCTGGACCTGCGTGCTGCATCGGCGTCGCCCCCTCCCGGCCTCTGCTGATGAAGCTTCCCCTGGTCAAAGCCGAAACAAGATGAAGTTCCCCGCCCTCTAGGCTCATCCTCACCCTTCCTGCGCCTGTTCGCCCCTCTGCTCCTCCCCCCTTTCAAGATGCTTACCAACATCCTACACCCTCCTCACTCCGTCCCTGTCCCGCGGACACACCCTGTCGCCCTGATAGCGTTCCCAGTGTTGCCCGGTGTGCACTCCGCTGGTATCGAGGTACACAGGGTGCAATCCACTGCGCCTTCCAACGGGGGCGCTGAGCGCCGTAACACGGCCGCCCGCCCGCAACGCCCACGCAAGTGATCACCGGCCGCCCGCTCGCTCACGCAATTGATCCTCTAAGCAACCCGCAGCGGCTGCTGCTGCTGTTGCTGCTGCGTCTGCGGCTGCGGTGATCATGGCAAGGCCGGTCACACGGGGATTCCTGTAGAATGCGCTGTAGAAATCTTTGATCAGCACGGTTGGAAGCGATCCCTGCGCGCCCCGTTCCCCAATCCATACACCCCCCACCCCCCACCCCGTCCGACTGCGCTCTGCCAGTCCGCCTGCCCGTCCGACTGCGCTCTGTCTATTCGCCTGCCTGCCCTTCCAGCCCCCCTTGCCTCAGCCAGGCCCCTCCGTCCCTGGGACCCCCCCCAGCAGCCTCCCCGGCTGCCCCACCAAACCACACGATGAATGTGTGCATATGTGGGCAGGTTGACGTGGAATGCATGTGACCCACAACCATCCACTGGTAGGTGCCACCTGGCCTCCATCGCGGTACCCGGCGCAACCAGGTACCGCCAGCTACTTCCTTATACGCCCTTGTATCCGCCTGTCCCCGTCCAGCTCATCGTCGTCCAGCCCATCCCCGCTGCCCTGCAGGGGCTCATAACTTACAGCCCATCTCCGCTTTCCGGGGAGGGGCTCATCACTTCCATCGCAAAGAGAGCGCCACTGCCACGCGGCCAGGTTGCGCCCCCAGGGATGCATGTCCGCGGCCTGGAGGGATGAGGCTTCTGGCCACAGCCTGAAACCCTGAATGGACCAGCAGCCATTCACCTAATGTTGCTGCGCCTCCGCTGCTGCCGCCACCTCCCTCGATGCGCCTCACGACGGCGCTGTGGTGTGCCCTGCTGCTGCCGTCGCCGCCACAGCCTCCGCCACTGGCACCGCCGCGGTCTTGGCCGCCCCGGGGCACTGCGACCGGTGGCACGCGGCCCAGTGCGCCTTCTGGCACTCGCGGCCGCAGTACGACACTGTACCGCAGCCGCCGCAGGCCTGCAGCTTGAGGTCCGCCTCGGTGTCACCGGCCAGGTTGACGCAGGCGGGGTTGGCGCAGGTGCGCAGCCAGGAGGCCACCTCCTCCCCCGGGTCGCCCAGGCTGTGGGCCACCATGACCGCGGTGGCACCCATCGACTGCCGCACCGCCTGCAGCCACTCCCCGTCGGCTGGCGTCGTGTCGCCTCCGCCGCCGTCCCCGTCCGGTGCACCACCACCCACAACACCCACATCTCAAGCCGCGCCGCCACCACCTCCAACGCCCGCGCCATGCCCTCATGCCGATCCGGGTTCTCTGTCCTCAGGTCGGCTGCCAGGCTGAGGACGAGCTCCGGTGGCCAGTACGACAGTGGACGAGCATGCGCGATACCCGTCGCGCTGACGCCGCCGCTCTGCCCTGTGCGCGCCGGCCGGCCTGCTCCGCCACCGCGAGGTCTCCGGGTTCCGGAGCTGTCGGCGGCACCGCGGCCACGTGGTGCCACCCCGCCCGTGGGGGCAGTCGAGCCGGCTCGGTTCCGGAGCGGCGCGGATCCTGCAGCAGCGGCAGCGGCGGTGTCCGAGGCGTTGCTTGCCGCCGCCGCCGCCGCCACCGCCACCTCCCGCGGCAGGGCCCAGGCCATCAGAACCAGCGTCTCCGCCAGCCAACCACGCAGCACGTCGTACGGCCGTGCTCCCTCCAACTCCAGCACGTGGCGCCACTGCGGGTCCTGATACAGAGATACACCCTCAGCGCCGCCCCCAGCAGCGGCAGCGGCCCGCAACTCAGCAGCAGCCGTCTCCGCCAGTCATCGTTGGCAGCAGCCGTGGCAGCAGCCGTAGCATCAGGCGCGGCTGACGATCCACCAGCGCCGTACACGCCACCGCTGCTGCTGCTGCTGCCGCCGTTGCTGCTGCTACTGCCAAATGCCATCCCGCCGCTGCTGCCCCTCGATACCATCCCGCCGCCCCCACCGTCATCACCCCTGGAGTCCCCGGGGGTGCTGCCGCCCACCGCCCGCTCAGCCAGGGGCAACGCCAGCAGGCTGAACCAGGAGAGGCCAAATTGCAGCGCACTCCAAAACGCATTGAGGGCCGTGACGTCACCGCGGCCGCCCGCAGCGAAAGCCCGAACCGCCTCGCTGCCCCTGGAGCACACATCCGCGAAATGGTTCTCCACCAGAGCCCTGGACAGCACGGCCGCAAGCCGGGGCAGCGTCGCCGCCGCCCCAGACGCCTGTTCGGCCATTGCCGTGCCGGGTACGGCAGTGGGTACGACTGCGGGTACGACAGTGGGTACGGCGACAGCAGCTGGCACTGTGCGCTGGGCCGCAGCTGCGGGCGGGGAGGGGGCTGCGGGCTGGGCGGCTGCAGCAGGGTGGGCGGCTGCAGCAGGGTGGGCGGCTGCAGCAGGGTGGGCGGCTGCAGCAGGGTGGGCGGCTGCAGCAGGGTGGGCGGCTGCAGCAGGGTGTGTCGGCTGCAGCAGGGTGGGCGGCTGCAGCAGGGTGGGCGGCTGCAGCAGGGTGGGCGGCTGCAGCAGGGTGGGCGGCTGCAGCAGGGTGGGCGGCTGCAGCAGGGTGGGCGGCTGCAGCAGGGTGGGCGGCTGCAGCAGGGTGTGTCGGCTGCAGCAGGGTGGGCGGCTGCAGCAGGGTGGGCGGCTGCAGCAGGGTGGGCGGCTGCAGCAGGGTGGGCGGCTGCAGCAGGGTGGGCGGCTGCAGCAGGGTGGGCGGCTGCAGCAGGGTGTGTCGGCGGGTGCGGCTCTCTCGGGCCCCACCGGGCTGCTGGCCCTCGGGGGCTGAGGGCGGGCCTGCTCCTCGACAGCGGCGCAAACCCGCAGCAGGCAGGCCAGGCCCCTGACCAGCCTGTTACTGAGGATGCCTGCCACCACCTCATTGCGTTCGGCATCCAAGAGCATCATTCCCAGCGAGCGGCTTGAGGCCTCGGCAGCGAGGCCGCCGGCCGCCGTGTACGATGAGGTGCATCTTGCGCAGTGTGGCCAGGAGGGAGGCGACCTGCCGCGTGTCGCCGAAGGACAGCGGCTCCAGCAGCGGGTAGTTGTAGAGCTCCATCGCCCGCAGCAGGCGCATCTCCGGCCCCGACGGGTCCCGGAACCCGCGGCGGCACAGTCGCTCCAGGCAGGGCAGCAGGCCGCCCTGCAGCGCCGCCGCGGCGCCGGGCGCGCCGCCTGCTCGGACGCGGTGCAAAGGAAGCAGGGGAAGAAGCAGACTCGCCGTTTGTACCCCTTAATATCTCAGGTGGCATGTCGGAACGACTGCCGGAACGCTTATACAAATCAAACTAACCGATGATTAAGGTATCGATAAGGAAAGCGTTTTTCCCATACCGTATTACGAAGGTGCCCCGCTGCCCCGGTGACCGCCTTGCTGGGATAGACAAAGTGGAGCGTGCGCGGTCTCAGCATGCCGTACTGCTCGTGCCGTACTGCCCATGCCTTGGCCCTGCCTGCGTTTTGTCGTACTGCTCAACGATACCGCTCGGTGCCAGGGCCATCGCCGCCGCCGCCGCTGCCGCTGCCGCCGCCGCCGCCGCCGCCGTCAGCGCAGCCGTTTCCATTGCCATTGTCCCCCCTGCCAGCTTTTGCAGACAGCGAGGGCCTCAGAGAGACTGCAAGCATACTTGCGGCGCTATCATCTCGCCACCAAGGCACCTGCGCCACCATCTCGGTGGTCAACCGCCAGCGATCTGCGGCGGCGACCGAGCACCAGTCGCCGCCCCCAGCAGCGGTGCTGGTGGGGCAACCTACCTGGAGCAGCTGCTGAAATACACTGAACTGCAAGGACACCGCAAACTGCCCGTCATCCTTTGGAAGCGCCATCCGCGGCGGTGGCGGCTCCGAGGCGCCGCCGCCGCCACCGTCTTGACAGCCGCTTCCGTCCAGTGACCCACGGGTCGGAGGCCGGTCGCCGGCGGCGGTACTCCCGGCGGCTGAGCTGCCGCCGCTCCCCGACACCGCCGCCACCCTCTCCTGTCCCGGGTCATTCACCTGGGCCTCCTGCCAGGTCCGAGCGGACACCACCGCCAACCGCCCCATGCGCAGCAGCAGCGCCACCACCGCCCGGCGGCTCACCAGCGGCGGACCGAGCAACTGATACGTCGCAGACACCGATAAGGCTTGTAGCGCGCTGTCAGCCAGGTGTGTCAGATGAGGGACCCGGACCACCTGCTGTGTCCTACCCGTTCCACCGCCGGCGGCATCAGCCGCCGTACAGCCGTACGGCGTCTCATTGTCGTAGCAGTCCATGGCGCGCTGCAGGCCGTGCAGCAGGCCTGCGGTCATGCCGTACACCGGCCCGCCGTCGGCAGCGCTCAGCGCCGCCAGCCCCGCCGCCAGCACCAGGTACTGCACGCAGGCCCCGGAGAGGGCCTGGAGCAGGTGGCGGGGGGGTGGCGGGTGAGGCAGCCGAAATGGGTACCGCGCCCGGCGTGATGAATTTCATGACGGTGAACACACACGCCAGGGCGTCGGTGACCCGGCTCTGCAGGAGGCTGAGACCGTCCCGTGGGCCTGATGCCTGCCCCGGTGCGCTTCCAGCCGCCGATTCCCCCGCCACCGCCTGTAGCCCCGCCAGCAGCTCCGAAACCGTGACCACCACCGGCGACGTGTGGTCCAGCACGTGACTGCCCGCCAGGTTGGCCGCCAGCTCGTCCATGTACGGCGAGGACTCTTGCTGGCCGTCCCACCCAGTGCCTTTCGTACCTAGTCGCCCGCCGCTGCTTTGCGACGACCGCGGGTCGGCCTCCTGTCGTACCTCCTGTCGTACTTCCATCCAGTCAAGCTGTTTCATCAGGCGAGCGATTGCCCGCAGTACGGTGACCGCGTCATTGAGCTCGTCACCCGGGTGAAGGAAAGCATGACCCTCGGGGTTGTCCTGCAGTCCATGTGGGTTGCCGTACACTCCATGTGGGTCGCCGCTCGGGCGGCCCGCCGCCCGCAGCAGATCGCGCCCCGTTGCAACAGATGCGGCCAGCCGCCGGCTGAGCAGCTGCAGGCTGCCCATCCGCAGCAGGGCGCGCACCAGGCGCAGACCGCCACCAGCGGCCGCTGCGGTGCATGTCGCCGAGGGTACATGCGGCGGCGGCGGCGGCCTCAGTCCGCGGTTGGATCGCTGCGGCGGTGCATCAGGGAACGCCGCGAACGCGATTCTTTCCATACTCGTCATCACCAAACCTCCCATTTCCCAGATATCCCAGCGTGGATTTGACGCTGCCTCGGAGACCGCGAAAAGCGCCAACAGCGCTGCGTCATCAGAAAGAAGCGCCTGCGCCGCCGCTGCAGTCACGTCCGCCGGTTGATCTCTTCCAAGTTTGCCAAGGCTGATGAATAACATCTGGAGCCGCCCACTGATGTCGGCAACCAGCTCGGCGACGCCGGACGAGGCGCGCGAGCAGCCTGCTGTCGCAGCACTCTGCTGCTCCTGCTGTTGCTGTTGTTGCGGCTGGTCCTGGCAATGTGCAGGCTGTTGATCAAGCAGCTGCATCAGCGACACCGCCATTCCAGGCAGCGACTGCAGCGCCTCAACGACGTCGGTCGGAAGCAGCCGGCGGTGATAGCCCGGGGGTGCTGTTGGCACGGAACCGCCGCGAGGCCGCCGCCGCGGGCCACGTCTTGGCGTTGGCATCTTTTTGGAGCCCTCGGGTCTTGGATGGTCAGGAGATCATGTGCGTGGATCGGCGCGGGATGGGTAGTGCGCCCTCGGCAGCGCACTTCTGTGTCCGCCTTTTTGTTACCGCTTGGAAGTGCTGCTATTCAAACGGTGATTGTTCGGGCACCCTGTTGTTGATTATTCAAATTAAGGAAGATGTATTTATATGTTTTAAGGCAAAGCAGCACGTACTGTCAGAACGTTGCCCTGCGGACGATGATTGCCTCACGCAAGGACTCATGCCCGTACCCACAAAGTGCTGACGCGGACCACGAGGCCAGCCGAAAACCAAACTCGCTCATTCAGGCATATGCACTGAGGTAAGCATAGCCTCGATCTGTCACGCGCCCTTCATTTTTATGGATGTTACAGCGGACCCCGCGGGTCATTGGTGATAACCGAAGCTTCCTCACCATACGGTACACCGCATAAACGAAACTGCGCCACCATGGCGCACCGGACAGGCTCCACAAGTGCACCAAAACACTCACCGTGCCCACACTACCAGGGATCCACCACGTTCCTGAGAGCCAACCACAGCCAGGGATAAAGACTGCTCGGGGGGAATTAGCCACCAGGGCGCCCCCACTAGCGAACCACCACCCCAACCAAGGCGGTCTCACGTCTCCAGTGGTGGCCCGTAGCCTTAGAGAGCCACAGGGGCTCGCGAGCCACCATCAACGGCCTGCCCGTACCATCCCATCGGGCCGAAAAACCGCCCTGCCCTTTTAATGGCGCCAACGGGCCATAGAGCGCACTGGCATCGGTTAATTACCCTGGCCTGACGGCACAAGGCCACGGCACACAACGCGATCATCGTGCACCTTCAAGATGGGGTTGTAGCCCCCACCGCTGACCACCCCTTCCTCGGTACTCCCAGCTCTGCGACGGCCCCAAAAACAAATATGCCACTGCCCGCCGCGCGGCCAGCCCTTCAGCATCCAACGATGGCCGAGGGGTACCGTCCGCGTTCCGGGGCCTGGCGGCCCTCATCGCTCGCCGGCCCGTTTCAATGGCACTGGTTGTCGCCAAGACGACGACGTCCCATACACGTTAATGCTCTCACGTGGGGGACAGGGCGAGCCACACATGCTGTATTGAAGGCTTATCCCTAACCGTGCCTCAATCTGCGCGACAATCGCTAGGGCTACCCCGCAGCCCCCAGAAGTGGTGTTGCCTGGGCGTTGGCCGCACCACCCCGGCGCCGGGGTATGCCCCGCATCCACAAGGGACCACCGCCGCCCCCCTCATGTGGGAGTTACCGAGCATCGGGATGCCATCAACCGACAGTCGCCAATATGCCTCCTTATTGGAATTGTCCCAGTTGACCTCCGTCCACATCCTCTGCATGCTTTTAGTCACCCTGGAAACCATCATCGGCACTTGAGGCGCAGTATCCTCTACCCTTAGCGCTTCACAGCAGACAAAGCGCGTGTGCGCCGCACGCCTCGCCTCCCCGAGCCTGTGCATCTGCAGCGCCGTGCCACACCGCACGGCGTACTCGTGGAGTGCCACCTTGAGGCTATTTTGCAGCCTCCACCCCATGCGCCTCACCAGCATATCCCTGACTTCCTCCCTCCCCCGGGGGGGTTCACCTCGGCGGGCCGCACGGCCCCCTCGGCGGCCTCCCACCCCTCCAGGGCCGCCTCGCACTCCCTACACCGGTTCCACTCCTGCCACCCGTCGGCGCCTAACCGACCCAAAGCACTCCCCAACAAAACACTGCCCAGCCCCGGCGGCGCCGTCACTGGATGCGGGCGGTCGGGGGGGCGGGGGGGGTTCGCGTCCGCGCTCCTCGCCCATCCGCCGTCTGTCGTGTCCCGGAGCCGGGACGTGGCTCGAACCGCATGCCCAACGGTCCTCAACGACTGGCACTTGGCAAGGGCAACATCCCTGTCTTCGAGCCCCGGACGCTCGCCTTCTTGCAGCCCTTGTGGCAGCAGTGCATTACCTGGCATCGATGCATTCCAGCACAAACCCCCTGGGGTTAGGGGGTCCACCTCGACATTAATCATTAATCACCGGCGAGAGGGCACTCATCAGCGCCCTTGCTACCCGATTCACCCCCTCCGGCAGCCCGGGGCAGTTCATCCAGGGTCCATTATGGGGCGCGGTCAAGGCCATGATTGGCTCGATTGGCCAGGTATCGCTCCGCGCAGGAACTCAAGCAGCATTCGCTGCCAGGGGGCGTCTGCTCCGCCCTTGGGCCCCAGGATGAAGCGGACCGCCCACCCGGCCCATCGGGCCCGCGCATGCTCCAGCAGGGGTAGGGCCCCAAAACCTCCCCCCGTAGGGTGCCCTGCCAACAGCGGTTTTGGAACCCCCGTCGCCCTCATTTCTGTGTCGTCGGGGCCGAGACCTCTTTCGATTAAGCGAGCCGCCAACTTCTTCCAGGCCACACACTCTCTCTGAGGCGGGGATCCATGTGCCACGTCACTCGCTTCTGCCCATATGCTGCCGCTGATGGTGACCTTGTCGGTGCAAAAGTGATGTCGGTGCAAAAGCAATTCTGTGGCGCCGGTAACCGACAGCTAACGGCCCCGCTCGCTGCATTGCTCATTCGCGCCGCCCCGCCCCGCTCCGCTGCCACTGCTTGGTCCAGGCCACCGCCACTAATATCCTCCGACACCAAACGGCCATCCGATACCTCCGCCACCGAACATTCGCCCCCGCCGCCGCTGCAGCCGCCACCACCCTCGATGCGCCTGACGACGACGACGACGACGATGATGACGCTGTGGCGTGTGTCCCACTGCCGTCACCGCCCCGGCCGCGGCAGGTCTTGGCCGCCACTGGGCACTCGACTGCTGCACCGCAGCCAGGAGGCCAGCTGGGGTGCCGGGTCGCCTAGGCTGTGGGCTGCAACCACCAACGGACCCATCGCCCGCTGCACCGCCCGCAGCTCCTCCCCATCCACCATCACGCCGTCCCCGTCCGGTGCACCACCACCCACAGCATCCCACAGCTCCAGCCGCCCCGCCAGGGCCTCCAGCGCCCGCACCAGGCCCTCATGCCGGTGCAGGTTCGCCCTCCGGAGGTCGGCCGCCAGGATTCGGACGAGCCCCGGTCCGGCCCATTATCAATTCCCATGCACGCTATATTCCACAAGTGATCCGTATGCCGCTACTTCCGTGATACAGCATTACGGCCGTGTCGTCCGGCTGCCCGCCCGCCTGTCCGACTGCACTCTGCCAGTCCGCCTGCCTGCCCTTCCAGCCCCCCTTGCCTCAGCCAGCAGGCGCCTCGGTCCTGGCCGACAGCAGACTCCCCAGCTGCCCAACCACACCGCAACACTTGTACAGGTTGACGTGGCATGCATGTGGTCCACAGCCATCCATTGGTAGGTGAAACCTGGCCTCCACCGCGGTACCCGGCGCAGCTATATACCACCCGCTACTTGCTTATCCGCCTGTCCCCGCCTGCTCATCATCTTCCAGCCCATCCCCGCTGTCACACAAGGGCTCGCCACTTTCATCACACACGCACAGAGAGCCACCGCCACGCGGCCAGGTTGCGCGACCCGGGGATGCATGTCCGCGGCCTGGAGGGACGAGTCTGCTGGCGACCGTCTCAAGTCCTGACCTTCGCTCAAAAGCTGGCTCCGAGCTGCTTCCCTGGATGACGTGTTCCAGGCCCTTCCAAATGCTCGCGGAGAACGAACTCCTCCTACCCTATTCTGCCCTGCCCTGCCCTGCCCTGCTGCACCCTACCTGACGTAGGTCAAACACCTTACCGGCTCCTTGCCGTACAACACGCCCTGCAGCCGGACACCCGTCCACACCGCGGCGGTGCCCTCTGCCGCGAGAACGTCCACCAGCTGCTACATCGCTCCCCTGTCATGAAGCGCACCGCCATGGTGCCCTGCCTGACAAGTCTAGTAGTCTACCGACCAACCGCCCTACATGAAACGCACCGCCCGTGCCGGCCTCGCCCAGGCCCAGCAGCTGCATAACAATAGCTGCCGTGGGAAATGCAAAGACAAGGTCGCCGCTGCGGTATTCACGTCAGACCGTGCGGTCGAACCACCATCACCACCAACAACAGGAAGCCTGCGCGGCTCAAACACAACCAACTGGAATGAGCCCCATAGACAATGAACTGGCCCACACGATGGCCACCGGGGGTCCCCGCGTTCCATGCCACAAAGGCCGCCGGGCCGCGCGGGCATCCGTCAGTGCCGACCGCAGGTCGTCCAAGCAACGCACTCGACTGCTCTAACTGCTCTAACTGCTCGTCCCCACCATTACCGCCACGCACCGCCATCGTCACTGCATGCGCCGCCCTGTAAGCTACATGTACGACGCCAGGATGAGCCGTGGTGCTGCTGTGCAGTCAGGAGCTGCACGCACGCGCAGACTACAGGGACGGGTCCACGCCACATCCTGCAACTACTATCGCGCCTGCCACACTCGCTCTGCCAGGGCGCCACATCCTGCAACTACTATCGCGCCTGCCACACTCGCTCTGCCAGGGCGCCACATCCTGCAACTACTATCGCGCCTGCCACACTCGCTCTGCCAGGGCGCCACATCCTGCAACTACTATCGCGCCTGCCACACTCGCTCTGCCAGGGCGCCACATCCTGCAACTACTATCGCGCCTGCCACACTCGCTCTGCCAGGACGCCACATCCTGCAACTACTATCGCGCCTGCCACACCCGCTCTGCCAGGGCGCCACATCCTGCAACTACTATCGCGCCTGCCACACTCGCTCTGCCAGGGCGCCACATCCTGCAACTACTATCGCGCCTGCCACACTCGCTCTGCCAGGGCGCCACATCCTGCAACTACTATCGCGCCTGCCACACTCGCTCTGCCAGGGCGCCACATCCTGCAACTATTATCGCGCCTGCCACACTCGCTCTGCCAGGGCGCCACATCCTGCAACTACTATCGCGCCTGCCACACTCGCTCTGCCAGGGCGCCACATATACCCCGGGACCCCGGGGATCAACAATACGGAGCGCATGCCGCTGCTGGTGGTCGTGCCAGAAGACAGAACGCACACAGTTTTTAACCCCAACACACCACCCGAGCATTCACTCAGGTCTCCACGCACATAGCCGCACGCATCGCTATAAGAAGGGGAGCGATCTTGCCTTTCACGGAATGAATGTCGCTGCTGTTAGGATGCCTGAGCAAGCATCAAGCCGCACAGTCATACTTGACGCCTCAAGGCTGTCCGTAACACACAGTCGGGCCGAGCAAGCTTCACGGCTGCCCACGTCCTCCCACTCCTGCTCCCACCACCCCGTCACAAAAGATGTTGTCCGCCACATGCAGCGTCACAGCGAGCGTCTCGCCGGCGGGCGCACACACACACCACATACACTCCAGCCAGTGGGCGCCTGTGCGGCAAAACTGCTGCTACAACTACCCAGCACGACTGCCGGCGGTCGAAACACGGCCATGGCTGCATCATGGTCTGCCCTCTATCAAAACATGATATCGTTGGAGTGCGCCCCCAGCATGGGCGGAGGTTGCCGCGGCGCCGATCTCTAGCCACCGTTGGATTGTGCCCCCAGCATGGTCGGGGGTTGACGCGGCGCCGGTCTCGAGCCTCCCAAACATCACACGTGTGGCGTGTGTGCCTCTCACACGCCATCCAAAAGCGCCTTTGCGAGCAAGTTCACCTGCTTCATAAGTGCGGCGGCGTTGGATGGCATGTGTAGTCGCGTCTGCAGGTGAACGTCCATCATGCGCGGCAGCAGGTCCATCAGCTGTGCCAACATCAGCTTGCCAACGTTTGTTTTATCGGCGACCGTCTCCAGGGTGTCCAAAACCTTATCCTGCGGCACCGCACTCATGACCTTCGCAGCCCAGTCGTGCAGTTGGGGTAGCTCCTGCACCACGTCGCCGCCCACTGCGGCCTTGCAACGAACCGCAAAGTCGGTCACCTTGTGGTGCTTGGCGATCAGCGCCTCCAGAGCCGCCTTCTTGTCCCGCAGCAACTGAAGCATCACCGTGATGTCGGCAACCGTCCCTTGTGCGATACTGTCCAAGTAGGCACACCTTTGCATGACACCATCAGTGTCGGACGTGCCGCCGCCCCCCGCCAGGTCGCTAATGCAGGCTGTGCAACTCCCAATGCACATGCGCTTGGCGTCCTCCAGCGCCTTTGCCGTTTCTGCGAATGCGTCCGTCTTGAGTTTGTCCAGCAGGCAAATGGCTTGCTCATCCAGGAGCCAGACAAACGCAGCAAGGTGGACTACACCGGCGTCCCACATGCCGCAGTGCTGCAGGAACTCGACATAGTCCATCGGCACCTCCTCGACGGCCATGGGTGTTGCCGTGTTGCTCAACCGAGGTGCAACAATGGGCGCTCCGGTTTCTGCTGTAGCATGGCCTCCTCCGACAACGCTTGCTCTGACAACGGCCGCGGCAGCACTTGTGCCCGCCTCTGCCATGGCGTTTGTCTCCATGGCCGCAGCTGCGCTTGTCTCCAGCGCCTCTGCCAAGCTTGCCCCCAGCACCGCGGCTGCACTTGTGTCCACCGCCGCTGCCGTGATTGGACTCGTACCCTCCACCATCGCGGCTGCACTTGTGTCCACCGCCGGTGCCGTGGCTGGGCTCAAATCCTCAAGCGCCGGGGTTGCGCTTGTGTCCACTGCCACTGCCATGGTTGTGCTCGTTTCCTCCACCTCCGCGGCTGCGCTTGTCTCCTCCACCACCGTGGCTGCGCTTGTTTCCTCCACCGCCGCTGCTGCGCTTGTCTCCTCCATCACCGCGGCTGCGCTCGAATCCTCCACCACGGTGGCTGTGCTCGTAGGGCCCCGGGCACCCGGGGCTGTCGACAGCGGCTGCAGCAGCGACGGTCCACACAGCAGTGGTTGCGCCTGCGGCGGCTGCAGTGACAGCCCATATGGCAGTTGCGACTGTGGCTGCGGCGACTGCGCCTGATGCTGCGACTGCGGTTGCGGCGGCTGCAGTTGCTGCTGCGGTTGCTGCGCCTGCGGCTGCGGCGGCTGTGCCTGCGGCTGCGGCGGCTGCGCCTGCGGCTGCGGTGGCTGTGCCTGCGGCTGCGGTGGCTGCAACTGTGGCGGCTGCGACTGTGCCTCCGGCGGCTGCGACTGTCCCCGGCGTTGCTTTTTTGACTGCGGCGGCTGCAGCTGTTCCTGGTGTTGCAGCGACTGCTCTTGGCTCCATATGCACGTCTCGGCTGGCGTCAGCGGGTGACCACCTAAACCTGTTCCACAGTCAAATGCAGAGTGCGGGCGGGGCAGATGAATTTTAATGTGAATGGCGGTTGGGCACGCAGTGGCCTACCTTTGCCCCGTGCCAAGCAGCGTTACCAAGCAGACAATACTGGACTTCGTGCCACATTGGCGTAGCAGTATCAAGGGGGACTTACCAATCCGAACAGCGGTTGCAGTTGCTGCCACAACCACGGGTAAGACGACGGCGCCTGCCAACACACCAGCATGTGTGACGTTCGATGCTGCTGCGATGGTGGCAGCGCATTTGATTAACAGTTGAACGACAAGACGTGACGGATGTGGCCTGTTTGTTGCAACTGCTGCAGCAATGCATGCATCGGTTGCGGCGTCAATTACTGAATCCATCGTGGTCTCCTCAGACAGGACAGCCAAAACTGCTGAGGCGACATCGGCCGCTGCTGAAACAGCCGATGCCGTGGAAGCTGAAGCAGCCGCTGCTGTGGCAGCCGAAGCAGCCGCTGTCGTTGCCGCTGCCGTGGAAGTCGAGGCAGCAGCGGCTGCCCTGACCTTTTTAGCTGCTGCTGCCGCCACCGCAGCTGCCGCTGCCATTGCCGCTTCCGCTTCTGCTCCCACTTCCGATGCATTTGATGAAGCCGTCGCAGCAGCAGCTGCTTCAGCCGCCGCCATCGTGGCAGCTTTGATAGCCTCGCGGCAGGGCATCATCATCGCCTTTGCAGCAACAGTCAGCGCATCACATGCCTTCCTGGCATTTTCAGCAGCAGGATCAAGAGCGTTGTAGAGGCTTTTGATGGTATTTGTCATCATACCGTTGCGCGCCGCTGCCTCCGCTGCCTCCGCTGCCTTCGCTGCCTTCGCTGCCTCCGCTGTCAAAATGTCCGACGAGGAAAACGCACACAGCTCACACAAGGCCACAGTGAAGACACTTGCGTCTACTGAAGTCCACATCGTCGCCACCTTCAGGGCTGCTTTGCAGTATCCAGAACTCCAGTGCCGGAACGCCCGAAGAAATTGCACACGCAAACCGTAACATACGTGCGTAGGTAGTGCTTGTCCCGAACATAGTAACTGCACTATAAATTGAGGTAGCTCGGCGACCCTGTGAGCTATGTACCGGTCCTTGTAGAGTAAGTGTAGATTCTCAATCGGCAGGAGTTTGCCAGGTGCATTACAATAGGCGCACCTGCATGCGCCAGGTTTTGCATACAATATAAGGACAGTTCAAGATGGCAAGATGTACAGAACAACACAAGCTGGCTACTCACTTCATCGCCATCCTTCCTTGATTTTTAACTCAAAGCGTGAACGCCACAAAGCACACCGCATGAACGCCACATCGCTTAAGGTATCAATACTGTCTGGGGTACGTTTACGTTTCCCGTTTTCAATCTTGCCGGGGCACGGCTTTTAGTGACGTACAGCCCCCACACAGCCCCCACGTGTGGAAGAAAGAATCTCACAACATGATGAACGGTTTAAAGTCTGTCACATATCATATGAGAATTACGATTAGCGCTAAATTTTATGGCCAGGCGGAAAGATAAGGCGGGAAGACGCAGCACATGAAGCTACAACGGGAACTTGTCTTTTCCAGGCAACTCAAAGGTGATCCGAGTTTTAGACTCGTTATGGACAAGAGTCGAGCCAACTTATAATCCGCAACTAAAACAACCAAAAACTTTGTAAGAGATGCTGCTTTTAGCTTTTGGATGTTTTTAGATAAAATCTAGAAATATCGTTATGGAAAGAAAGCTTACGAATATTATGGATATTATGTATAATATTATTAGCGAATGGAAGAAGCAAGTGCACTCTTCTCAGGCGAGCTGTCCGTGCCGTCGGCAAGCATGTGCAAATACGCAAGCATCTAAGAAGGACACATACCTTGTAAAAACGGGGAGCCTAAAACCATAAATGTACTTTACTGCTGTAACAGGCGGCTGTATGCTGAATTAGGTAACCCAGGTTCTAAGATGTGATGCGAGATAGACGCGCTCTGCCCTCCGACCCACCCACCCAGGGTGGCTATCTTATTTTGCAGAGTATCTACGGCCGGAGATACTCCTTGCCCAATCGTGCTGAAAGTATCTGTCGGAGGGAGCTTTTGCCGGCTTTGTATCTACTCAAAAGGGGCTTTTCCCCGTGCGAGAGGCCATGAGTATCTAAAACCCCATTTCCTACCGAGAGAAAGTATCTATCAAATTCGGCCGAATATATATTTATATCTTAAGATAGCCACCCTGCACCCACCCGCCGATGGATCGCTCGCACAGAGCGCGCCATCACCGATCTCCACAGCGCCGATGTGGGTCCGTGCGCCCCCCATCGGGTGCAGAGGACCGCCCCGGCAAACAGTTGCTTGGGGAGCAGCAGCTCTAGTAATAATAATAATATTATTACGCCGGGCAACACCCTGGCGTGTGTTAAGGGGACAGAGATGATGAGGCTCATTAGAGCCCATACGCCGCCGTCACCGGCCCTGAGTCAAAGAGTTCCCTGTTAGCCCACCCCGGTGCGTTCATTGGCGGGTGATGGGGTTACGGGAGTTCGCTCCAGTACCCGTTTTTGTTTTACGATGTCGTTTAGGCTGCGGACGGCGTGGTCGTGTAGGCGGGCGCAGCATTGTGTCGCTTTGTCACAGTAAGGGTTTGAGGTCTGAGCGAATGGTTCCACCGTGCTCCAGCAGCTCTAGCTAGCAGCCAGGGACAAAACCACCGTGAAGGCGGTTGCCAGTGCATTCAGAGGGGGTCGTGATGCACGTGCAGTAGATACCCCCAGCAGCCATGGGCGGCGACCGGGGACAGTCCGGTGACGGCTCACTCGTGTACTGACTGGGTGCATTCTTGGGTTCAAGTTTGGGTTTGCCACCCCATGATATTCCGCCATTCGTGCACTGTACGTAACACTCCATGCGGCTTCCACACACCTGTGTGCGCACATATTGAACGCGGTAACGCGTACATGCACACATACACTGATTCCTCATCTATCCGTTGACGTACGGTGCCGTACTGACCCTGCCACCGGCACACAGCTTGACGCGACCCGGATCGACAAATAAATATCCATTCCGGTGTGGACCTGGACGGACCGACCTACCCAACATGGACGGACCTACCCAACCTGGATACCAGCACTCAAAACACTGTTACAATCACTTCCGGTGACTGATGGTCCCAAACATGCCATCATCATAAGAAAAACAGACACGGAAAGCCAGAGACGAACGTGTTGTTTGGCCAGCCGGTGTACGACAGTAGACGCCAACGTACGGTCGCGACCATACACACGCATCCCCAACCCCTGTCGTGCAACCTACATAAGGCACATCACGTTTCCGTACAATGGTTGACACGAATCGGTCCGCATCACCGCCACCACCCACCCGATCGCCACCGCGGCACGACCTGCCGTACGCTTCCCGCGCTTCCACTGCTGCTGCTACCGTTGCCACTGCTACTGCCGCCGTTGTTACTGCCGCCCCTGCTACCGCCATCGACACCCATGGATCCGCACCGATAGACGCCGCCATTCCGCCTCATCCAACCCCGCTACGTTGCCCATTCGCTCGACGACGCGTGGATGCGCAGGCAAGCGCGCCGCCCCGCCCCGCCGCGCTGACATTGGTTGGTCCGGGTCCCCCCTACCGCCGCACATCTCCTCCGACACCGAACGGCCGTCCGATACCTCCGCCATCGAATCCTCCTTCGCCTCCGCCGCCGTAGCTGCTGCCATCAATCTCGATGCGCCTGACGACCTGATGCCGTGGGCGCCCCGGCCGCGGTAGGTCTTGGCCCCCACTGGGCACTCGACTGCTTCACCGCAGCCAGGAGGCCACCTCCACCCGCGGGTCACCCAGGCTGCGGGCCGCCATCACCAACGGACCCATCGCCTGCTGCACCGCCCGCAGCTCCTTCCCATCCACCGTCATGCCGGCCCCGCCGGCCCCGTCCTATGCGCCACCACCCACAGCACCCCACATCTCCAGCCGCCCCGCCAGGGCCTCCAGCGCCCGCGCCAGGCCCTCATGCCGGTGCGGGTTCGCCCTCTGGAGGTCGGCCGCCAGGCTTCGGACGAGCTCCGGCCCGGCCAGTATCAATCAATGCCCATGCAAACTATATTCCACCAGCAATCCGTCTTTCGTTATAGGCACGGGCGTCATCCTCTCGGGCCGTCCTGCCTTGGCTGCCCGCCTGCCAGTCCGCCTGGCCTGTACACCCATCTGCCTATCTGCCTGCCCACCCTTCCAGCCCCCCTTGCCTCAGCCAGGCGCCTCCGTCCCTGGCCCCCCGCAGCAGCCTCCCCGGCTGCCCCACGAGACCGCAAAATGAACGTGTGCGTATGTATACAGGTGGACGTGGCATGCATGCGGCCCACAACCATCCTCTGGTGCCACCTGACCCCTATCGCGGTACCCGGCGAAACCAGGTACCACCAGCTACAGAAACACCGCCACGCGGCCAGGAAGCACCCCCAGGGATGCCTGCGCCCTGAATGGACGGGCCTGGCCGCCGTCTGAAGTCCTGACCTTCGCTCAAATGCTGGCTTCGGACTGCATCCCTGGATGACGTGCTCTCATCCGTACTGCAGACCTTCCACAGTCTGAAGAAGGGAGGGTCCCATCCGCCTGACCTACCCTGCCCTGCCCTACCCTACCCTACCCTACCCTACCCTACCCGATGCATGTCCAAGACCTAGCCGGCCCCCCGCACAGCACCTCTACAGCCGGAGCCCCACATACACCACGACGGTGCCCTCTACGCAGAAATCTCTCACCACCTGCTGCACCGCCGCCCTGTCATGTCATGTCATCAAGCGCACACAACACCATCCTGAGTCCAGACTGACGGACTGACGGACAGGTCTGCCGGCCGCCTACAGTGAAAGAAACGCACCGGCCGACCCTTGGGACTCTCAAGTACGACGACCGCCCGAGTCCATCATTGCAGACCCATCGGCCGCTGAGACCCATCTCCGACCCTGCCACACACTCGCTACCCCGATCTCTGCTTCTATCTCGCCGCCCCCTGGGGCTCCGCTGCTGCCGCCATGCACCTAACGTTGCTGCGCCTCTTCTGCTGCCGCCACCATCCTCGATGCGCCTGACGACGACGACGATGACGATGACGACGCTGTGGCGTGCCCTGATGCTGCCGTCGCCGCCACAGCCTCCACCACTGGCACCGGCGCGGTCTTGGCCGCCCCGGGGCACTGCAACCGGTGGCACGCGGCCCAGTGCGCCTTCTGGCACTCTCGGCTGCAGTACGACACTGTACCGCACCTGCCGCAGGGCTGCAGCTTGAGTTCCGCCTCGGTGTCACCGGCCAGGTTGACGCAGGCGGGGTTGGCGCAGGTGCGCAGCCAGGAGGCCAGCACGGGGGCCGGGTCGCCCAGGCTGCGGGCTGCAACCACCAACGGACCTATCGCCTGCTGCAACGCCTGCAGCTCCTCCCCATCCAGCGTCATGCCGGCCCCGTCCGGTGCACCACCACCCGCACCCCACACCTCCAGCCGCGTCGCCAGGGCCTCCAGCGCCCGTGCAAGGCCTCCATACCGGTGTAGGCCCTCTGTCCGCAGGTCGGCCGCCAGGGCTCGGACGAGCTCCAGCGGCCAGTACGACAGTGGACGAGCATGCGGCGCGACTTGTTTGGCTGTGTCCTTCCTGTGCGAGCTCGACCGCCGGCTTCCGCTGCCACCGGCGCCGCTGCCGCCACCGGGTCTGCCGGTAATGCCCGCAGCACCACGGCCTCGTGTTGCTCCTCCACCGGTGCATCCTGCCGCCGCCGCTGCCGCCACCCGCGGCAGGGTCACGGCCACCAGCACTAGGCTGACCGCCAGGTCCAAAATGTTGGCATTTGGCTTACTTATTTCCCCAACCGTACGGCGCCAGTAAGGGTCCGTTTGCCGCCTGAGGCTTCCTTCCACATGCCTGCGCCACCCTGCGCATCCATTGGAACGCGGTGTTACGTACATGCACGCACTGATCCCTCGCTGACGTCGTCCATTGACGTACGGTGCCGTACGTACTGCCCCTGCCCACGCAAGGCGGTCCATGCAAGCTATATTCCACCAGCGCTCCGTCTTCCATGATGCAGCATGGACGTCATCTCCTGGCCCCCCTCCCGTGTCTGTCCGGTTTTGCCCGCCGCCCCGCCCCCCTGTCCGACTGCGCTCTGCCAGTCCGCCTGCCTACCCTTCCAGCCCCCCTTGCCCCAGCCAGGCGCCTCCGTCCCTGGCCCCCAGCCATGTGCGAGTGTGGGCAGGTTGACGTGGCATGCAACTGGTCCACAACCATCCTCTGATGGCACCTGGCCCCTATCGCAGTACCCGACGCAACCAGGTACCACCAGCTGCCTCCCTTCCCATCCCATCCCATCCCATGCAAGAGGTCCACAACTCCACATCCCTCGCGGTGGCACCTGGCCGCTACCGCGTATCTCGTCACTCCAATCACGGAGACAGAGACCGCCCAGGTAGCGCCCAGGGATGCATGCCGGTGCCCTGAATGGAACCGCCTGGCCGCCGCCTGGCCACCGCCTGAAGCCGCCGGTATGATGGAACCTGGCCGCGGCCGCATGACCTGCCCTACCTACAAATGCGGGCTGACGAACAGCTGAAGGCTGCTTCCCAGGACGACGTGTTCTCAGCCGTACTCCAGACCTTCCACAGTCGGACGGAAGGTGACATCCGCCTGTCCTGCCCTACCCTACCCGACGTATGTCGAACACCTTGCAGGCTTGCCGTACAGCGCACCCTACAACCGGGGCCCCACACCGCGACGGTGCCCTCTATCGCGGAACTTCCCAGCTCTGCTACACCGCCCTGTCATGGAGCGCACCGGCCGACCCTTGGGACTCTAGGGTTTGTACGACGACCGCCCGAGTCCATCATCGCAGACCCATCGGCCCCTGAGATCCATCTCCGACCGGTGCTGCCACACACCCGCCGACCGGTGCTGCCACACACCCGCCGACCGGTGCTGCCACACACCCGCCGACCGGTCCTCCCTTCTCTCTCTCCGCCCCCTGGCGCTCCTGCGCCACCGCTGCTGCCACCATGCACCTAATGTTGCTGCGCCTCCGCTCCCCCAGCCATCGGCGGCGGTGCGCCTGACGACGACGACGATGCCGCTGTGGTGTGCCGTGATGCCGTCGTTGCCGCTGCCTCCCCCGCCGCGGTCTTGGCCGCCCCGGGGCACTGCAACCGGTGGCACGCGGCCCAGTGCGCCTTCTGGCACTCTCGGCTGCAGTACGACACTGTACCGCACCTGCCGCAGGCCTGCAGCTTGAGGTCCGCCTCGGTGTCCCCGGCCAGGTTGACGCAGGCGGGGTTGGCGCAGGTGCGCAGCCAGGAGGCCAGCTCGGGGGCCGGGTCGCCCAGGCTGCGGGCTGCAACCACCAACAGACCCATCGCCTGCTGCACCGCCCGCAGATCCTCCCCATCCAGCGTCATGTCGGCCCCGTCCGCTGCGCCACCACCCACAGCACCCCACATCTCCAGCCGCCCCGCCAAAGCCTCCAGCGCCCGCGCAAGGCCCTCATGCCGGTGCGGGTTCGCCCTCCGGAGGTCGGCCGCCAGGCTTCGGACGAGCTCCGGTGGCCAGAACGACAGTGGACGAGCATCCGGCGGGGCTGGTCTGGCTGTGTCCTTCCGGTGCCTGTGCGACCGCCGGCTTGTGCTGCCACCGGTGCCGCCGCCGCCACCGGGTCTACCGGTAATGCCGCCACCGGTGCCGCTTCCCGCCGGGGCCGCGGCCGCCGCCGCCAACTCCCGTGGCAGAGCCCCGGCCACCAGCACCAGGCCAGCTGCCAGCTGCAGCAGATTTTCATTTCGCGCACCCGCACCCGATTCCCCTACTGTACGGCGCCAGAACGGGTCCTGCAGCCACCTCAATGATGCCCCCAGCACTGCTATCGCAGAGCAATCAAGGAGCACCTGTTTCAGCCAGCTATCACAGCCAACGGCCGCGGCACCAGTAATGCTCGGGGCCGCAGAGTTGCTGAAGTGATGGTCTGTGTTGCTGCTGCGGCTGGTACTACTGCCGTCGGTGGCAAACCCACCACCATTGTCACGTGCGCCTCCACAGGTACTACTGCCGCTGCTGCCGTCATCGTGGCTGCTGCCACTGCCGTTGCTGCTGCAGCCCGCCTGCCGTTCAACCAGCGGCAACGCCAGTAAGCCAAACCAAAACGGACAAACCGCCAGCATGCTCCGAAGCATGTCATCGGTGGTCGGATTCGAGCTTCGCACCATCTCGGCACACGCCTCCGCCGACTTTGCAAACGTGTGCAGGCCCAGGGACATTGCCGTTGACAGCACGGCTGCCAGCTGCCTCACCACCACCGCTTCAGATGGCGGGTTCGGAGGGCTCGCCGTCGCGGCGGCGGCGGCTGGCTCCTCAGGCTGCGGGGCTGTCGACTCAGCGGGGCCCTGTGGGGCTGCCGACTCGGCGGGGCCCTGTGGGGCTGTCGACAGCATCTGGCCACCGGCCGGACGGTCCACCGCTTCGCAGAGCCGCAGCAGGAAAGGCCGACCCGCGATCAGGAGGTTGAACAGCACCCTCACGCTCACTGCCGCTTCCTTAGACTTCACGGCTCGCTGGTCCTCAGTCTGCAGGCCGCAGCCCGGAGCGAGAACCGCCATCTTGGTCTTTCGCAGCGTGACCAGGAAGCAGGCGACCTGCCGTTTGTCGCCGAACGCCAGCAGCTCAGCCAGCGGGTATTCACTTCTTTTGAGGAGCGTCTGCAACAGGCGCCACTCCGGCCCGGACGGGTCGCGGAACGCGCGGCGGCACAGCCGCTCCAGGCAGGGCAGCAGGCCCCCCTGCAGCGCCGCCGCCACCGCAGCGCCGCCAACGCCTGCAGGGAAAGCAGAAGACCCGCGGGACGGAGGAGGAGCATTGCCGTACCGCCATGCTTTTCAGGTGCACGTTGGGAATAACCGCCGCAACGCCGGCCGTAGGAGTAGTATCCAATCAATGGTGGGTGCGTTGATCAAGAAGAGTTGTTTTCCAAAAAGAAGACCTCAGGAGGGTGAAGGGTGTTGCGCGTGCATCTCGCTGCGGAAAACAGCCTGGCGCCTCGCCCTCACGGCTCAAAAAGATACAGGGTAAATGCCGTACCGACTCGACAGACGTACAGTGTGCGTAACAGGCTTGTTGGGTACGCCCTCTCAACGTGCCAGCACATTTACCTTGAACGCCATCCGCACCACCAGCTGTAGAAACGCCTTCCTGGCTGTCGCCGCTGCTGCTGCCGCCATCATCATCGCCGTTCACACCGCCGCCATCATCCGCAGACGTCAACCGCGGCGATAGACAGCTCGCTAACATCCCTTCAGCGTCGCCGTCCAGACACCACGGCACGTGTGCCACAACATCAACCGCCAGCCGCCAAAGGTCAACGGCTGCGGCCGCCCACCAGCCGCCACCATCCGCAGTGGATGTGGGGCCGCCACCCCGGAGCAGCTCCTTCCGAAGGGTGTGCAGCACGAATACCGCGTCTGGGGCTAGCTGCTCGTCGTCCGGCAGCACCATCTGCAGTGGCAGGGCTTGCAGCGGTGCCGAAGCCGGGTGCGGCTCCGCTGCGCCACCGCCACCGCCAACATCCTGACGGCCGCTTCCCTCCGGTGACCCACGGGTCGGCGGCCCACGCCCAGCGGCGGCACTCCCGGCGGCTGAGCTGCCGCCGCTCCCCGACACCGCCGCCACCCTCTCCTGCCCCGGGTCATCCACCTGGGCCTCCTTCCAGGTCCGAGCGGACGCCACCGCCAACCGCCCCATGCGCAGCAGCAGCGCCACAACCGCGCGGCGGCTCACCAGCGGCGGACCGAATACTTGCAGGGCAGCATACGTCAAGAAGAACTGCAGCGCGCTGCGGGCCGCAGGCGACAGCACCTGGACGAGGACCGCCTGCCGCCGCCTGCCTGGACCGCGGCAGGGAGCCTCGGCCGCGGAGTATCGAATGGCGCGCTGCAGGCCGTGCAGCAGGTCTGCGGGCATGCCGTACACCGGCCCGCCATCGGCGGCGCTGAGTGCCGCCAGCCCCGCCGCCAGCGCCAGGAACTGCACGCAGGGCCCAGAGAGGGCCTGGCGCAGGAGGCCGCCGCTTCTGATGGCCGGAGGGAAGTCTGTGACCATAAGACTGGCTATATCAGCAAAACGCTCCAAGCCGTTAGACAGTGCACCCAGCACGTCTCCTCCGTAACGTCCATCATCGTCTTGTTGCTGGCCCGGACTGCAGCTGGCTCCCTCCGCCGCGGCATCGGAAAGGTCTGACTGCTCAGCAGCCAACCGCTCCCCCATCGCCCACGCCAGCTCCAGGGCCGTGACCACCACCCGCGACGTGTGCTCCAGCACGTGGCTGCCCGCCAGGTGGGCCGCCAGCTCGTCCATGTCCGGCGATATCCGCACCCCCTCCCCGAGGCCTCCGCTGCTGCCTCCGGCGCCGCCGCTGCGCTGCCCGCTGGTGCGATGTGGCAACTTCCCTGGGGTACCTTTCGCTGCCCCTGACTCCAGGAAAAGAAGCTGTGGAAGCATGAGATTGACGCTGGTGAGGAAGCTCAGAGACTCTTGGAGCTCCACACCTAAGCTCAAGAGCACAGAACCAATTTTTCGACTAGCAGTGGGTGGCGCAATGGTCGCTGCCGCCGCCATCACTGCTCTGTCGGGTGCAACGGCGACTGCCGCAGCGGTGTTTGCTGGTGCTGGTGCTGCTGGTGCTGCTGGTGCAGTGGCGGTGGCTGCGGAGGTAGCGACAGTCACGGGCGGCCCTGCAGCTGCGGTGTGTGGTGAAGCTGCTCTTGCTGCTGAGGATGATGATGTCTCCGGTACGGCACCTCGCAGCTGGTGTGCAGTTGCCGCGGACAGCTCGGCGGCGCCACCGTCAGCCGCTGCTGTGCCGCTGGGTTCACCGCCGCAAGTTTCTGCAGCTGCTGCCGCCACCGGTGCTGCCGCGGCCTCGCCACCTTCATCGCCGCCACAGCAGCCCACCGCCCGAAGCAGATCGCGTCCCATTGCCACAGCGGAATCCAGCCGCCGGCTGAGCAGCTGCAGGCTGCCCATCCGCAGCAGGGCGCGTGTCACCCGCTGCTGACCGCCTGCCGCCGCTGAGTGGCTGGGCGGTGCCACCGAGCAGCTAGAAGGTGGTCTCGATGAGAAGGTGCGCGGTGTGACCGGGGTGCCATGCAGTCCGGCAGCCGCCATGCACCACCACAGAATGACTAGCGCCAGGTTTTCAACTGCAAAGCTCCTGTAATCTTCGTCTTCGTCTTCGTCGCCGTCGCCGTCTTCTTCGTCTTCATCTTCTGCGGTGGCGGGCCCTGCGGCTGCACCCCACCATGAGACCGCGTGAAGGGTCAGCAGCGCGCGGCATGTGACCGGGTCCGAGAGAAGCGCTCGAGCAGCAGCCTTAGCTTCCTCAGGCTGATCTTGTGCGAACAAGTTCAAGATGACTACCGTCCGTCGGAGACGCTGTTTCAGATCATTGGCAAGCTCGACACAGCCAGGTGCGCCCTGGTCTCCCACTGGCGCAGGGCCCTGGTACTGCGGCTGCTGCGGCTGCTGCTGCTGCTCCCCCCGCCGACTAGTTACAACCTGCAGCAGCGAAGCCGCCTGCCAGGGAAGCTGGTGCAGCAGCTCGGCGACCTCTGGCGGAAAAAGCTTGTTGAAAGCAGGTTCTGTTTGCGACGAGCCGCCGAGACGGCTCCGCCTTGCTCCGCGTCTTGGCCTGGTCATTTTGCGATGGCCTACGTTTTGGAAGTCGCCCGACAAGGAACAAAGGAATCCCTACATCAGTGCGCTAGCAGATGTGTCGCTACAGAGAAGGGTACATTCAATGGTATATGGTATGTCATGGGCAGCGCAACCATTGCAGCTATTCTGAACGTGTGGCCATGCTGCGGTTTGCCTTCTTTGCACTTTGGTTTCGGCAAAATTCCATACAAAATGCGTTGCGTTCCACGCAGTTATTTCACACAGCTCTCGCAAAGGTATACTGTTGCACTACTGCATCGCGGTTGATAATCCGGAAGTTTGATTGACCCACGAGGGTGTACGGTACAGCGGCGCGAATGAACAACTGGGCCAGATTGGACTATGTTACCTTGTATCTTATCTCCGCTATTCATCATTCTGTTGCCATGCATATATGCCTGCCAACAGGGGGTTTCCACTGACGGAATGCGGCCCCTAAACTCATCGTTCACTTAGCTGGCATTTCCACATGTGTACAGTGTAGACGATGTGTGACTTGGAATCGTGGAATACACTGCAGCACATCTGCACCGAACTCAGTTACAAGTTGCAAGTGTCGGCCAGGACCGGAATTTTGAAATCATACGGTACCCTAGTTTCGGCTACCCGCAACCTCACCGAGTAGCCCTCATCGGAAGCCCAGGCCGCTCCGACGGGCTCAGGCACTCCGTGCCTCGTTCCCGCAGCACGTCCATGTGAACGTCGTTGACTGGGTCGGTGACGATTTGATTACGCACCACCGCATCACATGCGGCCGCACTCACAACACGCACCCATGAGGCGGCAATCTAACAGGAATGTGCACCCAACAGGGCGGGGGGTCGCATATGGGATTACAGCCGCCCGTTGCTTCTCTTCCCCAAGCGCCCTGCTCTCTGCCGGCTCCGGAACCGACCCAGCTCCGCAGTGGCAGCGAAGACGCGGCTTGCAACGTGTTGCTAAGACCTTGTGGGCGGTGGAGGCTGTGCAATAGGCAGCGGGCGGAGCCTGACAACCTGGGACAGATGGAAGACACGGGAAGGGCGCGATGGCGGAAAACCTACGCTCCGCTGTGGCTGCTACTACCCACGGTACCGCCAGCGACACCAATAGATCCGGTCGACGACGCCGATGCGTCCCGCCCGCCCATCCCCGATGCATTGCCCTTCCGTCCTCGGCCGACCTCGGCCCGACCAGAATCGACTCACGTCATCGTACCACGTCCCCGACCCAGACCAACTGTACCCTCCCCCAAAACGTTGGAACCTCTTTCAGCCTAACTCTGCCGCAACGGCCAAGTCCATCCGCTTTACCGATTCGGAAGCTTCCTTGTGGATCGACATGGACATGCGCTGTGTGCTGTGGTGGGTGACAATAAAATACAATATTTTTTATGACTTCGCCGTGGGTCATCGGTGACAGCCGTCGCCTCCTCGCCACACACTGCAAAAAACGAAACCGCACCATCTTGGCACACCGGACAAGTGCACCCCCCGCGCCCACTCTACCACCCGTTCACGGGGGCCAACCGTAGCCGCTGCCGAGGTCATTAACAAGGGCTTGTCGACGATCGTGTCGTACAACAGTATGCCGTGGCATGATGGCAAGCTTCCATCAGGCCCCCCATAAGCCCCAAGCAACCCGGAGGTGTCCAGCAAGAGGCTGCCGCGACGGTCCTGCATCGCTGCCTCCTTCCCAACGCTTGGGGAGCTAGCCACCTACCGTCACTTCCTCGCCGTGGACCCCACCTCACCACATGGGTCGACGGGCCCGGATAGCTAGGGATAGCTGAACAAACACCAGGGAGCCCGCCCAACTGCCGACATCAAAGGAAGAGATCTGGCGAACTTCAACGCCCATGACAGTTATTCCATCCACGGCCCATTTAAATGTCCATCTACGGTACACGCATTCCAAATCACGGAGGGTATGGGCGTCACCTTCTCGGTCTTCCTGCCTTTGCTGTCCGCCTTTCCTCCTGCCTGCCCGCCTGGTTATCTATTCCTGCCTACTGTCGCTGCCTGTCCGACTGCGCTCTGCCTGTCCGACTGCCTGCCCTTCCAGCCCCCCTTGCCTCAGCCAGGCGCCTCCGTCCCTGGCCCCCCGCAGCAGCCTCCCCGGCTGCCCCACCAGACCACAAAAAGAACGTGTGCGTATGTGTACAGGTTGACGTGGAATGCATGTGAACCACATGTACCGCCAGCTACTTGCTTATCCGCCCTTGTATCCGCCTGTCCCCGTCCAGCTCATCGTCGTCCAGCCATCCCCGCTGGACTCATAACTTCCAGCCCATCTCCGCTCCCCGGGGAGGGTCTCATCACTTCCACCACACACAGAGCGCCACCGCCACGCGGCCAGGTGGCGCCCCCAGGGATGTCCGCGGCCATGAGGGACGAGCCCGCTGGCCACCGCCTGAAGCCGCCTGAATGAAGGAACCTGGCCGCCGCCGCTTGACCCACCCTTAAAAGTGCTGGCTGACGAGCAGCTTCGGGCTGCTTCCCTGGACGACATGATCCCACCCGTACTCCAGACCTTCCACAGTCTGATGAAGGGAGGGTGACATCCGCCTGCCCTGCCCTGCCCTGCCCTGCCCTGCTTTACCCTGCCCTGCCCTGCCCTGCTTTACCCCTGCCCAACATGTGGTCAAATTCTCAAATACCTTGCCGGCTTGCCGTACATCACCCCCAACAGCCGGGGCCCCACACCGCGACGGTGCCCTCTACGCAGAAACCTCGCACCAGCTGCGCTACACCGCCGCCCTGGCATGTCATTCGGCGCACAATACCTGCCTGAGTCGCGACTGACTGACTGACGGGCTGATTGACAGACAGGTCTGCCGGCGCCCTATAGTGACAGAAACGCACCGCCCGACCCTTGGGACTGTCAGGTCCGACGACCGCCCGAGTCAATAGCCACAGAACCATCGGTCGCTGAGGCCCATCTCTGACCCTGCCACACACACCCGCCACCCGGTGCTGCCACATACCCGGCACCCGGATCTCACTTCAATCTCTCCGCCAACTAGGGTTCCTACGCCTCCGCTCCCCCAGCCATCGGCGGCGATGCGCCTGATGGCGACGCCGACGACCATGACGACGACGCTGTGGTGTGCCCTGATGCGGCCGTCGCCGCCACAGCCTCCGCCACCCCCGCCGCGGTCTTGGCCGCCCCGGGGCACTCGGACCGGTGGCACGCGGCCCAGTGCGCCTTCTGGCACTCGCGGCTGCAGTACGACACTGTACCGCATCGGCCGCAGGCCTGCAGCTTGAGGTCCGCCTCGGTGTCACCGGCAAGATTGACGCAGGCGGGGTTGGCGCAGGTGCGCAGCCAGGAGGCCAGCTCGGGTGCCGGGTCGCCCAGGCTGTGGGCCGCCATCGCTAACGGACCCATCGCCTGCTGCACCGCCCGCAGCTCCTCCCCATCCAGCGTCACGCCGGCCCCACCGGTCCCGTCCGCTGCGCCACCACCCACAGCACCCCACATCTCCAGCCGCCCCGCCAATGCATCCAGCGCCCGCGCCAGGCCCTCATGCCGATCCGGGTTCTCTGTCCTCAGGTCAGCCGCCAGGCTTCGGACGAGCTCCGGTGGCCAGTACGACAGTGGACGAGCATCCGGCGGGGCTGGTCTGGCTGTGTCCTTCCTGTGCGAGCGCGACCGCCGGCTTGCGCTGCCACCGGCGCCGCCGCCCGACGCGGCCGCGGCCGCAGCAGCGACCTCCCGCGGCAGGGCCCCGGCCACCAACACCAGGCCAGCTGCAAGCTGCAACAGATTTTCACTACGCGCACCCGCACCCGATTCCCCTATCGTACGGCGCCAGTACGGGTCCTGGAGCCACCTTAATGATGCCCCCAGCACTGCTACGACGGCGCATTTTGAGAGCACCTGTTTCCGCCAGCTATCACTGGCAACGGCCACGGCACCTGTCATCATCGGTGCCGCAGCGTTGCTGAAGTGATGGTCTGGATTGCTGCTGCTGCAGCTGCTTCCGCTACTGCCGTCGTCGGCAACCCCAACTCCATTGTCACGCGCGCCTCCGCAGGTGCTACTGCCGCTGCTGCCGTCATCGCGGCTGCTGCCACTGCCGTTGCTGCTGCAGCCCGCCTGCCGTTCAACCAGCGGCAACGCCAGTAAGCCAAACCAAAAAGGACAAACCGCCAGCGTGATCTGAAGCATGTCATCTCTGTTCGGATTCGAGCTTCGCACCATCTCGGCATACGCCTCAGCCGACATGGCAACCATGTGCAGGCCCAACGAAACGCCCGTTGACAGCACGGCTGCCATCTGTCTCACCACCTCCGCTTCAGATGGCGGGTTCGGTGGGGTCGCCGTCGCGGCGGCGGCGGCGGCGGCGGCTGGATCCTCAGGCTGTGCGGCTGCCGGCTCGGTGGCTGCCGACTCGGCGGGGCCCTGTGGGGCTGCCGACAGCATCTGGCCGCCGACCCGACTGTCCACCGCTTCGCAGAGCCGCATCAGGAAAGGCTGACCCGCGATCAGGAGGTTGAACATCACCCACACGCTCACTGCCACTTCCTTAGACTTCGCGGCTCGCTTGTCCTCAGTCTGCAGGCCGCCGCCGCCCGGAGCAAGAGCGGTCTTTCGCAGCGTGGCCAGGAAGGAGGCGACCTGCCGCTTGTCGCCGAAGGTGAGCAGCTCCGCCAGCGGGTAGCCGCTTCTTTTTAGTTTTAGGAGCGCCCGCAACAGGCGCCACTCAGGCCCCGAGGGGTCCCGGAACGCGCGGCGGCACAGCCGCTCCAGGCAGGGCAGCAGGCCGCCCTGCAGCGCCGCCACCACCGCAGCGCCGCCAACGCCTGCACGGAAAGCAGAAGACCCGCGGGACGGAGGAGGAGCATTGCCGTACCGCCGTACTGTTCAGATGCATGTTGGGAATACCCGCCGCAACGCCGGCCGTAGGAGTAGTATCCAATCAATGGTGGGCGCGTTGATCAAAAAGAGTTGTTTTCCAAAAGAACACCACAGGAAGGTGAAACGTTTTCCGCGTGCATCTCGCTGCAGAAGATGCCTGGCGCCTCACCCTCACGGCTCCAAACGATACAGGGTAAATGCCGTAACGACACGACAGACGTACAGTATACGGGTCAGGCTTCTTGGGTGCGTCCTATTAACGTGCTAGCACATTTACCTTGTCCAACAAGTTCACCACCAGCGGTAAATACGTCCTGGCTGTCGCCGCCGCCGCCGCTGGTGCCGCCACCATCATCACCGTTCACGTCGCTGCCACCATCCGCAGACGTCAACCGCGGCGATAGACAGCTCGCTAGCACCGCTTCAGGGTAGCTGTCCAGCCACCACGGCACGTGCTCCACGACATCAGCCGCCAGCCGCCAACAGTCGACGGTGGCAGCCACCCACCAGCCGCCACCGGCAGCAGTGGGTGTGGGGCCGCCAGCCCGGAGCAGCTCCTTCCGCAGGGTTTCCAGTAAGGCTACCGCGTCCCGGGCTAGCTCCTCATCGTTCGGCAGCACCATCCGCAGCGGCAGGGCTGGCAGCAACACCGACGCCGGGTGCGGCTCCGCAGCGCCACCGCCGCCGCCGCCCTCCTGACGGCCGCTTACGTCAGGCGACCCACGGGTCGGCGGCATGCTGCCGGCGGCGGCACTCCCGGCGGCTGAGCTGCCGCCGCTCCCCGACACCGCCGCCACCCTCTCCTGCCCAGGGTCACCCACCTGGGCCTCCTGCCAGGTCCGAGCGGACGCCACCATCAACAGCCCCATGCGCAGCAGCAGCGCCACCACCGCCCGGCGGCTCACCAGCGGCGGACCGAGTACTCGTAGGGCCGCAAACCTCACAAAGAGGTTCAGTACACAGCGGGCCGCAAGCGACATCACCGGGACGCGGACCGCCTGCCGCTGCCTGCCTGGACCGCGGCAGGTAGCCTCGGCCGCCGAGCCGCACGGCTTTTGGCTGCCGTGGTATTGGATGGCACGCTGCAGGCCGTGCAGCAGGTCTGCGGACATGCCGTACACCGGCCCGCCGTCGGCTGCGCTGAGCGCCGCCAGCCCCGCCGCTAGCACCAGGTACTGCACGCAGGGCCCGGACAGGGCCTGGCCCATCAGGCCGCCACTTTGAATGTCCGCGGGCCCCAGGGGATGGACGAAAGCGGCAAAGCGCTTCAAGCCGCCAGACAGCTGGCCCAGTAAGTCTCCTCCGCGACGTCCATCATTGTCTTGTTGCTGGCCCGGACTGCAGCTGGCTCCCTCCGCCGCGGCATCGGAAACGATCGACTGCTCAGCAGCCAACCGCTCCCACATCGCCAGCAGCTCCAGGGCCGTGACCACCGCCCGCGCGGTGTGGTCCAGCACGTGGCTGCCCGCCAGGTGGGCCGCCAGCTCGTCCACAAAAGGCGATACCAGCACCCCGTCGGCCTCGCCGCTGCGCTGGCCGCTGGTGCGATGTGGGAGCTTCCCGGGGGGGGCGGTTGTGTCTCGTGCCTCTAGCCGGAGAAATTCCAACACGATGTTGATGCCGGATAGAAAGCTAAAGGACTCCTGCAGCTGCTCAGTCAGATAAGCCAGCACACACGCATATTCATGAGAGACAACTGTTGGTGCGGCCGCTGCCGCCGCCAATAATGGCCCAGCAACCCCGCCGATGGCAGTCGCCGCCGCTGCAGTGGCATTATTTGCCGCTGCTGCTGCTGCTGCTGCGGTGGCGGCAGTCATGGGCGACCCTACAGCTGCGGCGTGTGGTGAAGCTACTCTTGCTGCTGCTGCTCCTGCTCCAGGTGCTGCTGGGGATGTCCCTGGTACGGCACCTCCAAGCTGGTGTGCAGTTGCCGCGGACAGCTCGGCAGCGCCACCGTCAGCCGCCGCTGTGCCGCGGGGGTCACCGATGGTACAAACAGGTGCTGCTGCTGCTGCTGCTGCTGCCACCGGTGCTGCCCCGGCCTCGCCACCTTCATCGCCGCCGCCGCGGCCCGCCGCCCGCAGCAGATCGCGCCCCGTCGTGACAGATGCGGCCAGCCGCCGGCTGATTTGCTGCAGGCTGCCCATTCGCAGCAGGGCGCGCATCAGCCGCAGACTGCCACCACCGGCCGTTGAGTGGCCGGGCGGTGGCCTCGGCGCGGAGGTGGGTGGCGGGGCCAGGTAGCTGGGCAGTCCGGCAGCCGCGATGCACCACCACAGAATCGAGAGCAGCACATGCTTCGCTTCAGAGACCCGATAATTCCGTTCCTCCTCGTCTTTTCCTTCCGCGGTGGCGGGCCCCGCGGCTGCACCCCACCATGCGACCGCGTGGAGGGTCAGCAGCGCGCGGCATGTGACCTGGTCCGAGAGGAGCGCTCGAGCAGCAGCCGCAGCCTCCGCGGGCTGGTCTTCTGTGAAAGTTTTAAGGCTGTTTTCCATCCGTCGGAGACGCGGCAAGAGATCACTAGCTAGCTCGATAATCAACCCAGGACAGGCCGGGTCACCGACTGGCGCAGGGCCCTGACACTGCGGCTGCTGCTGATCGTCCCGGCGACTAATTTGCTCCGTCTCAACGCTCTGAAGTAGCGAAGCCGCCTCCGCATGGAGCTGGTGCAGCAGCTCGGCGACATCTGCCGGAACAAGCTGGCAGTAGGCTTGTTCCGCGCGGGTGGAGCGGCCGTGAGGCCTCTGCCTGGTCCCGCGTCTTGATTTGGTCATTCTACGCGGGCTTACGTGAAGTAAATCGCATGAAGATGACAAAAAATAAGCATCCCGCCAGACGGCAAATGGCTTTGTGGTGGAGTGTTTAAAATTATTCCTCGTAGCTATGCGGACTGTTAGTGGCGACTGCCTTCTTTGGGCTTTGGTTTCGGCAACAATCCGTACGAACACGAATTTCCTCGGCAGTTATGTCAGAAAGCGTACAATTGCACCACGGATACTATACGCTGCACGCTGACCGAAGTAACGACGAGGGTTTGACTCAAAGGCGGGAATACGTAATTTGGCCAGGTTGGACTGGATGTCTGGATCACCTTGTGTGTTACTTCGCCATCCATCACGTTGTTCGTTGTGAGGATGGATAGCATTCGCGCTCGCTAACAGTAGCGGGGTTCCACTGACCCGCTTGTTAGGCGCAGCTCTTCAGTATTCTGTCACTTGGCATGTTGACGATGTGTGCCTTGAGTGGTGGAACAGGTTCCGTAATTACAAGGTGGACCCTTAGTCCCGACCGGGCGTTCCAACCGGCCCAGATATCTCGTAGGCGCCTCGTCAAGGACTGCGCACCCAGCCACCATCACCCAGGGGCGGGGATCATGCAGACATACCGGCCAACACACCAGGTTACCAGCACGCCAGGATCGCCTCTCCTGCAAACCGCGCCAGACCCGCCGATTCACGTTGGGGACGTGCGATAAGTAATATTGCATGGTGCGCCGTGGCCCGCCTGCCCTTGATCCGCTTGTACAGCAGCATCCCCCGGCCATCAAGCCGCCCCTGACGCATGGCCTGCGACTGTGCCTTGCGTGGATAGCGCCTTGTGCGGCTCTTTAGCTGTGTGGACGTAGAGGCAACCGCTCCGTGGGCGGGGTCCGTGGCTCCGTCCAGCAGTCCCAGTCTACGAAGAAATGTATGTAGGCGCGACATCCAACCATCCTCATCAGGTACCGTACCCCGGTCAACCCCACACACTGACAGCGCCAGACCGCCAGCAGCCCGTGTTGCAACTGTCGCAAAAATAGCATGTCCGCCTCTTACGATGGAACGTGGAACACTGCGCGCCGCATGAACCTCGTCAGCGGGCGGTCTGGCGAGCGTGGCTGGCTAACAGATCAGAACAGATTCCAGCTGGAAATATCAACAAACAATAAATTCGCAGAGAAATCTCAAAGGAGTTGGCTGTAACGACAGCCTAATAGCGAAGGGTAATTGCAACCACTCCCGGCCGATGAATCGAGCGGTACCGACAATCTGACGTTCATTCACTCATTCATTCAATCCAACATGACAGCAGCTATGTCATATCAGCTGAGCAACTAAAACCTCGCCTGAAATCGGCCGGGCGGCAACTAATCCGATCGGGGTACACCCGGTATGCACGCGCCTGCTTGAACTCCAGTAAGGCGTGTGCGTACGTACCTGCTGCCGTACATACGGGCACCGTACGTGCGAGCGATACCTATGGCCGCTGCCGTACGTTTGCACGGCACAATCTGATGCGTGGGGTCATGCTTTCCCATGCCGTACATCGAGCTGCGTGTGTGCGCTGTTGAAGTAGCAAATACGCCACCCAGCCAGCCACCAACAACTAACGATACGCATGTACGGCATCACCAGAACGCCATTTCACTGCATACAGGCTGCGGGCTGTGCGTCTTGGCGCCCCGCCTGAAATCTCAACCGAGAGTCGGCCTGCCTGCTGCAAGCGTGCAACCTGGTTTCCCTGGCCTACCTGGCCTACCTGGCCTACCTGGTCTACGTGGTCAGGATCCAAATCCGTCGTCCAACAAGGTTATATCAGTCCTAAGTTTGTGTGGGGGAGGCCCCGACACCCAGCAGGCCGACGTAGCCGGCGTGCCAGCACCCTCAATCATTCTTCATCCTCGAACCCATGTGTGAATATTTCCTGCCTCATCCTCCAAGTCGCGCTGTCGTTGCGAGGTGTTGTGGTCCAAAGGGTGAAGGATGGCTCGTTCCCTTGCTCGCTCCCTTGCTCGTCCCTTGCTCGTCCGAGCGGCAGAAGATGATGCATGGCCAACGAGTTATATCTGGGAATCTCGGGGATCTCTTGTCGGCAGATCGAGCGAATGCCGAATCTCAGGACGGAAGCGGGATCGGATCAACAAACGAACGGATCCGCCCCGACACGTACGTGCGTGGCGCAAGTACGAAAGTCGAGACATTGTCAGGATGGTTGTCGGTACACTGTCTGCGCGGCCCTTAGTTCTGTCCGCCGACACGTACAGCGACCGGCTGCAGCTGCGGCAGCGGCGGTAGCCGCTGCTGCGACGTCGACGTCGCCCTCGGCCGGGGACGCTGGTGCTGGTGCTGGTGGTGCTGGTGGTGGTGGTGCTGGTGGTGGTGGTGCTGGTGGTGGTGGTGGTGTTGCTGCGGGGCCGGCACAAACCCGCCGTGTTGTCTGGGCAGCGCCCGCTGTGACTGCTGCTGCCGTTGGAGCTGCTGCTGCTGCTGCTGCTGCTGCTGCTGCTGCTGCTGCTGCTGCTGCTGCTGCTGGTGGTGCACTTGCTGCTGCTGCTGCTGCTCCTCCTCTTCCTCCTCCTGAGCCAGCGCAACGGGTTCGTTCCACTCGAACCCCCCGTCCTCGCCCACCGCCCGCTTGGCCGCTGAGATGGCGGCGCACGTGGCTGCGGCGTTGAAGCACTGCATGCCGCTGAGCGTCAGCTTCTCACCCGAGGTCGGGGCCACGCACTCAAAGGAGACCTGGAAGTCTGCGTCGTACGGCAGGCCGAGCAGGCATTTGACGCGCGCCCGGAACTCGGCCATGCCCTCGATGCCGGGTCGCACGGGGATCTTGAAATACTGCATCGCATGGCAGTCGGTTGGAAGGTAGCAGTTGACAGTTCGTTGGTCATTACAGATGCGGTATTACATATATACACCAAGACAACCCTTTGATAGCCAAGCTGCGTGAGAACAGCTGCTCCTGCCTAACAAGGCGCAGTTGACCCCACATACCCTCTTTTCCCGAGGGATCCGAGCGGGGGGAGGTCCGCTGTGGCTTTCATTATTCCACCGATCATTCAGCAAACCTTGACGCAGTGGACAAACTGTTCCTGTCCATCGTGTCATCACCAGCAAGCGACCTTGTCGCACGGCCCGCTCCCCGTTAATTGATTCGGCGGTTTTGGTGTGGTTTCCAGGAGAGGCAATAATCCTGGCGCACTAGCAACCTGGTGTGTTGGCCGGTATCGCTGTATGAAACCCCCACCCCCACCCCCACCCAGCGAGTGATGGAGGATGCGTGGGTGGGCAGTCCTTGGTAGGGGTTGTTGAGATGAGGCGCCTACGAGCGCCCGTTGGACCACCCGGTCGGGACTGAAGGTCCACCCAGTAATGGTTACATTACGAGCAACCGGTAAAACTCGTCGCACTACCTACACTACCTGTGGCGGTTGTGGCGGTTGTGGCACACCGACGGCGTGCATATCGGCGGTCAGTGTGGGCAGTGCATGGATGGAGAAGTGCGCCCTCCCGTAAACCCGAGGAAGAAACTGAGCGGCTGTTTATTCCTCTGTCCTCTGTGCGGCAAGGCAACGTGCGGCATGCATGCATGTGCGCGCCTACCTGGCCGCCGTGGATGACCGCCATGTAGGCCACCACCTCCACCTGGCGCAGGTGGGAGGGCGTCAGGGTCTCGTCCAGTCGGGGCAGCGGGGCGCTGCAGAAGCGGCAGCGGCACTCCTCACTGCAAGGTAGGTAGGCCGAGGTGGGGTGAGGTGGGATGGGGTGGCGTGGGGTGAGCTGTATGGGGTGGTAGGAGTGGCGTGTTAGATGAGTTGCAGAAGCGGAAGCGGCGCTCCTCACTGCAACGCAGTTCACTAGGCTTCCACGGAGTGGGAGCAGCGGTTGGGAGCTAGGGGGTACGCAACGCGCAAGGAACTCGATTAGCTTTGTGAATCGGTACGGCACGGCACGGCATTGTACGCGCGCGGCGTGGGGTACAATGCCCGCTTGTGCGTGGTGAGTCAAAGTCCGGACAGGCAGTTGAATGCTCTGTTTCTTACGGTGCGTTGTGGCACTCGGTTTTGTGGGGTCAGTGGTAGATACTCGATAGATGGGATGGCGGGGCGTGTGGGAACCAAGGTCGGGGTGCACGTGCGCGCGGTGTTTGACAGGTTGGAGGGCAGGCAGCAGGCAAGCGGCGACACGCCTGCGGTTCGTTGTTTGTGTTTGTTCGCACACACCTCCTTCCCGCGCACTGCAGCTGCCAGCGGCCCAGACAGCTGCGGTGCACGTAGCGCGGGCAGGTGCAGGGCCGCTCTAGGGGCTCCGATTCGGCGCCGGAGAGGCAGATCCAGCAGATGTCGTCGCAGGCGGCCATCCTATATTTAAGTAATGAAACTAGAAGGAAAGATGTTAAACTTAGGACGAAGCCTTCAGATCGCTGTCGATAATACACTGTTTTAAACTTCTTGTCTGTAAAGATTCTGTTGAAAAGGGTTGGAATGTCATGTTTGCGGGACTGCTGGGGTCGCGTCGCAACGAGTCGCGTCGCAAGTCGCAGGTCGCTACCGGGCGGTCACTCAGGCGACTGTGGCGAAAATGACATC
The DNA here is from genome assembly GCA_003117195.1 of Eudorina sp. 2006-703-Eu-15. Lineage (NCBI taxonomy): Eukaryota > Viridiplantae > Chlorophyta > Chlorophyceae > Chlamydomonadales > Volvocaceae > Eudorina > Eudorina sp. 2006-703-Eu-15. The sequence continues at coordinate 593,321 of BDSI01000053.1, read as the reverse complement.
AAGTCCTGAATAAAATAAAATACATCCAACATCCAAGGATGCGCTTTGAATCAGGGGCGCGCGTTCGAACGCCGGGCTCCGACTTGCACGGCGGGAGAATGCGAAGCAAAGCAGTTGATCATACCAAAACGCAATTGTTACAGTGTGCACATATTCAAACATACTTGATAATTTCAGAAAAAATAAAATGGGTTCAACTGCACCAACTCCTACTAACTGCCGCAGACCGCAGGTTGACGAACCTGGGAGCTGGGACCAGTTTGACGCAACTGCGAACCACCTGACAACATGATCGAAACATGCACACCAGGTTTACTCGTAACTATCATTTATTGATGGTTCTGCCAATACCAGGACTGTAGAGGTTCATCAAATTTTGGAGCACGGTTCCGCCGCATGGACCCCTATGGATCCTGCAGGTCCAAACCCTGCATGTACAACTGGCATCGATCGCCGTTTATCACCCGGTATCTCCCCCACCGCCCTGCCATGGGCCTCAGGGTCTGCTTAGCACGTCTGCACCTCGTGTCGCTATGATGTACAGCGGCAGCACCGCATCACTGGGCACCGACGGCGAACTGCCTGGGCAAACGCAGTAGTGCATCCATCGGATGAAGTCGTCTGGCCCTGGCGAGCCCCGGCCTCGCAGAGATTTTGCGGTAAACCTACAACAAAACGGTTTCTTGAATCTAATCGTTGCAAAGTAGGCCCTTAGTCCCAACCAGGCAATAGGCCAAGGGGCCCGGATAGCTCGTAGGCGCCTCATATCATCGACCCCTACCAAGGACTGTGCACCCATCCAACACTTCCCGAGCGGGGGGCAGGGGGTTAACAAGAATCAGCCTAGACACACCCAGTCCGGCGACAAATACTTACCAACGATAATTATTGGTACCTGAAAGGCCAAGGAGGAAACGCAAGCGAAAGCAAAGTGGCCGCGCCACCACCGGCGGCGCCATGCAAGTGCAAAACCCCGAAAGAGCAGCATGCAACCCAGGGGGGCAGGGGGTGGAGTTCATGAGCTCACGTTGTTGCGTGCTGCCCAACTTCGTTCTCGCTGCTCTGGCGGGCTAGCTTTCCATCAGTCCAGTCGGGTTGGTGATGCGGGAAGACCATTTCGGCACAGCGGACCCACGGGTCATCGGCTGGTTGATTGGGTTGCCGGCCGGGGCTGTCTCGGCCGGGGCTGTCTGGGCCCGGGCGTCATTTGTGTGTTGAAAGGTAGGCAGAACAGGAGAAGTGTGTGACATTCCAGGGGTATAGCAGTGCCCAACGGTTGCCCGTAACCCCCCGTATGCGTACACCGGCATGGTGTATCAAATGCCCGAACTGGCGAAAGGCACAAACCGCCGCCCGAGCACCCCGGCACATGCTGCTCCTACCTCCGGGTTGTTCAGCTCAAGGGGCGGAACCCCCTGGCGGGGACGTTAAGCGGTGTCTAGCGGTCACGGCGGCCAGGCACGAGCGAGTTTCATAATGTGCGCCACCGTGGCGCGGTTTCGTTTTTTTGAAGGCAGTGCTTGGTGAGGAAGCTGCGGCTGTCACAATAAACATATTACATGAGCACATCGCAGCTGATACCCGAGAGACGCTGGGCCTGCCGGGGCCGAGACAACGCCTTGCTATAACGCGCATTACAGCAGCCGTCATGTACGGTGTTGATGTTTTCAAACGCCCTACCTCCCTCTCACCAAGCAACTGCCTTGCGAGCCAGTTCCAGCCCCATTACGGTTTGCTAGTGGCGCCCACCCACCAGAGGCATTCCCCGCCGCCACCAACCGACGGGGAGCCAGGCAGCCAGCGTCTCCATTCTGTCCGAGATAACGTACATGGGCGGCAATCAAGCTGCTGCGCGCCGTCGAAGTGTCACCAGGAGAACACGAGAAATACCTGGCAAGCAGACTGGTTTCGCAGCAAGTCGACTTGCCATACATCCTATCAAATTAACAACGAAACAAACCAACGAACCAACGAGTTGCAGAGGACGCACAAGCGGGAGATCCCAGATCTGATCGCGTCCTTCTTGTCGTGCCTGCCGTACCAGCCGTGCCTGCCGTACAAGTCGTACCGGCCGTGCCTGCCGCCGTGGGTGAAAGGCGGACCTGGGCCGACCTACACACACAAACACCGTATCACACACACGCCCGCGCTCAGACGCATGTACGGAATGTACGACAGGTATGTACGGCAGCAGAAAATAATGACCTGCGCGCTCCGATTATGGTTCATCGAGGACTCCCAGCGGTGATGCGATGCCTGACGCTCCTGGGCTCAAGGCTGAGGGCCTGACCGTACCACGGGAGACGGGACACGGCACCGCTCGTCGGCGTTGCGAGACCGGGTTTCGAACTCCTGTACGAACACACCCCGTCATAACAACGTCCATTGTATGCTTTGTTTTTTCTCACCAGCCCCAGCAGCCCCAGCCTCTTCCGCGCCGTACTGTTCGCCGTGACTGACCTGACACCCGCTGAGCCTGCAGGCCCCTTCATACACATTGGTTTGCGAACCTTCTTTCGCACGATAAAGCTAGCCCGCTGCAGAATAAATCAGCCCGACAACAAGGCGGGTAAATGTATCATCCAGTTAACCTCCGCGTGCAAAACGAAATCGCTCGCCCTCCTTCTGGTTACACGACGCCACCATAGGCGATACAGCTGCCGCCATTGCAGATGCTGCTGTTGCTGCTGCTGCAGTTCGTACGACAACTTGCCGTACAGAGCTCCCAGGGTCAGCGAGCGCCCCAGATAGATAGACGCCGATGCTCCTGCTCTCCACCACGCATTCCGGGTGTACCAACGGATAATGCAGTAAACGGAACCAAACAAACACCAAACGCAACAAGGGGTTCCCCGCCCTCACACCGCCAGATGCTGCTTCGAGAATCCCTCGAACAACCCTCCGTCGTCCTCGCCCACCGCCCGCTTGGCCGCTGAGATGGCGGCGCACGTGGCCGCGGCGTTGAAGCACTGCATGCCGCTGAGCGTCAACTTCTCACCCGAGGTCGGGGCCACGCACTCAAAGGAGACTTGGAAGTCTGCGTTGTACGGCAGGCCGAGCAGGCATTTGACGCGCGCCCGGAACTCGGCCACGCCCTCGATGCCGGGCCGCACGGGGATCTTGTGTTGCTGGCCCTGGTACACCACCGCCATGTAGGCCACCACCTCCACCTGGCGCAGGTGGGAGGGCGTCAGGGTCTCGTCCAGTCGGGGCAGCGGGGCGCTGCAGAAGCGGCAGCGGCACTCCTCACTGCAAGGTAGGTAGGCCGGGGTGGGGTGAGGTGGGGTGGGGTGAGCTGTATGGGGTGGTAGGATGATGGGTCAGTGGGCGGAGCCGAACACGGATTCGGGGAAATCGGCTATCGGCCGTCCTTGTGGTTTCTTGCACGCGGTCATGGCGGTCATGGTTACTGGAATCGAGTGGAATGGGTCGGGTGGCGAAATACATGGTGGCACAAAACGCGCTGCTGGTGCGAGTTGTGGTTTGGGGAGTGGTTGGAAGTCCCTAATTGCGGTAGCTGGCATGGAGGCTAACACTGACGGTACAGGTTGCGGTGCGCGAGTGATATGGGAACAGGGATAGGACAAGTGAGATGGTTTCGATGCAACGGAAAGAGGAGATGGGACGGCGGGGCGTGTGGGAGCCAAGCTCGGGGTGCACGTGCGCGCGATGTGTGACAGGTTGGAGGGCAGGCAGGCAACGCAAGCGGCGACACGCCTGCGGCTCGTTGTTTGGGTTTGTTCGCACGCACCTCCTTCCCGCGCACTGCAGCTGCCAGCGGCCCAGACAGCCGCGGTGCACGTAGCGCGGGCAGGTGCAGGGCCGCTCTAGGGGCTCCGATTCGGCGCCGGAGAGGCAGATCCAGCAGATGTCGTCGCAGGCGGCCATTGCGGGTGTGTGGCTGCTGTCCGCGAGTAGAAAACTCTGGTATACAAAAGGATAAATGAGATTTGGTATTCCTAAACCCAGTATGAGGGTGTACTTTGTATGTTTGAGTTTGTAATGATGCTTTTGTTGTGCGCGGGTGGCAATATGTAGTCGAGTGCAACGAGCTGTCATGTCTGTCAGTTGTCATGTCGCGCAGTCGTTGCGGCGACATCGTCACATCTGTCAGACAATTTGATGATTTAATCAAAACAGATATATTTATATTTCATTAAAGTCAGTGAACAATGAGGCAACCTCCTTGCTAATGGCTTACACCGGCGGCCAAATGTCGCGTCGGTAATTAGGTGGATCTTTGCAGCATAGGATTATCCCAGCATTGCCCAGTGCAGTATTCAATAATGCATATAAATATATTATATCAATGTTCTTCGTACCATACGAAAAGACAGACACACCCTCCTCTGGCCGGCTGCGGCCATGGTTGCACGACGATGCGCAACGCGCAACGCCCCGCAACGTCCTACTTCAAGCCGCTCCTGAACAAATCTCAACACAGTATCTCAAATCAAACGACGCGAGGTTGCACAATCGTTGGTTGCTGGATGGCCGGACAACGCGCGCGTAGTTGCACACCACCAACACCTCTCCGTGAAGTATGATTCCGTGCTGTCCCTGCTCCACCGTTCACTGCTGCCAGCTGCCGTAACATGACGTCGAACCCTCTCGTGGTGGCAGCAAGGCCGTTGACAAGTAGGCGTACCACAAAATTACCCTTGTAACCTCGATGGGCAACTAAAACCGGCAATCTGACACCATTACACACACACCTGCCAACCCCTACCACCCATCCAGCCATGGCTAGCACCTCCGATCCGTCTGTTGCGTGCGCCGTCACTCAACGCAATGCCCCACGCTGGTCGGTGCGGGAATACCATTTCGGCACAGTGGACCCACGAGTCATCGTCAGGGTGGCTGGCGGGCGGAAACTGTTTGTGTATTACTACGTAGTGCTGTAAGGGCTTTGGCCTAGGGCTTCCCACCAGCCGGCGTGGCACACGAGCCACGCCGCCCGACGACCCGAGCACCTGCCGCTCCTGGGGACTGGTCAGCGCTGTAGCGACGGCAAGCTTCGTTGGGCATGCTCTGGCGGCGTGGCGGGGACGTTCTGCACTGTGCTGTGCGGTGCGGTCACGTCCAGGGGCGAGGTTGACATGGTGCAAATCACGTTACCGTTGATCCCTTTTTGGGGTCAGCTACGGTATAACGTTCATTCATTCATTCAGTTGTTCACATAAATAGTTACATTGCATCAGCTGGTGTCGCGAGACGCTGGCCTCACAAGACAACGCTGTGAAATTGCGCAATACGGCTCGTACGGCCGTGCATACGCTATCCCTCGCCCACTCACCCCAACCTCCCCAGTCGCTGCCTCACCTCGCCTTGTTGCGCGCCCCATCCAGCCGCATTACTTGCCGCCCACCCAGAGGCATTCCCCCTTTCCCCGCCCTCCACCCAACGGGGAGCCAACATTTCCATCCGTCCGTGGAGGATTCGGGGGGCAATCATCAAGCTGCTATGCCCCGTCGTTTTGTCGACAGGAACACCCGGTAAGCCGACCGCTTTGGCCATGCAAACAAACAAAATACCAAACAAAACAACAAACCAACGGACCAACAGGTGGCAGAGGACGCACACGTTCGACATTCATGCCGACCATGCCGACTGCTTTCCTTGTTTCCGTACCAGCCGCACCGGCCGTACCTCCGTGCCTGCCGGGGTGCGTGTAATAAGCAAGGCGGACCTGCGTGAGCCGCCCTACACACAAAAAACACTCACAAGCACAGGATCGCAAGCCCGCGCTCGTATGCATGTACGAAATTTACGACAGGTATGTACGGCAACAGACGAATAAAAGCAGCGCGCTCCGCATTATGGTTCAACGTTGACTCCCGACGGCGATGCGATGCCTGACGCAGTGACGCTCCTGGGCTCGAGGCTGAGGGCCTGATGGCCGTACCACGGGACACGGCACCGCTCGTCGGCGTTGCGAGACCGAGGTTTCGAACTCCTGTACGAACGCACACACCCCGCCGTTGCGCCGTAACGTCCATTTTGTACTCTGTCTAGTCTCACCAGCCCCAGCGGCAGCCCCAGCCTCTTCCGCTCCCTACCGCCATCCGTGACTACTGACCCGACATGCACCTGCTCCTCCTGCAGGCATCAGGCCGCTTCATACACATGGGTCTGCCGCAGCTCTCCTTTCGCACGACACAGCTAGCCCGCTGCAAAGTCCTAGGACGATGAAGCCCGCTGCACAGTAAATTCTTGCGATACATAACTAGGTGATGTAGGTACCATTAGATAATAATAACCTCTGCGAGAAATAAATACAAATCGCTCGCCCTCCGTCTGGCTACACAATGGCTCCACAGGCGACACAGCTGCCGCCATTGCAGACGCTGTTGTTGCTGCTGCTGCAGCCCGTACGGCACACTGCCGTACAGAGCTCCCAGGGTCAGCGAGCGCCCCAGATAGATAGACGCCGATGCTCCTGCTCTCCACCATGCATTCCGGGTGTACCAACTGATGCCGCACTAAACCCAACACACACACCCAACAGCACCAAACGCAACAAGGGGTTCCCCTTATCACACCGCCAGATGCTGCTTCGAGAATCTCTCGAACAACACCCCGTCGTCCTCGCCCACCGCCCGCTTGGCCGCTGAGATGGCGGCGCACGTGGCCGCGGCGTTGAAGCACTGCATGCCGCTGAGCGTCAACTTCTCACCCGATGTGGGGGCCACGCACTCAAAGGAGACGTTGATGGTCGCGTCGTACGGCAGGCCGAACAGGCACTTGACACGCGCCCGGAACTCGGCCACGCCCTCGATGCCGGGCCGCACGGGGATCTTGTGTTGCTGGCCCTGGTACACCACCGCCATGTAGGCCACCACCTCCACCTGGCGCAGGTGGGAGGGCGTCAGGGTCTCGTCCAGTCGGGGCAGCGGGGCGCTGCAGAAGCGGCAGCGGCACTCCTCACTGCAAGGCAGGTAGGCCGGGGTGAAGGTGAGGTGGGGTGGGGTGGGGTGGCGTATTAGTAGGCGAGTCGCAGCTTGCAAGTGCAGTGCACGCAGTGATGCTGGGGAGCTGCTTCTGGGTTTTGCGATGGTGTGATGATTCCGTTCGTTCCGTCGCCCGTGTCGTGGCGCTCCTGAGCGACGGGATCCGGGTTGCAATGTGCTTGGTAGCTTGCAAGTGCAGTGCACGCAGTGATGCTGGGGAGCTGCTTCTGGGTTTTGCGATGGTGTGATGATTCCGTTCGTTCCGTCGCCCGTGTCGTGGCGCTCCTGAGCGACGGGATCCGGGTTGCAATGTGCTTGGTAGGACATACAAGTCCTACTTGGCATGCAAGTGTACGGCAGTAACGGATGCGTGGCTCTACGTAAGCAGCTCTAAGGGTCCAGGCGGCGCAAGTCTAGGGTTTGGGGAGCGGCGGTTTGGAGTCGCGAGGTTGTCGAGGTCGCTGCTGTCTAGGAGGCATTCGGGCATGCAAACAGTAGAGGGTGGGCACTCGGGCATGCAAACAGTAGGGGGTGCGGTTCGCGAGTGATGGATAGATGCCGGGTGGGGACGAGGGGCCGGGTGGGGACGAGGGGCCGGGTGGGGACGAGGGAAGGTACAAGTGATGCGCGGACGACGGTTGTGCTGCGGCGGGAGATGGGGTATGCGTGGTGGCTTTCCCCTCACCTCCTTCCCGCGCACTGCAGCTGCCAGCGGCCCAGGCAGCTGCGGTGCACGTAGCGCGGGCAGGTGCAGGGCCGCTCTAGGGGCTCCGATTCGGCGCCGGAAAGGCAGATCCAGCAGATGTCGTCGCAGGCGGCCATGGTTTGCGGTTGTTCGCGAGTAAAAGCTCTGAAAACAGAGAACACCTGAGAATTGGGTGTCCCAAGCTAAGCTTGAGGACAAATTTTGAAGTTTTGAGTTTGGGATGGCGATGTTGTGCTGCGCGGGTGGCAATATGTAGTCGAGTGCAACGAGCTGTCATGTCTGTCAGTTGTCATGTCGCGCAGTCGTTGCGGCGACGTTGGTCACATCCGTCAAAACTGATTAATATTTTGCTTGGAATAACAACATAGAATTAAAACATGCTTTCATTTAGAAATGCATAACCAAGGCGCATGTCGATTTTGATTATTTGGACATTGGCCCCCCAGAGTATCCAGCACTGCCCAGTGCAAAAACCAGTATTTTATATTATTATAACAAATTGCGTGTCGTTGTCGTCGAGTAGAAACTTTCGGAAACATCACTAAAACAGGCGATCCGGCAGGATCCGCATGTGTGCCCAAGTTTGCCCCCTTCATGACCTCCCAGGATAGCCCCCTTCCAACTATCACATTCCACACACACACAAGTCATCCACACGCAACGTGCTCCCTACAACCACGCGTGGCCTTCAGGTTCTTTGAAAACAAACTTGCGCTGCGTGGCTTGTAAGCGACGGCCTGCTGTATGTATGGTCGGGCGTGGTCGGGCCATCGAGGTCCCGGGCATTGGGCAATAGCTGGTTCTCGACATTTCGAGGGATCCATCCGGGGATCAGATCGGGTGCCAGCTGCCAGGGGTCATGTCAGGTCCCGGGCTTCGGGTCGGGTGCCCGCCTGCAATCGATCCCCCCCAACGGGGATCTTAAGGGTCACCCCCCCGCGCGCCGACATCCCTGAATCTGCTAGCCGCGCCTGACGACTCCTACGGTCTATCCCCGCTCCAACCCCGCCACGTCCACACCGGACGGAGGTAGACCCAGCGCTCCTGGACCCTCCTGGACACACGAACCATGCGATGTCGGCGATTTCACATTTTTGGACTTTTGTTGTTGGACAACCGCGTCATGAGACACCACGCACCAACACCTTCCCATAACCAACTAACGCCGTCGGGACGCACAGGGCGGGTTTAATTTGTATTTCTTCCAAGTTTCGGAGGTTTGCATTCCTGCCTGGTGAGTTTGTGCGCACAAATGCGACGCCTCGCTTCATCCTGCACTACTTCTCGCGCCAGCCATCTATCTCTTGGAACACCCATGTACGGCATGCGTACCATCTACCGTACATATACGGTATACATGAAACTGAGCGCACCGCGACACCATCCAGCCCGAAAATTGTGACCGGCAACTATCTCCATATCCACTGTACTGTACAGGCGGCTAGCGTTTGTACGGCGGCCGCACGATTGAACAGCCGTACGAGGATGCATGATGACTCACGGACGGCGGCCGCCCACTCCATCCATCGGCGTCTCCGAAGCTGTCGGTGATGGTGATGGGCCCCTACGTCCCTACCCAGCCTCTACATACCCTCCTAGGGACACCATGTCTATCTTATCGTCGCGGCTCCAGGATTGAGTGCCCTGCTGTTGTTGTAACACTGTGTTACAACAGGTGTCGACACGCACTACCGTCGGGAAGCGCACTTCAGACATCCTGATAAACACCAGCCATAACCCAGATCTGATCAACCACTGGCAAACCGAAAACCCCATTACACACACTCTCTTCCCGGGCTGCATTCCTAAACACACTCTTCCCGCCCGCCCCCTTCAACTCGCCTACCACCAGCCACCAACGGTTACCGTCCCATCCGGTTGCTACCTTCTTCCACATCCGCACCCGCACTCAGACCTTGCGTGCGCCATCCCTCAACCCCCCCCCCCCCCCCACGTCGGCGGACCCCTTAGCCCGCCTCAAAACGAATCCTCAAACGTTCCCCTGTTGTGCTCCCTCTTCCCGCTTTAAACACACAACCAACTGCCGCACGATCACGTGCGCCGCGCCGGTTGAGATGGCGCCGGTTGAGATGGCGCCGGTTGAGATGGCGGTTGGGATGGCGGCAGCTGCGGCGTCGACGGCGCCGGTGCCGGCACCGGCGGCTCGGACTTCCGCGTCTTCGTCGTCGTCGCCATCGTCGTCGTCGTCGTCGTCATCTGTTTCCCCGCCGCCGTCGCAACGTCGGTGGGCTTGTGCTGCTTGGGTGGCTGGACCTCGGTCTTCTTGCGCAGTACGACATAGGTCAGGGCCCGTAGGACGAGCAGCATGGCCAGCAGGACGAGCACCTCGGGATAGACGCTGGCGTTGGGGTCGGTGGGGATGCCCAGGGCGGACTGCGCCGCGGGGGTGCGTGGGGGTGGTGGTGGGGGGGGGGGTTGGGAGATCTGTGGCCCGATCTGTACCTTTCAAATACTTATGGTGTGGTTGGGAAGTTCAGTACCGCAAACTCCTCGAATGATGGCCGGGTGTGGGTGTGGGGTGTAGGGTAGGGTGTGGGGTGTGGGCTGTGCGGGCATGGGTGTGGGTGATGCCGGGGGCGGAGACGGCGACCGCGGCAGGCGGCAGGGGGGCAGGGCGCAGGTAGCTAGTAGGGTTTGGATGTACGGCAGCACAAGGCGGATGGGGGCTGGCACAATCGGGCTGGGGGGAGGGCCGTGGGTGCCCTGCCTCCGCGACGCCGTGAAGCGCGGATCGCGGACCACGAAACGGGAGCGTGGCGGCTGCTGCTGCTGCTCCTGCTGCTGCTGCTGCTGCTGCTGCTGCTGCTGCTGCTGCTGCTGCTGCTGCTGCTGCTGCTGCTGCGGAGGCGGCGGCGGCGGCGACGGTGGCGGCGGCCCTCCATAATGGTGAATGTTTTCAAGTAATCCTCACCCCCCCCCCCACGTCCTCCCCCTTTCCGTAGCACCTCCGCCCCAATCCCCGGCGGCCCCGCTACTCCATGCCGCTCTCACATGCTCCCCACCTCGCCCAAATCCCCGCCCCACAGCAATCCCCCCTTTGCTCCTCCGCCCCTCCTAAGCACCCAACCGCCGCCCCCCCCCCCACCTGCAGGTCCTGCACTGGCTGGCCGTTGCTGTAGAAGGGGTTGTGTCGGAGCTGTATCTTGAGGAGCAAGTTGAAGCCCTGGGGGCAGGGGGCGGGGGGGACCGGGAGGGGGAGGGGGAGGGTATACAGTAGGATACTGGTAGACATACCGTATTCGTACTGCGCTGCTACTAGAGCAAAGGGAAGGGGAGGGTGACGAGGGAGGGTGGGAGGGGGTGTGGGTGAAGGGAGAGGTCGGGGCCTGCGTTGGTGCCATTGCTTGCGGGGGAGCCAAGCAGAGCACCTGTGTTCCGTGTGGGGGGGGGGAGGGGTACCGTACGGACGGACGGTGCCATGCTGTACGGCGGGTATGCGAATGGTCCCGATCTTATCGTACAGCATGAGGCAGACAGGAAGGTGGAAGCCCGGCGCGCGGGTGTCGGATGCGCCCATCGGACAGAGGTCGGGTGGTGTCGAGGTTGGGCCAAGGGCGAAAAGGGCGGAGGATCCCGGGCCAAGGGCGCAAAGGGCGGAGGATCCCGGGCCAAGGGCGCAAAGGGCGGAGGATCCCGGGCCAAGGGCGCAAAGGGCGGAGGATCCCGGGCCAAGGGCGCAAAGGGCGGAGGATCCCGGGCCAAGGGCGCAAAGGGCGGAGGATCCCGGGCCAAGGGCGCAAAGGGCGGAGGATCCCGGGCCAAGGGCGCAAAGGGCGGAGGATCCCGGGCCAAGGGCGCAAAGGGCGGAGGATCCCGGGCCAAGGGCGCAAAGGGCGGAGGATCCCGGGCCAAGGGCGCAAAGGGCGGAGGATCCCGGGCCAAGGGCGCAAAGGGCGGAGGATCCCGGGCCAAGGGCGCAAAGGGCGGAGGATCCCGGGCCAAGGGCGCAAAGGGCGGAGGGGGTGTAGGAAACTGGGAGACAGATTGGCGCTGCGCAGCTGCCGCCAGGACGAAGTCGCCACACCCGGTCTGCGGATTTCCACGACGAGGAGGAGGAGGATGATTTCCGCACTTCCGCACTTCCGCACTTCCGCACTTCCGCTCGCAAGGACCGTGACGGACCCGTCCTCCCCGTCCCGCAGCTACGGGGCTGTGGTGTCGGGTCCACCTTTGAAACGGTTGCTACTGCTGCTGCCTGTCCCGCTCTGCTCTGAACCGGAATCAATCCATCAATCCCACCCCCTCACACCCTTCCATCCCCCCGCCACGCCGCACCCACCCACCCACCCACCCAGTATATGAAGGACAGATACTTGGTCCAGCCGATCCACACGGGTACGGCCTTGACGTAGAACCCGCCCACCAGTACGAACGTCAGCATCACCTGGAGCGTGCGTGATGACGGGAGAGGTCCAGGGAGGAGGTACGGGACGGGACGGGACGGAAAGGTGGCGGTGGGGAGGGTCTAGGATGTGGGGGTTTGCGGTTGGTGGAGCGGACCGGCGATTCAGCGCGCGCGGTTATAGTGAGCGGTTGGTTGGGCGCGCTCAACAAGACATCAGCCTCTAAGCTAAACTCACACGCGCCTACCAACAACCAACTCAACCAACTCAACCAACTAAAAACCCCCAACCCCCAACCCACCACGGTGGTGATCGTCTGTGCGCTCTTGGGGTCCATGAACAGCCCCCCGAACAGCAGCCCCCAGGACTGGGCCAGCAGCACCAGCAGCAGCATAGACACCAGGTTGCTGAAGAAGGCGCCTGTGGGGGGGGGGGGAGGAGAAAGGGGAGGAGGGTGGGGGCATGGGAACTTGGTAGGCCGGGGGTGGGGGCGAGTGTTGGTGGGGAGGAGGACAGGGGCCCGGAGAGCAGGCGTGGTGAGATTATCCAGGAGAACATCGCGAGGGATTGGGAGACAAGGAGAGAGGGAGGGGACGTCGTTGCAGGGGGGGGGGGTTAGAAGGTGGGAGGGGCCGGGGCCCCGACGGGCCCCGCACGGAAAATGAACGCCGTACTTCCGTACATGACTGGGGCTGTGGCCAAGTGTACGGAAGTGGCAAGGGGGTAATCTGTGGGGTCCCGGGGGCGTGTTGCCCTGTAGCAGATTGGGGCCGGACAGGTTGCCGTACACGCCCACATCTCCCCCGATCCCCGACCCCCGACCCCGACCCCCACCCCCCAAACCCCAAATCCCAAACCCCCGACCCGTACCCGGCGTCGGCCTCAGGCCCCCCAGCCAGTACACGACGGTGACGAAGAGCGTGGGGTAGAAGAGCTCAATGGGCAGGTCGGAGGCGGTGCGGGCCAGGTAGTAGGCGGACAGCCGGTACATGCCTGGCAGGGCAGGGTGGATTGGGGGGTTGGGGGGGACGTAGAGGGGAGAGGGGAGAGGGGCGAGGCGAGGGGCGGGGGAGGCAGAAGATGGAGGGGAGGAGGGGTGGGGAGGGCATTAGATGCGACTTGGCGGCACGGTCCGACTGCCCGGCTTCCGTGATCTGCTCGACAGTCCGGCAGAGCCCCGGAAATTTGACAGCCGGCCCCCACACGGCCGCACTGACCCGCGGGTCGCTCCTTCTTCAGCATGCGGTACTCGTTGGGGAAGGTGAACAGCGCCGTGAAGAGCGACCTGAGGGGGCGCGGCGTTGGGGGGAGGGTTTGCAGGGTGACAAATCCTTTGAGGACGTTGGGAACATAAAAAATGTAAGGGATGGGATGTTCAGAAGAAGGAATGGGGGGAAAGGGATGGGGCACGGGTGTTAATATAGGGCGGGGAGGGGAGGGGGGAGCAGGGCAGGGCCACCACCGCCCACCACCGCCCACCACCGCCAAACCACCGCGCTGTCGTACATTACATTGCTGCCGCCGCCTCCCCCTCCGCCGCCGTCCTCCCCCCCCCCCCCGCCCCGACTGCCGTACAAACAGCAATGCCCAACTATGCATCCAACATCCAGCTACACTATCGGTCCATCGCATGTTCATAACCGTACGGTTACCGTACAGTTGTCGTACGACTGTACCGTACCACCCACTTGAAAGAGGGGAACATGAGCTCGAAGAACAGCAGTCCGGTGACGTCCACCCCGGCGGCGATGTCGGTGCTCCTGCCCCGCTGGAACCAGAGCAACCCCGTGATAACCGCCACCGCCATCAGCTGGATCAGGTTCTGGGAGCTCAGCGTCTCGAACCTGGCGGCGGGGCTCGGAGGATTGGGGAAGGTCGAGTCGGGTCGGGTCGGGTTGGGTTGGGTTGGGTTGGTTTCGGAGCATGAGTGAAGGGGGTTGGGGTGCCGGCGGATGTGCCCGGGGCAATTAATGGTACACATAGGTCGAAACAAAGGGACGGGGAAACAGTGTACATTGGTGGAAAAACGCTTGGGAGGAGAATCCTCACAAACGTTGACATCTCCCCCTGCCTTCTCCCCCCTCCCCACCCACCCAAGTTCCCAAATCCCCAAACCCTCCCCTGGTCCGACCGTCCGCCACCTCAGAGCCACAGCACCGTCGCCGCCGCCCGGAGCGGCCGGCAGCCGCACCTTTACCCCTTCGTACAGCCGTACAGCCGTACATCCGACCCGTCGTACCTGCGGACTTTGACCGCCCGGGTCCATAAGATGCGGACCTGCTCCATGTACGGCGCCGCGTCCCGACCGCCGCCGCCGCCGCCGCCGCCGCCAGTGCCGGCGTCGCGGCCGCCGCCGTCACCGCCGCCGTCACCGCCACCGCCGTACGATACCCCGTCCAGCCCCGCCGTACCCCCGCCGTCGTCCTTCCCCCCTCGCCCCTCCCCCCGCTCCATGGCATCCTCCGGGTAGTTGGCCGGGGAGCGGGAGGGGGAGGGCGACGAGGCAGTGGAGGGGGAAGGAGACGGGGAGGGGGAGGGGGAGGGGGAGGTGTGCGCCTCCGATCCCGCGGGAGACCTATGGTGGACCGCCGCGTCTGTTTGGGAGGGGGGAAGGGGGAGGGGAAAGCGGGAGGGTGTTAGGGCGGGAAGCGATGAGGGGACGGACAAAAAAAGCTGCAGGGGAGAGGGAAGAAAGGGAGGTCGGCGGAGAGACGGCACCCGGGTAGGGGTACACACGGGTCTGTGGGGCGGGGGGCGGGGGGTACAGGAAATTGGTCCATAGGGATGGCCAGGGCGGGGGTAGGCAAGGATGGTGAGGGGGATATAGGAAATTGGTGGACATGGTGGGGGGGGGAGATTCGGAGATATTGGTCGCCCTTTGCCAGCCGGAGTGGAGCGGGCGTGGGTGTTGCGGGGTGGGCTGTGGGGCTCAGCTCTCTACTCCGGCCCAGCCCGCAGGGGAAGTTCCCTCCACTCACCATAAGATGAGATGTGCGATGCGGTGCGGTGCGGTGCGGTGCTCTCTTTGAAGCACGATGAACACGGCCGTACTATGCATGCCGTACAAATGCCGTACGGGCACGGATCAGCAACCCCCCCTCGGGCCACGTGATCGGTCCCCCCAGCCCGCGGACGTCTAGGAACCCGCAACCCCGCTCGCCTCCTCTCGCCTCCTTCCCCTTGCGCCTTACCTCGCAACCCCGCCCCCTTTTCTCAAACGTCTTAACCTCCCCACCGTAACACCCTCCAGCCCTCCCCCAGCTCCTGATGTCCTGCGGCATGTCCTGCGGCAACTGCATGTCAGCTAAGAGATGTGGTGTGGTGCAGAAGTGGTGCGGTGCGGTTCAGACCCCACCTCCCGTCATGACGCCACTATCCGCCCCGCCGCCGCCGCCGCCGCCGCCACCGCCGCCACCCGTCGCCTCCGCCATCCCCCCGCGGATGCTGCCCTCCGGCCCCCGAAGCAGCAGCTGCAGCCCCGCCAACTGGGCCCGATGGCCGAGGCCGCCGGGGTGGGCGGCGTACCTGTACGGCAACGGTCGTACAACAGCAGTACAGTACAGAACTCAGGATGTATGTGCACCAACGAGCTCCCCTCAACTATTCTTATGGATGGATGTCACAGCAGAACCCGCGGGTCATCGGTGACAGCCGAAGCTCGACTATGTAACATATCGCACGCTAGGTACCGAACTCGGAACCTGCGCAGTCACCTAGGCACGGTGTGTGTGTGTGTGTGTGTGTGTGTGTGTGTGTGTGTGTGTGTGTGTGTGTGTGTGTGTGTGTGTGTGTGTGTGTGTGTGTGTGTGTGTGTGTGTGTGTGTGTGTGTGTGTGTGTGTGTACGGATTCAGTCCATCCCCTGGCAGGCGATCCGCGATCATCAGCGTGCTCGGCGGTTGTACGACGCAAAGTGCAGCTGACCTACACCTACGAAGTACGAACCCTCCACACCTACGAACCCGACCCCCCCCCACACACACACCAGGACTCGAAGGTGGTGTAGAGGGACACGAGCGCGGGGCGGCCCGTAAGGCCCTCGGGCACGTGCGCGCCGCCGCCGTGGCGGTGGCGGTGCCGGTGGCCGCGGCGGTAGGGCTTCTCCAGGCCGCCCCTGCCCTCGCCCCCGGCCCCGCCCCCCGGTTCCGTCACAGCAGCCGCCTTGACAGGATGGGTGTTGTCGTCCTCGCCCGTCGAGGCGATCGGCGGTGGAAGCGAGGGGTGGCGGCCCAGACCTGCGGGTGTGTGTGTGTGTTGTGTTTTAATTTCTTAATTTCTTAATTCCGGTGGCGAGGGGGGAGGGGCGGCGTGTACGACACTGTGGAGGACGTTGGATTTCCGGCGCACAGGAGTGTGTGACAAATAGGCATTCGTCGACAATTCGGCCCCCCCACCCCTGTTTCTTTTTACCCCCCCCCCCCGAGGGAGACGGTTGGTGCATTCACAGGCGGCAATGCAGAAGCGCAGATCCGGAATCCGACGGTATCCGATATCTTTCACCCCGGCACCTCATTTCTGGATCCCGAGACCACGATTCAGATGTCAGCATCCTAAGCACGGGGTCGTACACTGGTACTGCTACCTGCCGTACTGCCGTACTGCCGTACCTGCCGCCGCCTCGTCCGCCACCTGCTGGCTCGCCACCACCTCCCCGGTGGCGCAGTCCAGGATGAAGTCCGCTAGGGACACACCGTACGGCAGTCCGAACCCCAGGCACGCGAACCAATCGGCGGCCTGGCCATTGGGGGGTTTACATGTGGGGATTTGGGCGACCGGCCGGGGGGGGGAGGGGGAGGGGTACAGAGGACATTGAATGGAATGAACGTTCGTTACGGCGGACCCCCAAAAGGGATCAACGGTGGGATCATGGACATTGGGGGGAAGCCTTTTGACTGCGCTGCTGCCAGAGGTCCAAGGTAAGTCCGGTGAAGAATTAAGTATCTGTCAGCGGGATCTGCAGCGATGCGACGACGTCTACAGTACTGTGTAGGCTTGGACAAACACTGACTGGTGGGGCAAACACCGAAACGAAACGATCTGCCTACAGCCGGTAGTTCGGTAGCCACGTCAGCTGATGCGGGGAGGTAAGCCTCCGAAGCCGCCGATGACCCGACTGTTTGATTTAATGTAATAAACAACACAGTCGGGTCATGGGCAGCATCCAAACACACACACACACGACGGACGACAACAACCATCTCTCGCACACATACAAGGCAGTCATAAAAGAGGGCGCCGCGCCGCGCCGCGCGTTATGTCCGAGTCGTACCGCCTTGCCGTACAACCTGTCGTACAACATGTCGTACAAGGCGTACGCACCAGGTTGGCGTCCCCGCAGTACATGACGTGTCCCTCCGCCAGCAGCATTACCACATCCAGTTGGCGGTAGAGGCGGGAGGAGGGCTGGTGGATGGTGGTCACGATGGACCGACCGCCGGCCGCCAGCTGAGAGGGGGGTGGTTGGGGAGATTGATGTAGTTGGGGTGGTTGGGGTGGTTAGAGTGGTTGGGGAGGTTGGGGTATTTCGGGAGGTTGGGGAGGTTGGGGAGGTTATGGAGGTTAGGGATGTCGGGAAGGGGGGATCCGGTCGGGGGCAGAGGGCGGGGGAGAAGCGCTAAGGGAGAGGGACATGCGCTGCTTGTCGTACTTGCAGCGCGGCGAGATGCGGCATTTGTGGCACAATACCGCGGATGATGAATGAAGTCGCTGGGCCGCCGCCGCCACTCATGGGACGAAAGGGATCGGCGAAAAGCTTCACCCCGCTGCCCGACCCACGGGTTCCAGACCCCACCCCAGCCCCGGTGTGTCAGGGCTGTCTCTTTCAAACCCCAGCCCCGCACGAACCCGGGGGGACAGCGAAACGGTCGCTGACGCGGTCGGGGGAGGCACGGCACGCGGTCCATGCCCAAATGTACGGAACTTGCCGTACCTGCCGTAGCAACTGCACCAGGTGCAGCGCGGTGGTGGAGTCCAGGCCGCTGGTCGGCTCGTCCAACATCAGTACGGCAGGGTTGATGAGCAGCTCGTGGCCCACGCTCACACGCTTGCGCTCGCCTCCTGTTGTACAATCCGCCGTACATGCAACGTTGGTTCTTGTACTCGTGCTCATACGACGGGCCGTCCGTACACATGACAAAACACGTTCAAGCATACATCATGAAGCATCGCCGGGGGACAGCAGCTATAGGATCCTAGGAACGCAAACGCTGTCGAGACATAATTACGGCTGTGCGGCCGACAGCACTAGACTAGACTAGATCTCACAGACTGTCAAGTCCTGCGTACATCACACAGTGGCACAGGTCAAGTCCCGTACACACAGTCGTACACAATCGTATCGCCTGGGCGGTTCTGGGTGTGGTTTCACCAAAGATCTCGTTGAACACAGTCGTTCACAGTCGTACATACACCGCCCTTCCCCCCTTTCTTTTTCCAATTTAACCCCTAACCCAGCACTCACCCGAGATCCCCCGCCGGAAGAATCCGCCGATGATGGTGTCCCTGGAGCGGCCCAGCCCCAGCCCCGCGACCACCGCCTCCACCCGCCGCCGCTTCTCCGCCGGCGGCGTCGCCCGGGGCAGCCGCAGCAGCCCCGCGTACAGCAGCGTCTCGTACACCGTCAGCGTCTCGTACAGCACGTCGTCCTGCGGCGGCGGCACCCCAAAAGGGAGCGACACCCGACACGACACCCCACGTCAGCGTACAAGTAACTAACTCTTAACTGTCTTCAACTAAAAGTAACCGCCCGTAAAGAAGCGGAATGCGGTGACGAGCGCCTACGAGGGCGCCTCCGAAGCTTATCAAGGCCTGTTGGATCCATCGCACAGGTCGGAACCACCCCTAACGGGGGTCCACCTGGCAACGGACGGTCTTGTAGCGGCAGCAGGCGTTGAAGGAGTCTCGTCGCAGCGGACGGAGGGATCCCGCCGGTAGACCAGTTACACATTATCGATGCCATCAGTCCGGCCCTACCCGCGATCCCTCCCCGCCCGTCCACCAAGGCGACGAACGGTACCTAACCCACCACTTTCCCCCCTTCGCACTCCCCCCCACCCCACACCCCCACACCCCCACACCCCACACCCCCACACCCCCACACCCCCACACCCCACACCCCCACACCCCACACCCCCACACCCCCACACCCCACACCCCCACACCCCCACACCCCCACACCCCACACCCCCACACCCCCACACCCCCACACGCCCACACGCCTTCCCCTCACACGCCTCCACAAGCCCCCCCCACACACACCCCACCCCCACCCCCACCCCCACACCTGCAGCACGAAGCCGATCTTCCTGCGCGTGGCCTTCCCCAGCGGCTTTCCGTCCACCGTCACAGCCCCGCTGACCTCCACCTGAGAGGGCGCCCGCCCGCCCAGCACCGACAGCAGGCTGGTCTTGCCGCTGCCGCTGGGGCCCATCAACGCCAGCACCTGGCCTGGAGGTAGGGTCCAGGGGGGCGTCTCAGACCCGCCGTACACACACTGTTAAACACACTGCAGAGGGATAAGGCCTCCGGATCTGGATCCGAAAACAGCGTTCAAGCGCCCTCAAGTCCACACAAACGCGTGCGCTCGTCCATTGCCGTACCACGTACCCGGCAGGACGTGGCCAGACACGTCGTACAGGATCTGCCGCATCGGCGGCGCCGCGAAAGGTCCCGGGCGGCGGCCCGGCGGCACCGGCGTCGTACCGCCGCCCGACCCGCGCTGCCCTCCTCCTCCTCCTCCGCCGCCGCCGCCGCCGTCGCCGGTGCCGCCACACACCCAGGTCGCCGCCGCCGCCGCGCGCTTCGCCAGGGAGGGTGGCTGAAGCTGTGCGGAAACGTACGACGAGATCCGGTCGAAACGGAGTACGACCTGCTGACCCGGCCGCAGCGGCGCCAGGACGTCGCCGTACGCCGACACCGCCCCCGCACCTCCCGCCAGCTCGCCCCCGCCGCCACCGCCGCCGGCGGCGGCTGTGGCGCCATCCCCTCCCCCTCCGCCGCCGCCGTCGCCGCCGTCCCCGCCGCCGCCGATGCCACTGAGCGGTGTGCCGCCGCTGACGGTACGGATCAGGCGCTGCACCCACCCGTTGCCGTCGGTGCCGCCGCCGGCACCGCCGACTGTACGGCGCGGCGTCGATGACGGTGACGTGGCGCCGCCGACGTCGATGACGGTGACGTCCGGTGCGTCGATGTCCCCGGGCAGGTTCCCCCGCCCGGCGGCTCGGTCGTCGAAGTCGGCGCCGCGGACGCCGCTGCGGCGGCGGAGTGCCTCCTGGGCGGGGCGGGGAAGCACTGCCCGAGAGGGTGGAGCGGATGGAGCGGGATGAGGGAAGGTGGGAATGTGGGGGAATGGAATGCTGTTCGTTTGCTGTGATGATGTCACGTCTGTTTAGTTTGTTTAGTAACCGTTACACGGTGGACCCTGGTTCCAACGACCGGGTGTTCCAACGGGCCCGAGTGGTGTTAATGTCAACACACGACTCGGGTCGACAGCTCGACACTCGGGACGGCATTGTAGCGGTTACAACTACCGTACTAACACAAGACCGTCCGAAGTATAACGCCAATGCCATGAATGAATGATAACGTCAAAAGAACAATGCCCAAATGAAAATGTGAAAACGGTACGGAAGGCGTTCTGCCGTACAACCTCAAAACCGCCCCTGCCCTGAGCCCCCGAGCCCCCTAGTCACCACGTACCCGGGTCGCACGTCTGGTACGACAGCATGGGCACCTCGGACGAGATGATGCCCTGCGCCTCCCCGCTGTGCATCCGCGCCGCGTCCAGTCGGTGCCGCCGCCGCTCTTCCTCCTCCTCCCACACCCGCGTCCAAGACGGGCCCGAGCCCTCCACCTCCGCCGCCGCCGCGGCCGGCGGCGCTGACGGCGGCGCTGACGGCGACGCTGACGGCGACGCTGACGGCGACGCTGACGGCGACGCTGACGGCGGCGCTGGTCCCGCAGCAGCGGAGTCTGGGAAGGGCTCCGACAGCAGCGGCGAGGCGGAGCCGAAACCAGCGGCGGCGGCGGCGGCGCCGCCGCCGCCGCCGCCGGCAGCCTGTTGGAAGGGACTCCACGGGGCGCCGCCGACGACGACGACGACGTCGCCGACGTTGCCCCGATGCTGTTGTAAGTACGGCGCCGCCGGCGCAGTGGGACCGGCTGCGCCGTTAGTTGGCGGTTGCCGCTGGTGACGCGGCTGGTGCATCGTTGTCAACTACGTTGCTTAGATATCGTACAGGTGCCGTACGGAGTCAAGTTAGCTACTGAATTACAATCGCGTGCGCGTGTCCGCTGCTGCTGCTGCCGCTACTGCTGCTACTGCTGCTGCCGCTGTGACGCTCGCCCACACGAACACGGACACTGACCCGTGGGACGCCGCAGATCGAGTGACGCCGAACGCGACGGTTGGGATCCGTCGCCCGAACGCAGCGGACGGTCGTCCTTCGTCGATGGCGGCGGCCGATGGGAGCAGTGGCTCCCGCCGCTCCCCCAGTCTCGTCCGTCTCCGAGTTAATGCTCACACTCTCACACTCTACGACGCGGGCTCCGACTCCGACTCGGACTCGGGACTCGGACTCGAAGAATGGGCTCCCGGACCTCGCGGCCGCGGCCAAAAAATCAGCTGCAGCGGCCAAAGAGGAGGGCCCAGCCCCCCGCCGAATCTGCACAAGGACGCGACGCGACGGAAGCGAAATTCCGTCCCCCACGTCCGAAGAGGAGCCCACGGCGAGTGGGCGGCGCGGCGCGATAACGATACGTTTGGCGCGATCCCGACCCACGGGTCGGTCGGTCGGTCGGTCGGTCGGTCTTGAACCCCGTGGGTGTCGACCCGTTTGTAAAAGTGTAGAGATGAGGGCTGAGGGATGGCTGTGGTCCCCTAGGTGTGGCCCCGTAGGTGTACCACTTCTGACGGATCTTGCTGGACGGGGCTCGGGGACGACGACGGGACCTGTTGTCCGCTGCGCTGTGGCTGCGGGGTCCCCACAAAAGAGCGGACGAGCCGCGAAAATGTGCGGTCGGTGGGGCTCTCCAAATCGATTTTGGTCGAGCTGGGGCCGCTGATTAGGAACACCTTGGCTGAAGGAAATGACCGGAAGGTATGTTTCACGTGTCTTCTTCCGCGCTTCTATGAATTATGAAGATAATGGGGACGCGCGGTGTGGAAACATGTGGATGAGGGCTGCCTATTGCGCCGGCGCGCCCCGGGCATCGGGCCCCCGCCCTGACTGACACCATATTCCTCGGCGCCTTACACCATTCCTCGGGGCCGTGATGTGGCGCGCGCAGCAGATCCGTCGCTGCCGTACCTCCTTCCAGCCACAACAAACCCCCTGATGGGCACATTTGTCGCGCGAAGCAAGCGTTGACCCTGAACCCTCTTCCTCGCATTCATTTTTTGTTTCAGTTGAGCCCCTGTTTCGCGCTTGTTCCGCCCGCGTAATCCGCGGCCGCGCCTGCTCTGGAATGCGCTGCGCCGTGTCTGCATGCATGCAAACAAACATACAAAACGTGTTTCACCTTCACTTCTCACGAGCGAGGGAGCAGGAAGGATTTCTTCGATGTGAGACGTGTCCCCGGTGGGGCCTGCTGGGGCTTGCCCTGGTGTGCACCGTTGATCCCTTTTCGGGGTCCGCTGTAACGTTCATTCATTGACTCATTCATTCAATTCGCCCATAGCCTGACTGGACGAGGCTGAATGAAAACGCCATCGAATGCGATGGGCGCTGAGGCCTGGACCACAACTCGCACAAACGACCAAACCTTTTCAAACAAGCATCAAACGGCCCCCAGCAGAAGCTGCCCCTGCGCTATCCATGCACCTCGCGTTGCAACAACAATAGCTACCTCCGCGCCCGCTACCGCTACCGCCAACACCATCCCAACACAACCCCCGCCGCGCCCTCCTTGTGCGGGGTGGATGCCCGGATGTTTGGCTCGTTTTGGCCCGCCCCCGAACCCGCGCAGCCCTCACGACCCGTATGCTGCCCGTCCTCCCAATCCCTCCCCCGCAGCCCTCTCACTCACCGGCCGCGCGCTGTCAGGGCTGCCGCCAACCCTCCCCCCTCTCCCCCCCCCACACACACAGATCTTGCTTGGTGCTCGGTTTGGGTCGGGCGGGTCTCTTATCTAAACACACACAGATCAAAACGACCCCGGCCCCCGCTGTCGGCGCTGCCCAGTGCCCCCCCCCACCCCTCATCCGCCCAAGGCCCTAACCCTCATTGATCAGGTGGTCTCTAGGTGGTCAGAGGGTCCTGACCGATCCATGGGGGCGCGGAAGGGTAATCCGCATCCTGATGCCGCATCCCGATGTTACCGTCACCAGCCGACGCGGAGGCTGCTGCTGCGAATGTGCGACGAGGAAGGCCACAATCCCCCCCCTGGAGCGAGGGAGGGGAAAAACTGAACTGCTCCTGAATCAGAAATATGCACACAGTTACATGGACACAAAAGATGAGACGCGGAGGGGCGCCGTGCAACGGCGCAGCAGCAGTGCCGTTGTTGCAGTACAAATGCCATACTCGTACTACGGTCAAGGCTGGGTCCTTGCCGCCTTCCCGACTATATATGCCCTTCAACGCCATCAACGAGCTGAGGGGGGATGGACATCCCCGCGGCGGAGGGTCTCGGGGGGCCTTCTGAGGGGGGGCCGGGGGCGACCCAAAGACCCCCGGGCATTGGCTCGCGGCGGGCCGCACTTCCGGATCGTCCCTCCCCTCCCCCCCCTTCCCCTCCCCCCGTCACTCCCTCTCCGCTTCCGCCCCCCGCTCCGAAACCCTCCCAACCTCTTGCCCCCTGCCGTACATCCGCAGCCGGCCCACCGTCGCTGCCCTCAGTGCTCTCCGCTCACTCGCTCGCTCCCTCCCTCCAGAGCTTCTACAGCAAAACCGCGTTTTCAAAAATCGATCGATGAGCGCTTCTCGATAAAGCACACGCGCCGCGAAACCACCACCTCCGGTACACACACACCCCCACATAGAGACAGAGACAGAGACAGTTGCCGCCGCCGGCCTCTTGACTCGCGGCCCAGGATTACAACAAGAGGGGGAGGGCAGAGGGCGGGGGGCAGAGGGCCGAGGGCGGATGCGCACCCAGACGGCTGCAGATGCCCTCAGCAGCTGACCCACCCGGACAGCCCCCACCTGCCCCCTACAGCCCCCTCTCTCCGCCCCCGACCAGCCCCCACGAGGCTTCCTTCCCCCCGCCCCTCCCCGCATCTCCACCGGGTCGGGTCGGGATGGGTGGTCGCTGTACGGCAAAAAGCCGTCCGCAAAACCACGTCTGCAGTACAGTGCACTTCCCTGGACACCACCCCCCGCCAGCGTCGTGGGTCGTCCCCCCTCCACAAGAAACGTGGAAAACACGAAAGCAGTGCGTCGAAGACGTGACCACCACGAAAAGGCCCGACGACGGCCGCGAGCCACCACCTCCGGCGCACCGTCCCCTCCTCCCCCGCTGCCAACCCGCCTCCCGCCCCCCACATACTTTGCACCAAAAAAGAGCAGCTGCTCGGCCAGACGGCGCTGGGCAGGCCTAAAGACCTACACAGCACAGCACAGCACAGCGCGCCACGGCACCGACAGACGGCCAGGCGGGCAGGCCCGGCGCGAGATGGCCAGGACGGAGCGGAGCGGAAGGACGTGTGGTTTCGTGGCGCAGACGGGGGCGGGCGAGGGGCCCCCAGACCGTTGGGTAGGGGAAACACTCTTATTTGGACACACACACACACATACACACGGGCGGCAGCGGCGGGGCCCCTTCGAAATCGACTTCTCACCCCCTTCTCAGCCCCTTCTTGACCCTTTCGGATCCTTCCTCCTCCTCCCCAACATCCCGCTGGGCGACTCCTCCAGGGGACCCCCCGCCGCCGCTGCTGCTGCGGGCGCCTTGCGCGAGGCGAGCAAGCCCCTCCCTCCCACCCACCCACACACACTTCCACCACCACCACCACCGCCACCACCACCACCACTTGCGCGATTTTCTTTACCGCAGATGACGCAGATGACGCAGAAACACACACACACACACGCGGGGATACGAACGCCCCCGGAACAGCCCCTCTTGCGGGGTGTGTCAGGCTTTCGGGGAATCACCCCAGGTCAGAACCGTGAATAGCCGTGGCCAGGTCAGATCCGATCCAATCAGATCCGATGAGATCCGATCAGATCCGATCCGAGCGCTCACCGCCAAGCCACCGCATAGATGAATCATTCAGTCAGCCAGTCGAATCACTCTGTCAGTCAGTCAGTCAGTGCCTCGGTATGTCCGTCTGCCCCATCATCCATCCAGTCCGCTTCATGAATACGGAGGCTCGAGACCGACAGCGGCAACCCCCTGTACGACAGCGAGTCGTCGTACAAAACACACACACACACACACAGACACACACACACACACACCTGCACACCGGGTCACCACCGACGCCCATCACACCTCCCAGCAGCGCCGAAAGAGAGCTCCCCCCCAAACAGAACATAACAGAGAATGAATTCGTGAATTCGCGATGGTGGATGATGGGCCGTCCGCCGGTCCGCGTCCGCTTCCTCGTCCACACCCGCACACCTGCGGGTCCACTCCCCACCCCCCCACCCCCTACCCCACCCACCCACCCCACCCACCCACCCCACCCACCCACCCCACCCACCCACCCACACGCGCGCGCTGGGTTGCGCTCCGCTCCTCGCGGCTCAGTCGTTTTCATACATACACACACGCACACACACACACACGCGCATAGATACCCCCACTCCCCCTTTATTTGCCACCGCCGCCGCCACCGCGGGCGGCCCGCCCCGGCTCCGCCCAGGGCGCCCCCCCCCCTCCTCTCTCTCAAGCCGTCTGCCTCCGAGCGACTGGAGGTGACGAAGGGGAGGAAACAACCACCATGGCATGTGGTCGGGTGCGCCACCTCCACCTTCCCCCCTCCCCCCTGGAACGCCTCGGAACGGTCGTATGAGCGGCCGAGGCCTCACCCTCCCCTCCCGTCCAAGTGACCTCTCCCCCACCTAATTACACACACGCACACGCGGCTCAGTTCTCTTTTACACACATACGCCAGCACACACAAGCACACACAACGCCCGCCGTCGCCGTTGCGGCGCTTCTCTCCGGCTGAACGTGGGCTTGCCGACCCCAGCCCCAACCCCAACGCCATCCCCAGGAAACCACCTCGACCCGATCTGCATCCGCCGCGTCCTCTCCCCCTCCGTCTTCCGCACACTTGGCCCAGGAGCTCCCAGGGGCCATCCGGTGCAAAATGCGGCAAGGGAAAGACATGCGCCAAAGTACTAACCACCAACCATAAACCACCAACCAATTAACCAACCACACCCCACAGCTCCGCCCACACCCGGGGGACGCGCGCATGCAGGTCGCGCACCCTGGTACGGCCATTGACCAACCAACCAACCAACCAACCGACAAACCAAGCGACGGATTCGCGTAACCGAATCCAACCGTAGCGTCCTCGTCTCGAGAGGGGCGAGAACCCCGAGGGGACCTCTCCCGGAGCGGGTTCTGGGGGCCCGGGGCTGGGTGCATCCGCAGAGTACTGCCCGTACCGTACATGTACCGTACTAGTAGCTCGTCTGCCCTGGCGTCTGCCCCCTTGCGTCATCTTGCTTGAGAGGTACATCTAAGCAGTCCGAGATGCCCCCTTGTTCTCTTTAAATTGTAGGTGAGAATGATCATTAACCTTGTTCATGTGGCTTCATGTGGCCCGAGGGCCTTCCGCCCCGGGGGCTGCCGCCGCCCCTCCATCGGTCGGACCGGTTCGGTCCCTTCCGGCAGGGCGCAGAAACGACTGCCACCGCGCTCCTAACCGTCTGTCTCGGCCCGTCTTTCGCCGCCACCACAAGAGAAGAAAAAGGATAGCCGCGAGTACAAATACATCTTAGTAACAATACCAATCGCGCGAGAAAATGAAGCCGCGGCCGCTGCCGGCGCGACCCAAACGGAGGCCAGGATGGATGGCGACAGACACCCTGTACGACACCAGCGGCGACGGACACCCTGTACGACACCAGCGGCGACGGACACCCTGTACGACACCAGCAGCGACGGACACCCTGTACGACAGCAGCGGCGACGGACACCCTGCACGACACCAGCGGCGACGGACACCCCGTACGACATTAGCGGCGACGTGCACTCGTCTCAACAGCTACGCGAAAGGGGTGGTCCGTACAGGTCCGTACGGTGACGTAACACTGACAACACATGCCGTACCCCATGCCCGTCGGTCCCCCACCACACACACCCGCTCCACCCCCACCCATCCCACCCACCCCACTCCAGCCCACCCCCACTCCACCTCACCCCCGCTCCACCCCTGCGCGCATCCGCCAACCCACCCAGGTCGCCTCAACCCACAACGCACGACGAAGCACGCAAAGGTTGGGTTCACCCCCCCGCCCGACGCACGCGGCTTGAGTCATCTGCTGACGAACACCCACACCCACTCAATCTCTCTTACGCACTTACAGAGGGCTGGCGCCTTTAAATAACCTCTGTCTCGCGCGCGCTCTGTCTCTCCCTCCCTGCCCTCCCTCCCTCCAGCTGTTCATCCCTCCCTGCCTCCTTCTCCCTCCCTCCCTCTCTCCCTCCCTCTCAGGCGAAGCCCCCGGGACGGCTCCAGTACATGATGTCCAGTTTGGAGACACAGCCGCTGCTCACGATCTCCTCCAGCATGTCCACCACCGCCGTGAAGTTGGGCCGCATGTGCGGGTCCTGGAGGGGAGGGCCGAGGGGATGGGGGCAGGGGGGCAGGGGGGGTTAGGCCGAGGGATGGGGACATTGGATACAGACAGATACCACACACACACACGGCGTTTTGCTTGCACGTGGGTAACAACGAGAGGATCGCACGCACGCACAGCATTGTGGTGTGAGTCTGTGTGGCCAAGGCTGCCGACCCGCAGCAGCTGGTAGTCTTCCGCGACGCCGCGACACCAACAGCGCGCCAAATCAACAGCGTTCTTCCGACACCGCAGCCTTTTATTTATTATATGGGTCGGGCAATGGGTATATTATATGCGCATACGGGCAAACTATTGGGCGCCACTGGGCCCCTCGCATGTCACGCACTCCTGTTCTGCCTGCCTAAATAACACACACACACACACACACACACACACACACACACACACACACACACACACACACACACACACACACACACACACACAGACTGGGTGGGTGGGTCAAACATTAAACACACATACAGACACCCACACGCGCTGCTTTCTTCATGTGCCCCGCCACGGCCCCCGACGCAGCTACCCCCCTTCACATCAATCCAGACAGCGATAAACTCGGAAACGCATCTCCCCCCGCCCCTCATCCTCCCAGGGCTGTCAACATTCGCAAAACAAACATGTCCCCAAGCCTGCAGTACAGATCACCAAACCGACAACCCCCGACAGTCGGGATGGAAGACGACGGCGGCAGTGCAGCTCCCCCCTCCCCTCATCCTCCCCTCATCCCACCGGGGCGGATGTACGGAAACAGACCCACGGGTCGCTAACCCACCCACCTGCGCCCAGCACATGCTGATGAGCTCCCGCAACGGGTCCGGCCACCGGCGGGGGATCTCGGGACGGAAGCCACGGGCCACACGCTCCGCATAGGCCTGCGGATGCGCGCAGTGTCCGATGTTTTACGATGTTGTACGACACGGTACGACAGGGTGCGGCGGTGGTGAAGACATAGAGGCCTTGGGACATGGGGGGGACAGCGGGCATTTCGAAGGACAATGTATGCGTGTGTGTGGGGGGGGGTTGGGGTTGGGGGTTACATTGCCAAAAGAAATAAACCCGGGGGCGGGGGGTAGGGGGCGCGGTGGGGTGTCAAGGCCCCTCCCTGGAAACGTGAGACCTGGCCGCACCCATCGCACGCACAGACCAAGCGCCGGCCGGCGGCCTGCACCCCTTGCGCCCTGTCGCCTGTGGCAGGGCCGGCAGGAGGGCAGAGGCCGCCCCGGGGCCGCAAACTGCCACCCAGCCCCAGCCCCACACCCCCACCTGCGCGTCCTTGCGCGGGTCGTTCTTGATCTCGTCCACCAACATCAGCTTCCGGTTCAGCACCTCAAACAGAATGACGCCAAAGCTGAACACGTCAACCTTCTCGTTGTACGGCTGGCCGAGCACCACCTCGGGCGCCATGTAGGCCCAGGAGCCGACCGCCTCCGTCAGGTTATACCTGTACGGCAGTCAGCACGGCAGCAGCAGTACGGCGGGTGATGTCGTACAGTGCGCCACCTTGACAGGCGACCAGACCGACCGGTCTCGTCTTATTTTGCACACTTACAATAAAAAGGGCCCATGCCACACAAAGGACACCTGCACCCTCTGTTACACACACAGCGAGACATAATCAAATAAAGACGTATCACATGATCCCGAACAGAGGTTTGCAGGATCAACATCGGCATCAGCCTTGGCAAACCTGTAGCATCAGCAGTAGCAGCAGTAGCAGCAGTCGCATCGGCATCGGCAGTAGCAGCGGCGCCCACCCCCCCCAACCCCGCCCGCTGCGGCGCTCTCAGCAGCAGCTCACAGCCGCGGCCCTCCCCCTCCCCCTCCCCTCACCCCCGCCCCAACGCACCTCACTTCGTTCACCCAGGTGACCGCACGACGAGGCGGCGCCCGCTTCTTCTCCGAGGCGGCCGGCCCCGTCATAATGCCAAGGTCGTCCATGATCTGGGTGGGGTAGGGGGCCGGGTGGGTGGGCCGAGCGGGTGGCTGGGTGGGCCGCAATCAGCGAGAAATCCTGTCCTTTCCTGGACTCGGCCTCCGGCTCTCGGCGGGCGTGTCTTCCGATGCCCGGTAACCCGCAGCCGAGTCGGGGTGCGCCGGTGGAAGGGGCCGGCCGGCAGCGCAGTCCCCCCGCATGCCTCGGAGAATCCCACGCGGAGTGGAGCGCTCTTCTCCCCCCCCCAACCCCCAACCCCAACCCGCCCTTCTGAAGTGGACGCCGTCGCACGGCTGGATCCTGGATCTTGGATCCTGGTACAGCCCCTTCCTCCACCGGACCCTTGGCTTTGGCAGCCAGTCAGCGCAGTCCATCCTAGCCCGCCAATCACCAGTACCCTCCTGCTCGCCCCATCCCAACCACCCGACCAACCACCCGACCAACCACCTAATCAACCACCTGATCGACCACCTGATCCCCACTACCCGACCAACCAACTGCCACGAGCACCCGCCCCCGCCCCACCTGCGCCTTCTCGGTCGCCGCCATCGTCGAGTTCTGCTGCTGGATCATCTTATTGAGCAGCGCCTCGTTCTGAGCCATCTTGGCCTGGCGGTCACGAGCCTCGGGACTCAGATCCCCGCCCGGGCCGGCGTCGTCGTCCTTCGCCGCCGGCTTGGCGGCGGCGGCGACAGCCGTCGCTGCAGCCGGACCCGCCGCGGCGCCTGGAGCCGCCGCCGCCGCCGCCGCGGCGGCGGCAGTGCCCGCCGACGCCGCCGGCGTGGCGTCTGCCGGCGCCACGGCCTCAACGGACATCTTCCCGGTGACCCTCAGTTTGATCTCCTTCATCTTGGCCATCAGCTTCTGCATCGAGTTCTGCTTCTTGGGCGGGGCGCGCAGCCGGCGAACAGCGTCTTGTGGCGCGATGCCCTGTGCGGGGGATGTCAGGTCGGGCCGGGTCGCGTCGGGTCGCGTCGGGAAGGCCAGGTCTAGGTAGAGGTCAGGTCGGGGCGGCTCGGGTCAGGTGGACATGGTCTCATTTCATTATTATATACACTACATATAATTAATATTCAACAGGGTCAGGTCCATTCAAACTTCGCCGAGGTCGCGGTTCACAGCTTGCGAGTCATGGTCGGACGCAGCGGAAACTGACGTTAATTAACGCGGCGACGGAGGGTTACTCCCGAACCGACGAACCGGCCGGCACGAGGCCAGACGGGCGTGGCAGGCGCACCACAAGTTGAGGGACAACACCCAACCCGCGCTGCGCGTTTCTTTAGGCGGGCAGAACAGGAGTGCGTGGCACGCGCTGTGTGTGCATGGGTGCGGAAACCGCCTGGGAGTTGGAGACCGCAATCGTTAACCTTAGGAAAGCCCGCGCCTCAGAAAGCAGTTAGATGGGCGAGACCCCATCCCTGGAGAGGTCATGTAAATCTCCCCTCCGGCGCCGAGGAGAAGCCCCCCCCGGTACCTGATACCTGAGGACCAAAAACGCGGCATCAACCCCATACCCCGCAGACCGACCTAACCCTTGAGAAGAGCACAGCCCCGCCGCCCCAGGCCCCGGCCCAGGCCCCGCCGCCGCCGCGCCCCGCTCACCTCCACCGCCGTACCGTCCTCCGGGATGGCCG
Organism: Eudorina sp. 2006-703-Eu-15; assembly: GCA_003117195.1. Taxonomy (NCBI): domain Eukaryota; kingdom Viridiplantae; phylum Chlorophyta; class Chlorophyceae; order Chlamydomonadales; family Volvocaceae; genus Eudorina; species Eudorina sp. 2006-703-Eu-15. The sequence continues at coordinate 561,978 of BDSI01000053.1, read as the reverse complement.
GCTGCGCCGGGCGGCCCAGGGGCGACCGCGAAAACGAGCTGTTGCGGGACAGCTGATCCTGCCCGCCGGCCGCCTGGCCCTGCGCCGCCGCCGCGCCCCCGTCGCCGCCGCCGCCCGACTCCTCCTCCTCGCCGTCCTCGCTCACAGCCGGCATCGTCGCCGCGCTGCCGCCCTCGCCCGCCGCGCGGCGCAGCCGCGAGCCCGCGGCGGCACCGGCGCTGCCCGTCGGGCTGGCGGCGCCGGAGGCGCCGCCGCCGCCGCCGCCAGCGGCGGCGGCGGCGGCGGCCGCGGCGGAGCCGTTTCCTGCTGCGGTGGCCATCATCATGGCCGCCTGCTCCCTGCGCTGCTGCGCGAGGGCGGCCTCCAGCTCGTCCTCCTCCTCGCCCAGCTCCCCGTCCGCCGCCTGCTGCTGCATGTGGCGCCGCACGAGCATGCCGCCCATGTTGGCCTCCGACATGACGCGCTTCACGACCTTCTTGATGCGGTCGTCAATCACCTGCGGGGCGGTGCGGTGCGGTGGTTGGATGGTGGGGTGCGGTGGTGGGATGGTGGGGTGCGGTGCGGTGCGGTGGTGGGATGGTGGGGTGGTGGGGGCATTACGGGAAATCAGGTAGACATTGAAGCGGGGCTGCAGCTGCTGCTGCTGCTACTGCTGCTGCTTCCGGCGTGTAAGGAAATTCCAAACGCGCCATAGGGCCCCGCAGGGGTGTGTGTGGGTCCTGCTGGTGTGGGCATCGGTGCGCAGCTGGTGGATCAACTGCGGCGACGGGCTGCCAGACCCCTGAGCGAGGAGGAGACGGTGGAGAATGGAGAATGGAGACGGCAGCCGGATTGCCCGACCCGCCCGCCCGCCCCCTCTCCCGCCCCGTCTTCATCTCATCGGACCGTCGCGCTGGCCGCAGCGCAGCTTCAAAACATCCTCCGCCCCCTCTCCGCTCCCCGCTCTCCCCCCTCTCCCAATGTCTACCCATTTCCTATACCCCCCTCCCCTGTCCCTCCCTCCCTCCCGCCCCACCACCCCAAGGCACCCACCCACCTTGTGCAGCCCGAAATCGACGAGCTTGGCCACCGTGCCCGTGGGTCCCTCGTCCGGCATGAGCATGATGTTCTCCAGCTTCAGGTCGCGGTGGATGATCATGGGTTTGATGTCGGAGGTGGAGTGCAGGTACTGCATGCCGGCCGCCACGTCGCACAGCCACTCGAGCGCCTCGGCGCTGGTGTACACGCACTTGTGCCGGTTGAGCATCTGTTTGTAGACCTGCGGCAGTGTGTGTGGGCGGGGGTGTTCATAAAAGGTGAGAGCTGGGTGGGTGGGGAGATAGCTGTCGGTCGGTGGCTGGGGAGTGGAGAGCGTGTGTCACGTGGAGGGGCATTGCCGCGCCCGGAACAGACAATTGTTTGCCAAACAACTGGGTGGTGTGCGTGTGAGAAAGCACTGCGTGTCTGTGTGTGTCTGTGTGTCTGTGTGTGCGTGTGTAACAGATAACTGAGCCGCGAGAAGCGAAGTCCTGCGTGTGTGTTTAGAAATGAAACCCGCCCGTGTGTATGTGTGCGTGTGTGTGTGTGTATATATGCGTGTATGCTTTGGTTGGAAGTGTTGCCTTGGTCTAAGGGAGTGCTCCAGATGGCTTTGGCGAGACCACCACCCCGAGCCAGTTCGGCTGCTCTGTGCCGTTCGGTGGGTCCGACAGTCGTGGGGGCCGCGGCTGACGGTGTTGACCGAAACTGACATGACGACGACGACGGCCAGAGCCAGGTGTGTGTGGTTTCCGGTGGAGCCACTGGCTGCGCTGTGCCGGGTGACGGGTGCCCAAACCACAGTGGGCGCGGCGCCGGGGCAAATTGAAAAAAGAAATAAACCCTAAAAGAACGAACCCGCGCCGGGCTAAGCGCGTTCCCATGTCCTCCCTTGCGCAGGCAGTCCCCTAACCCCATTTCTCGGGCCCCCCTTCGCGTCCCTTCCATACACTCTTTCACTACCACCACCACCACCACCACCACCACCATCACCACCACCTACCGGTATCCCCCCAACCCCCGACACCCCCTGTATTGTCAGCGCTGGAGATGTACGGCACTGTACCTATCCCGATGTACTGTACCTTTCCTCTGGCGGCAGCGCAGCTTCAACAATCAACATGCCTGCCAATGTCCCACACACACAACCCCCGCCCCGCCCCGACCCCGCATCCCGTCCCCCCTCATCCCCCCACCTTGTGCAGCAGGTTCCCGCCGCGAACCAGCTCCTGTACGATGAACAGCGAGCCGGGGTTCTGCTCGTCCTCGTCGTCGTACTTGCCGATGCCGTAGCACGCCACGATGTTCCTGCGGAGGTGACAGATCAGAGCCAGGCAGGCCACAGACCGACAGACGGACAACCGAGTCGGTCAGACAAACGGAGCATTGAGAAAACCCAGCGAGGAGAAACCCTCTCCCCCGGGGGGAAGGGACACGCTCCAGTGGCGGGCAGTAGCGCCAGGGGGCGGGGCAGAAGGGTGGGCAGTAGCGCCTCGCGGAATGTGACGCAGGCAGGCTGCGCTGCTGAGAGCAGCCTATCCGCGGCAGCAGCTCGTACGACAATCTGACTGGTTTGGTTTACTAACGCGGCGTGGGAGGACCTGTAGTGAGTTCATGTCCCCCATGTCCCACCCCCACCACCTCGCCCTCTGCTGCCTCACGGCGGCGTGTCTCTAGTGGACTGGGTGCCTCGGTCCTCCGCCTCCTCTGCCTCCTCCCCCTGTCGTCCTCCTTCCCTCGGCCCCTCCTCCCTTCCTCCTCCGCATCCGCCTCCTCCCAGCCGTCCTCCTTCCCCCTCCTCCACCTCCACCTCCACCGGCCAACACCTTCGGATCCACGAAGGGCGCGCCCGACGGCGTCAGCTGCGTCAGCTGCGGAGGAGGAGGAGGAGGACCGCTGTACCGGGCGCCGTCGGCGCAGCGACCGTCCTAAGAAACCCTCTTGACAAGGAGTGCAAGGGAACTCGGATACAGCGAGAGGGTATCAGTTTTGACACGACCCAGTGCCGAGCTGCGACGAGCCGGCTGGTAGTTGGCCGAGAAATTGAAATATCGAGAGGAGACTGGCGAGTCGAAGGCCGCGCCAAGCACGTCCCTGCGTGGTTCGCTGCCAGCTTGCGTGGGCGGAGCCCCACTCCCCCGGGACGGCCCCGCCGATGCCGCACCAGTACAGAATAGTAATCGTCACCTAAAAATGTTGTGTTTCGGCCCTCCAGCACGCCAGGCAGGGCTTGAATCACAACGCGCCGCGCCCCTCAAGTGCAACGCGGCGTGCCACAGCGTGTAACTCGCCTGTGGCATATCTTGGTCATGATTTTGGCCTCCTTGATGAACCGAAGACAGTCTGACCTTCGCTTGAGCATGTTCTTTTTCAGAATCTTAACAGCGACCACGCTCTCCTCAAGCGTGTCCGGGTTGGTGTAAATTCCCTCATACACACGCGAAAATGCACCTTCGCCTATGGGGTTGAGGATCTTAACCCAGTTCGCGTTGAAGACGATGGACATAGAGCTGGCATCGTTGCGGAAACTGTCTTGGTGACTGGGCGGCCGGCGAAAGGAGTTATCTCTCCCAACGAACGAGCCGTTGCGAGAAACTCCAGTCGGTGTCTGCGGCTGAGACACTCCAATCTGCTGCTGAACTTGCTGCTGTTGTGGCTGCTTTATCCATCGGGGGTCAAGCTGGTAAGTGTCCATGCTCCCTACGAGGGCGAATATCACGGCTGCTTCGGACAGACAAACGGGCCATGCAGCATAAGACGCATATAACTTTCTTATCTACGCGCCTCCTGTTGCAGGACACAGAGAGACCGACAGAGCGCTTGGACGCCGTACCTTGGTCTGGATGCCTTTGCTTTGTTCGCTAAACGCCGAATAATGACGCCCAAGCTGCCGAGGAGGAAAGAACCGGCCTTGGCAGTATACTGACGTGCTTTTATGACAGTGCGGAACTATTGCCGCATCACTTTAGTAGACGCACGCAAGGCACTGGCAAAATTGCCACATGTGACAGACAAAGTACAGTATTAACAAACTTTGAAAAACATAAAGTAGGACATTGTTGTACGATACTCAGAGGAAAAAACCGTCTTCTGGAGAACCTCCGAAGTAGAGCTTCTTCATATTTAATGCTGATGTATGATTTAAGTGGTTTCAATTCTCGATTTACCATGTACATTTCCAGAAGTTGTAATGTACATGTGGAATGCGTGCCCTGTTACATGCACCCAGACTTTCATCAACGATACAGAACTATGCAGAGCTCTAAGTGTGGCAGCGCAGTGCAGCATAATGCCCAATAGGGTTATGTCATAGTGCATATATGCTCAGTTACAACTTTCCCGGCGCTTCGACGGGGATCGAGCCCTTTGCCTTGCATGCTGCAGCCAACGTAAAACAACTCTTTGCGCGAGATGTCATTCGCTCTGCTGCTCTAAGCTTCTCGAGGAGTTTCTGCCCCTCCAGGTGCGACATGTTCAAGGGAGATCAAATTCAGTATCACGCTTTGAACGGGAATATAGTTAGTATATCACTCGGTGAAATTAATGCTGGTTTCATTCGTTTAGTGACCGGGTACTTCTAAGTTGTGACTGCAGGACCCCTGGGTCATCATGGCACGTACTTATGGAAAGAACGTAAGGTAACAACACGATTATTTCATGATTGTTAAGATAAATGTTGTTGAGTGAATACCAGAGACTCATCATGGTAGAATTTGTGGAGAAGTGTAACATTGTTTATCATCGCTACAACATGCATGAGCCGATTCAGGAGTTTCAGTTGTGCAACATCAAAGCATCTGTCGATCAGTCAATCCAGCTCGGACATGGTTGAAGACGCACAAAAATGCACGGTTACGTGCATGGTTACGAGCCATTCCGGAAAAATGAAGCTTGATTCCTAGAAACAGATGTATATTAAATATAAAAATTGTAATTTCGTTTGTTCAAATAAATGTTAGGTGTCTATTCGCACTTATGGAACGCTGCGCGCCGAAGGCCAGCGATGTTTTTCAACAAGCGTGCAGAACATTGTCAGGGTAATTCGTATGCTTTACTTTCTGGCACCACATAGATGTGTGTATTTCTGACAGGTCTGTCCGGTTTGTCAGGGTAACTGATCGGTCGGAGCGGACGTTTTCGCGGTGTGGAGCGTGTTCCGGGGTCGGCTCAAAACGCAGATCACGACATCATTGATCCAACCCTGTTTGCGTTTTCCAGATAGCAATTGACAAAACTGCAGCATACGCACTGCCGCGGTAATTGCCGCAGAGTTTCTTGGATCAATCGTTTACTCGCACTGCGCTAAGTCCGCACGTTTCTGGGCGAAATCGCTTGTCAACCTTAGATAATGCCTACTAAAATCCATACATCGGCGGCACTGTACTGGCATGTACCCTAGAGATGGCGCCCAGAGCCACCAAACGCGGCTCCTCCGTCTCCAACCACCAACGACGCTGCGCTTCAGTGACAGGGAAGGAAGGGAGCTCAAACGCAGGAGGCGGACCACCACCCCGAAACTCGACCGGCACGCCATGCTTCAAGACGTGCAACGTGCGTGCGTCCGCGCCTATAGCCTTCCAGGCCGCAACCCGCGCAGATACCCGCTCATGCAAAGGGGAGCCCATGTGCTACTCAGCCCTGCCCCGGGGCCCCCGCGCCCGGAGCTGCACCGCCCGCCGCAGCGGCCGCGGCCCTATTGGGCTGGAAACCGCGACCGCCGTTGCCACCACCGCGACCACGACGACCACGTCCCTGCTGAAAATGACCGAATTGACCACCGTGGCCGCGATTCTTGTACTGCTTCTCTGCGAGGTGCTTTGCCGAAGACTTCTGATGAGCACGGGAAAGATCATCATCAAATTCACGCAAAACCTCATCCTGATCCGAACGCTCTGCTGTAGCGAAATAGCGCTGGTGCAGCACGACTAGACCGTCCCGTCCGCGCGCGGAAAACTCGACGAGACAATTGATGCGGGAGGATGCTAAAGCTTGCATCCACGACACATTGTAACGCAGCGTACGGAAGGTGTTCAGAGCCACCCCTGCCCAATTTTGCTGCATGCCCATGGACACCGCGCTCCTAATCAACGCATCCAAACCACTGGCAAGCAACTCCGATATGGACAGAATAGTCATCAAGATACCAAGCTCATAAAGCAGGGATCCGGCGCGATCCGGGTGATTACGCTGCGAATACTCTAAGTCACGCCACTCCGGAAACGCCTTAAAATTTAACAAAACCATATTCTGGACCCCGATCTCGCCCGCCGGCAACCCTGACAACACACGCCGCGAGAACGGAAAACGTGAGGTCTCCGGCGATTGCTGCGCGCGCGGATCCTGAAACTGCCGCGCCAAGAAGTTATAATCCTCTACACCGGGGTGCCCACCTTGACTTTGCACGTTGTTAACATGGTTGGTCAGAGCCATCATCTGCTGTTGCAGTTGAAGAATGATGTTGGTCTGATGCTCCATCTGGGCGGCCAGCGGGTTGGACGGAGGGTGAGGGACTTGCACACCAGCACCAGTTACTTGTTGAGCAGCCGATGCAAGGTTGCCCGCCACGCCACCCGCTCCCGCAAAACCACTAGCGCCAGTGAGGTGAAGGCCACCAAGCCCGCCCGGAGTGCCGGGACGAGAGAAAGCCATCGGGTTGGTATAAACTACCGCACCCGGGACACCGCCCAAGGACGGATCCATGGCTAAAACGCCGCTCATGGCGGCAAAACCGACCAGTAACAGACGAAGAACGTCCATGACGTCGGTGATAATTAGGTGCTCTAATTTTAGCACTCTACCCGTTGGGTCTTGCTGAATAGCCGTAAGCACAGCGGAGGTATAAAACAGAAGCGCGCCGATTGGCGCGGGACCTGCCCTGTTGTTCAGCGCGTGCTGAACAACAAAAACAAGATAAGAAAAAGACTTGTCACGCGCTAATTAATGCGGTCCTGAGAACACGGACCGCGGGCCGAGCATCTGTCCAACTGCCGGCCCCGAAGGCCTTACGCCTAACTAACCCGGCTTACTCAAAACGTAAGCCCGCAGTAATTGCCGCAGAGTTTCTTGGATCAATCGTTTACTCGCACTGCGCTAAGTCCGCACGTTTCTGGGCGAAATCGCTTGTCAACCTTAGATAATGCCTACTAAAATCCATACATCGGCGGCACTGTACAGATAATGCTGCACGTACAGAAAACCGCCCTACTTGGTGCCGTATGCGCATCGAGTGCTGGCATGAAGCGGTCGCAGAAATTTGAAGCCGAACGATCCAACGATCGTCTGAACGCCTCATTACAGTCCTCCAAGTTTGGCAGACTGCGTGCGGAGCATACCCGGTGCAAGATGACATACCTGGCAGGCGCCCACCTGGCAGCAGGAAAGCGCCAAGCAAGGGCGCTGCCGCTCCGCGCACACCGACGCCGCAAGCAGCGATCACCCAACCCGCTCCCACTCCCATCCAACGTCTCCAGTGCTGTAGGAGAGCGCCAGCGCCGGTTCCCGAATCTCCTGACCCACGTTGGGAGCCGCACTCACCCGCGGGCAGCCCGGATGTCGGATGCGGAACTACAAACCGACTGCACAAAAGCGACCACGTCCAGGACCACACTAGGGTCACTCACCCTAGGGTTCCGTGGCACCGTCGATGCACGAGGAGGCATGCATCACCTGCGCATATCGCATCCGCCCCCCTCTCTTCATCCAAACTGCCGGCGGCATGGGGGCATGGCACTCGCACTGGCATGCAGAGACGCCACAGCGACGAGCCCGCGCGGCAGCGATCCTGAAGTCTCGGTAGTGTCTTTAGATTAGGGACCCGCCCGACCCAAACCAAGCACCAATCGTGTGTGTGTTTAGGTAAGAGACACGTGTCTGTGTGTGTGTGTGTGTGTTATTGAAGCAGGCAGAACAGGAGTGCGTGACATGCGAGGGGCCGCGTGGCGCCCGCGTGTGTGTGTTAGCAAGGAGAAAAGCTGAGCCGCGAATAAGCAGACCCGTGTCCAGCAATGCAACCGACGACTGAGACTGAGACCAGAGTTACCAATATGCCAGGGCGAAGTATGTCGACCATAAGTAGTCCCAAGGTGATGCTGTAGCGCCCCGTATCGTTGTCGAGCGCCGGTGGGCGCCGTGACGCCAGCAGAAGTAGCGGCTATGACGCCGTAGGCTAATGCAGTGTGTGTGTGAATCGTTACACATCTGCCGGGCCGACGCTGGCCGGGGGCGCTAACCCGCCCCATTCGGGAGACCGCCGAAGCACTCCTCTGATGAGGAGGGGCGTAGTCCACTTAGTCCACACTGTACCGCCCATCGAGGGGGATACTCACCGCCTACCGTAATCGTCGCAGGACTGCGTCCACCTGATAGTCCATTAGCCAGCTCAGCTAGCCCAGGTGCCTACAGCCCCCTTGCCACCAGACGCATGCTCTACAGCCGCGTTGTTTTGACTACCACTATCATCGCAGGAGCGCTGCGTTCCTGTTGTCCTTCAGCCACCTGACATTCAGAGGCCCAGGGGCCAGCCACTCCTCATTCCACTGTACACACGCTGTCAGTAGCGCTGTATATGTCCGCCGAGGCTGTGTGTGTGTGTGTGTGTGTGTGTGTGTGTGTGTGTGTGTGTGTGTGTGTGTGTGTGTGTGTGTGTGTCTGTGTGTGTGAACTGCCGGCGTCACAGGCGGGCACGCGCACCCTCAAGATGCAAGATCCAAGACGCGAGGAGCCCCTCTGAGGGGGCGGGGCGGGGCGGGGGAGCTAATGTGGTCCGTCTGCTGTCGCGGCGTCCCCCAAACCCCCAACCACCACCGCCACACCACCATCATCACCACCAGCAACTGGCCCCCAAGCGCGCCGCGCCACAGTCGCCGCCGCCCTCCCCGCCCGTGTGCGTGCTCTCGCATCAGCCTGTTCGGACCGTGTCTATTCGCGCCTTCCTCACGAGCCAGCCTGTCTGGCCGGTGTGTGCTGTCCGGGGGGCTGTGCCCTCCCTCCTCCCCCCTCCTGGCTGGCAGAGGTGGATGGACCACATGCACGCACTTGCACGCTTTTGCCATCATGGTGCACACCGGCGGTCGCACGAGGAGTGCGGTTGGTGTCACGAGTGGGGCCGGTGGCGCCCCGCCGGGGTTCAACACCCGGACAAGCTGCCCTGGGGGGGTTCCCGCACTCGTTTCGGTGGGACGGCTGTCAGGGGGGCCCAGCACGGACGCCATTCCACGCAGTGGGAGAGACGCGGCCTCAAAAGGGGCCTGGCGCGGCGCCCTCCCGTCCCCTTGTTCGTCCACCCTCCCTGACAACAGGGGTAGCGGTGGCGGGACAGCCCACAGGGCGGTCCTCCACCGCTATTCCACTTTCCGAAAAATAAAACGACAAGGACCCGAAGGCGCCTCCCTCGACCTACCCGGGACCGACAGGAGATTGCGAGGGGGCGGAGTGGGCGGGGTGGACGGGTGGCAGGCGCAGGGGGGAGGGGGAGGACGCGGGCAGCTAGGACCCGCTCGGTACCGGTAAGGAAAGTGTGCACACGCACACGCACACACGCGCGCCATCTGCTGGTCTGCAATCCGCCACGGCCTTCGGCACCCTTCCCCCGGGGGCCCTGGGGGAGTGCAGCGGGGTGCGCCACGTCATGCATATGGGGGGGGGGGCGGAACCCACGCCCCTGCACACGCGATATGCACCTGCGGCGAAGACGCCATTTCCTCCCCGCCCCCCTTTCACGTCGATCAAGACAGCGAGCCTCCCATCCCAGACAGAATTCTCCCGCTTGGCCCTGTCCTGCAGCCGCTGCCCCAAACCCGCTGCCCGGGGACACAGCTCCTCAGGTCACGTCATGCCACGTCACGTCACGACACGTCATGTGCGCCCCTCGCAGCCCGCAGTCCTGTAGCCCTGTGTTCCCCTCTCCCCATGTCCCATACCTACACCGCTACCTCAGTGTACACACCCACATCCATAGGGGGTTCCCTTTCTAAACACCTATACGCAGTGGAACCCCACACCCACATCCATAGGGGGTTCCCTTTCTAAACACCTATACGCAGTGGAACCCCACACCCGCGCGTCGAGGCGGCAAGAGGGCGACCCAGGAGCCAGCCCTTCCTCCGCCCTTCTTCCCCCCGGGGCGGACCGCCCCGGGGGAAGAACGGCGCCGTACGTGACTGCCGCAACAAGGCCCCCCAAACAAAAGGCCCTCAAGGCTGTTGACCGCCGGCAGTATCCGTCGGCGACACTTACGACAGCGTCAGGGCCTCAAAACAGCACTGTGAGGCGGGGCTTCGGAAGCGAAGCCGCGGACCTCCCCGGGCAACGTCCCCTTGCTTCGCAGGACCGTGCCGGGTGTGTTGGGGGCCCTGCCGGCCCGCCCCGGCGCAGCCCAGCCCAGCCCGGCCAGGCAGGATCCAAGGTACGGCACGGCGGCACGGATCACGCGACGTACACCTGCGCCTCCGCCAGTTTGCGATAGACCGCCTGCGGTAGAAGGAGCAGCGGCAGCGGCAGCGGCAGTAGCGGGAATAGGTCATCCTGCACATCGCATGCCGCGGTACAAGTGCAGATGTGTGACGCAGTGTTGCACTGCCCTGGCCCGCAGTGGCGAGGTGAGGTGCGGCCGTCACGCATGACCCCATGTCAGGGTTGGGTTGAATTGGGTTGGCCCGTCACCCCATTCATGCGTACCCCTTTTCTCTCTACCGCACGCACACAAATACCCCTGCACATACAGTCTGGGTGGTTCGGGCGGACTTCTCGGTAAAAATACACACACAGCCGTACTATGCATCCAGCTGGTTGTCTTTGTCTTATGGGCTGGGGCCGCGGAAGGTGTGTGGCATACGCGCATTTCCGGTCTTTGCTATACCCCATGCAAGTCATGCACGCCTGCCCTGCTTGCGAACGCATCACTAATCGGGTGGCTTGCTCGGGTGCATGGTCGGGTAGGTTACTTAGTTCTCCTACACACAAACACTTCCTAAAAATACACGTTTTATACGCGCACACATTTCCTACACACACACACATTTCCTAAAGACACACATTTCCTATACATACACATTTCCTATACACATTTCCTAAAGACACATATTTCCTAAACTCACACATTTCCTAACCAAACACACAGACATGCGTACTGTGTCACCTGTGGCAGCCTGGCCCCCGCCATGCTGTTGGCGTACTGCGTGATGACGGCGAGCTCCGACGCCAACATGGTGGCAGCTGCCCGGCTCACCGAGGGGCGCCGGGCCGCGATGCTGTCCGCGGCCGCGGCGATGATGTCCTGCGGCGGTTGTGTGCGTGGACGAGGGCGGGGCCGTGAGGTGGGGTCACCGGGGCGGGTGCGATTGGGTGAGCGTACTCAAGCTCTCGTACCGCCGTGGATGGACGGATGGATGTAGTGAGTGGATGGATGGGCAGGAGGAATACACAAGCACGCACCTCTGGTCTCGCGGTTCAGTTCGCCCGAAATGCGTATCGCTTGCCTTCTAAAACTTCCATTGCATGCATTGCATGCATGCCGAATCCATTCTCTTGTACGGCATCTGTTCGGTTCATGGCGTCGACCTATCCACCCTTCCCCCCACCCTCCCGCCGCAGACGAAATCGCGTGCACCCGCACCCCACATCCCATCGCGTATATAATATACACAAATAGAACCTTTCACCGAGCACCAGTGGTATAATGGTAGCATAGGTCCTTGCCACGGACCAGACCCGAGTTCGATTCTCGGCTGGTGCAAACCTTTCTTTTTGTGAAGAACGGGCAGTCCACTTTCGGATGTCTCCCAAATCCCTGAACACCACTCAAACGCGTCCCGCCCCCTATCCCCACCCACCTGCAGCCGCTCCGCGATGGCCGGATGCAGCTGCGTGCTCATCCGCACACAGAGGTCCAGTCGGGAGCGCTCCGTGGGGATGAAGGGCAGCTCTGACAGCCGCTGCAGGGCCTGCGGGGGTGCGCGCGTGCGTGTGTGTTATTGAGGCAGGCAGAACAGGAGTGCGAGACATGCCCGTGTGCGTGTGTGTGGGGGGCGGGGGGGGGAGAGGGGGGAAGGAGGGGAAGCGTACAGTGGTCCGATCAACGACTTGGAGGGAAAGGGATAAATTGAAAAAAGTAGTAAACCCGAAGAACGAACCCGGGCACACCCAGCACAACTCAGGGAAAGGGAATGATCAAGGCCGGAGCAAGATTGAGCACCTGAATCAGGGCTTGTTCGAGAGTTCGGCTGGATCTTGGCCCCACCCACCCACCCCTCGCTGGCAGCGCTCCTCGGTTCCCACCCGCACTCAGGCCACCTCCTCGAATGTCGCGTTGCGTCCAGGACGTCGGACCAAAGTTTCGGAATGACTCTGCTCATATTATTGATGGTGGGGTTGAATTGAAATAAGAGACAAGCCCAGGCACACCCGGGGGAAAGGGGGGTTGCGGACCGTACCTGGTCGTGGCGCCCCCGCTTGGATGCCAGCAGCATGTCCCGGATCACCCCCAGCTGCTGGAAGGCCTCCAGCTCGCGGCGGGCCGCGGGGTCGGCAGCGACGGCGGCGTAGCCCGCCGGGGGCGCGCCGAAGACGCCGCCCGAGGACGACGCGGCGGCAGCGGCGGCGGCTGCGCCGCCGCCGCTGGCGGCGCGGACGCCGGTGAGTCGCTCGACGGCGGCTCGGCCGCTACGCGCGATGCGCTCGAGTCGTTCCATCGCGGGCGTGGCGGTCCCCGGGGCTGTGGTGGGAGGGTGGGTAGAAGATAGGTTGGTGGGCTAGGATTGGATAGGATTGGATAGGATTGGATAGAATTGGTTGGTTGGTTAGATGGTTGGTTGGTTGGGTGATGGGGGCCCGTAGACAGGGGACTGCACTGGATATGCGGTGGAGATGTGGTGGGTGCGTGTAGGAGATTGGTAGATAGATGGAAGCTGCACTGCTGGTAGGTGGGTGGGTGGGTGGGTTAGCACCAGGAATCTCGGATGAAGACAGGATCAAAACATTAAATGGAAGTTGGCAGAGACGTTCGCCAACCGTGCGTTCGAGGGTTGGGCATAGGAAATTGGTAGAGATGGGTCATCAGCCACCCTAAACCCTAGCCCCCGCCCCCCCGCCCATCATCACAGGTACGTCCGCTGATGGCTCACCTGCCGCCTGCGCCGACGCCTCGTCCACCGCCGCCGCGATGGCGGCCGACATCTGCCCGTTGATGAGCGCCAGCGCCGACACGGGCCGGTCGGCCGCCAGGTACAGCTCCACCGCCTCCTCGGGCTGGGCCGACATCTGGGGGCGGGCGGGGTGGGGGGCCGAGGAACAGGGGAGGGGAGGGGCAGACGGGGCAAGGGGAGGGGCAGACGGGGTGCGCAGACGGGGTAAGGGGAGGGGCAGACGGGGTAAGGGGAGGGGCAGACGGGGTGCGCAGACGGGGTAAGGGGAGGGGCAGACGGGGTAAGGGAAGGGGCAGACGGGGTAAGGGGAGGGGCAGACGGGGTAAGGGGAGGGGCAGACGGGGTAAGGGGAGGGGCAGACGGGGTAAGGGGAGGGGCAGACGGGGTAAGGGGAGGGGCAGACGGGGTAAGGGGAGGGGCAGACGGGGTGCGCAGACGGGGTAAGGGGAGGGGCAGACGGGGTGTGCAGACGGGGTAAGGGGAGGGGCAGACGGGGTGCGCAGACGGGGAAAGGGGAGGGGCAGACCTCCAGAACCGACCCGGGAACGGCGCGCAGCACGCAGCACGAGTGGCCGCAGAAGGGAGACAGGGAGACAGACTGGGTGAGTGAGGTGTAGGACCAGGCCGGGGGCAAATCGGGGTGGATATGGATCAGGCCGGAGGCGACTGCGCTTGACTCTACACCTACCTTGCCACAGTCCTACCCTGCCACCCAACCACCCACCTACCCGGCCACCCACCTACCCGGCCATCTGCGCTACCCGGCCCTCTACGCTACAAACAAACACACACGCCACTTCTCCCTGGGTTCTCAACATACACCCGCTCCTGCCCCCGCCCCGCAGCGCCACCCCCCTCATCCCCTCAACCCCGCGCTGCCCCCACCTGGCACTCGTAGGCCACGCCCTCAAACAGCCGCCGCCGCTCCTCGGGGTCGGGCACCAGCGAGTGCAGCGCCCCCCGCGCCCCCGCGCCGCCGCCACCCAGCAGGGTCCCAAAGTCCCGGCCCCCGACCAGCAGCTCGCGCAGCATCGCGCCCTTCACCGCCAGGCTGCCGCCCCGCGCCATGGCCGCCAGCCACCTGTAGTACAGTGCCGTACCCGAGTCGCCGGCGGTGACAAACTTGCGGCTGTACTGCACGGCCATGCTGGCGACGTCGGCGGCGGCGGAGCCGGGCCCGGCGGCGGCGTCTGTGGAGGGGTAAGGCGGGTGCGTGGGTGTTGGTGAGGCAGGGCGCATGAGCGCTTATCATATACAACTGAACCAAACTTACTTAAAACCAGTAATGGGCTGTCTGTCTCTGATTACCAGCCCTCAAGCGCGCCCCAAGACTGTCTGGGCTGCTTTCCTTTCTAACCCCAAAAGACTCGAGGTCCCTCTTCCGAAGAATCACTCAGCTCCAGCTCCAGCTCTCCCGGGGCCACCCACCCAACCCACCTCCAGGCGGAGGAGCACCGGCGCCAGCGCCGTTCAGAACCGCCAGCGCGCCCTCCGCCTGTGTGTAAGTGCGTGTGGGTGTGGGTGTGTGCGGGGGGGGGGCCGTGTCCATCGGCGGTGCAGGGCAGGCGTGCGTGACATGTGCCGCGGTCGTGGCAGCGCCCCCGCGTGGCTGCCGCCGTGTGGGGGAGCCACAGAGTCCCGGGCGTGGTAAAGTTCAACACTGGCAACCAAGCGCCCACACAATGACACATGGGTGATAAAGCCAAGTATACAGCCATCTACAATACCCATTGCAGTACACGTTACCAGTGTGACCTAGTGAACATGCATAGTCCCGGCCGCGAGGCGATTCCCCGTCCGTCGGGGCGCACACATCGAGGAGACCCCATCGCGCACCTGCAGCGCCAGGCCCATGTGTACGGCATCCAGGCGGTACGGTTTGGTTGTGTCGTCCCGCCAGAGGAACCGTACGGCGGCGGCCCATTGCAGACTGAGCAGCAGCACCATCACGTACGCCAGCGGTTCCCGGTTCTGTTTGCTGCGGTAGGACGGTAGGTAAGGGACGCACACGTGGTCAGAAAGGCATCCACACCCAAACTCTTCAGTCATACGTAGAGAGAAAGGCATCCGCATACACACAGACCCAGTCCCAGGGCGGTACTCGGCCCCTCGCATGTCACGCACTCCTGTTCTGCCCGACTCAGAAATACACACCCAGTCCCGATTTCGTTTTACACACACACACACACACACACACACACACACACACACACACACACACACACACACACACCAGGCGATCGGGCGGGCGGGCGGGTTGCAATTCTAAACACACCCACCCACCCAGGCCCTTAGGAACAACGGAATCGTGATGACCGGGACGGGACATAGGGGTGGTTGATTTCTGACGCCAACCGTTGCAGCAACCAACCCAACCGACGAGACCAAACCACCAAACGCTCCGGGCCGTGTCGCCGCCCACACACCGCCCATGTCGAGCGGGCCGCATGGCAGCGGAAGCAGCAGCAGCAGCAGTAGCAGCAGCAGAAGCGGCTGGTTCCGGAGCGTTCAACGCAAGGGCGTCCGCGGTGGATGTCACGGCGCAGGGGCGCGCGCACGACCAATATACCGATCGCGCTTCAGGTGGCATTGGTGTTTAGAAATGTAACCCGCCCGCCGGTGACATTAGTGTTTGTTCCTTGTTAAGACGCAACAAACAGCCGCAGCCAGTTGGACTGGCCTGTCACAGAAGCTTGCAGCCACCAAGACTGGCTAGAGTCAATCGAAAGTGGCCTCCGACAATTCTGTGAGACCGGACGCCTCCCTCCCTCCGACAATTCTGTGAGACCGGACGCCTCCCTCCCTCCGACAATTCTGTGAGACCGGACGCCTCCCTCCCTCCGTCAATTCAGGTCAGGTCAGGTCAGACCGGCAAGGACGCGCGATACCGCATTCGTCCGCCGTACATGCCCGCGCGTCGGCCCCAGCCCAAAAGCTGCACGCGTGGGCACACCACACACAACACGATGCGCAGGCCACATGCAATCAATGACATGAGACGCGCAGCGGCCCCGCCCCCCGCCCCAGCAAACGACACCTCCCCAGCAAACACACACCCATGCCCACACCCACTACCTGTAGTACTGAGACGGCCACCGGTTGATGTCCGTCTGCAGGTCCGCCAGCGTGTACGGCGCCACGCCCGCGGCGGGCACCCCCGCGGCGGCGGCGGCGGCCGCGCCGCCGGAGGGTCCGGCGCCGCCGGCGGCAGCGCCGCCGCTGCCGACCAGCGCCAGGCGGGCCCACATAAAGTCCTCGATGGTGGAGAGGATGGCCGGCTGTCCGGCGGCCTGCAGCGCGGCGCTCAGCGAGTCCACGGCGCGGGCGTCCCCCGCCAGCAGCGCGCAGACGAGGGCCTGGTAGGGCGCCCGGGCGCTGTGGCGCAGGCCGTTCTTGTCGCGCAGCAGCCGCTCGGCCTCCCGGGAGAGGGCCGCGGCGGACCTGTGGGCTCCCAGGATCGGGGTGGGGCGGGGCCAGGGATGGCATGGGGTAGGTTTCACATGATGGGGAGGGTTCGGGACTCGCGGGACTCGCGGGACTCGCGTCGCGCAAGCCTGATCGCAGAATCAATGGCAAAGCGACATGGGGCGGATTGCATCGTGCGGCCGCCCAGGATTGCAAGGTGGGGGGGCGCGCCTTGAGCCCCAACTCGCCCACCCCCGGCATGCTCACCCACACCCCTGATTCCTACACTCACACTAGTGCTTTACATACGCGCGCACACACATTCTTCCGCGGCTCCCTTGTTGCTGTTTTCATGTTTTCCATTTTGCAGGTTAACATGGTAAGTATGTTGGTGCTTGGTTTGGGTCGGGCGGGCTTCTTATCTAAAAACACACGCAACCTGCATTCCTAAACACATCCTGCTACAATGGACTTCTCGCGGCTCAGTTTCTTCTTTTACACACAAACGCCCCTTACTTTCTTAAAGCGTCTGATTTCAACAACATACAGGCACACCCCTACACACTCAGCTCTTCACACACGCGCGCACCTCTCAGACAGCCGGCATCCGTTGGCCAGCCACTCCTCCACCAGCGGCCGCATGCTGGCGCCCCCGCCCATGCCCATGCCCACGCCGCCCGCGCGGCCGCCCGCCGTCAGCAGCAGCAGGTCGCCGCAGCGCTCCGCGATCCGCGGCGCCGCGCGGTCGTATCCGGAGCGCAGGCAGTAGAAGAGCTGGATCCACGAGGTGTCCATGCCGTTGGGCGCCGCAAAGTCCAGAGGTCCGCGGTCTCGGAACTTGACCTGCGTGCGCGCGGGGCGGGGGCGGGGGGTGGGGGTGGAGCGAAAACACACACGCGCCCGAGGGTTGGGGTGGGGTGGGACAGTGAACATGGAAAACTGCTTAGACACAAGCGCGAGGGGGGGGGTAAAGGAAATTGGGGGTTGACAGCTGAGGGCATAGGAGGAAGCTGGTAGGCCCACATAATAGCTGTATGCACAGATACACTAGAGGCACAGTATAGGAACCGTGATTGGTTCCGTAGGGCGCAAAAGACACGCGGCCGCCCCCGCTCCCCCGCATCCTAGGGAAGTTACCGTGATTGGTTCCGTAGGGCGCAAAAGACACTCGGCCGCCCCCGCTCCCCCCCATCCTAGGGAAGTTACCGTGATTGGTTCCGTAGGGCGCAAAAGACACTCGGCCGCCCCCGCTCCCCCGCATCCTAGGGAAGTTACCGTGATTGGTTCCGTAGGGCGCAAAAGACACTCGGCCGCCCCCGCTCCCCCCCATCCTAGGGAAGTTACCGTGATTGGTTCCGTAGGGCGCAAAAGACACTCGGCCGCCCCCGCTCCCCCGCATCCTAGGGAAGTTACCGTGATTGGTTCCGTAGGGCGCAAAAGACACGCGGCCGCCCCCGCTCCCCCGCATCCTAGGGAAGTTACCGTGATTGGTTCCGTAGGGCGCAAAAGACACGCGGCCGCCCCGCTCCCCCGCATCCTAGGGAAGTTACCGTGATTGGTTCCGTAGGGCGCAAAAGACACTCGGCCGCCCCCGCTCCCCCGCATCCTAGGGAAGTTACCGTGATTGGTTCCGTAGGGCGCAAAAGACACTCGGCCGCCCCCGCTCCCCCGCATCCTAGGGAAGTTACCGTGATTGGTTCCGTAGGGCGCAAAAGACACTCGGCCGCCCCCGCTCCCCCGCATCCTAGGGAAGCTACCGTGATTGGTTCCGTAGGGCGCAAAAGACACTCGGCCGCCCCCGCTCCCCCGCATCCTAGGGAAGTTACCGTGATTGGTTCCGTAGGGCGCAGGACGCACTCGGGGACCCCTCGCCCCCCCCCCGCATCCTTGCCGTGTGACCTTGCCCCGCCTACGAGCGAGTCACTCCGCCGATGCGTCACACCCGCCTTCGAAATCCCGCACCACGCCCTGCGCCACCACTCACCCGCCCACGCTTAAGAGGCCTCCTTCCCCAAGCTGCTCAGCCATTTCTCGCGAGCGGCGCGGCCAAATATCCCACCATCTCTTACGACTTGAACACAATGCCTTGACTCCCTCCCTCCCTCCCTCCCTCCCTCCCTCCCTCCCTCCCTCCCTCCCTCCCTCCCTCCCTCCCTCCCTCCCTCCCTCCCTCCCTCCCTCCCTCCCTCCCTCCCTCCCTCCCTGTCTAACAACCCCCAAAGGCAGGCGCCCCCGGCCCCGTCACACCACCGGCGGCATGTCCTTTCCTCCAGGAAGGCAGGACCACACCCGCCACCGCAACCCACCTGCACGCACACCGCACACCGCACCCGCAACCCACCTGCACGCACACCGCACCCGCAACCCACCTGCACGCACACCGCACCCGCAACCCACCTGCACGCACACCGCACCCGCAACCCACCTGCACGTACACCGCACCCGCAACCCACCTGCAC
The DNA here is from genome assembly GCA_003117195.1 of Eudorina sp. 2006-703-Eu-15. NCBI lineage: Eukaryota > Viridiplantae > Chlorophyta > Chlorophyceae > Chlamydomonadales > Volvocaceae > Eudorina > Eudorina sp. 2006-703-Eu-15. The sequence continues at coordinate 542,957 of BDSI01000053.1, read as the reverse complement.
GTACGCCTGCACGTCCCGCAGCGAGTCCGGGTCGGGGCCCCGCTCCGCCACCAGCTTGTACCTCGTGATGGTGGACCGCATGTGGCGCTGGTGGCCCTCCTCCAGGTGCTTCCGGGCGCCCGCCACCAGCGCGTCCACGTACCGCTGCCCGCCCGCCGAGGGCGACACGTTGCGCCGCCGCGCCTCCCCCAGCACGCCGGCCAGCAGCCCCCAGATGGAGGACATGGGGAAGTCCTGGCCCGCGGGCTTGTCCTCGTTCTTCTGCGCGACCAGGGTTGGAGTTGAGGACGGGATGAGGATGTGTGGGAAATTTGTAGACATATATGCATGCTGTGCTGCTGCTGCCAGAAAAGGATGGATTGGGGGTAAATTTAGAAAAAAAGAAATAAACCCGCAGAACGAACCCGGGCACACCCAGAACATCTCATGGATTGGGGGTAGTCCGGGGTCACGGATGCCGCCGTGGCGGTGTGGCGACGGTGGAGCGCGGCTGTCCAGCCGGTGGGATGACGAACAGGCGGCGCTGTTACATGGGGGTGTTTGTGGCGGTGCGGCGCGGTGGGGCATGTGACGATCCCCCCGGAGCATCCGGCCAAGCACGCGGCGCCCACAGGAAAAAAAACAGCTAAATCGTCGATGCCATTGGGCTCGCCGTGCTACAACGGAACTCGTTTGCGTGTTTGGGGGAACTCCAATCTGTGGTTTTGGCCGTCCAATTCGGTCCAGCCCGTTTTCGGGTCCCTGGAGTCATCGAAGGGTATACAATACAACGTGGTTCTGGCATGACTGTTATGACTGTTATGACTGTTATGACTGTTATGGCACGACATATATGCCCCTGGAGGTCCAGGTTCGACCCTGACCGAGAGCGGGCCAAAGACCCTCGATAGTTAGAGGGCAAGGGTGCCCCCATGTCGATGGACGGTGAAGGACCCGATTAAAGTGACCTGCGAGCTGACCAGGAGTGGAGTTGACGCCTTAGTTGATTCGGCAGATTCCGCTGGATGCCGGTGGTGGGTGCTGAACTCGGGAAGAGCACTGATTTCGGAGAAGTCGGCATGGGAGACCGGATGAGGGTGCCCCGAAATACCGGGGAAGGTAGGGACTGCCAGGTTAGTGGCCACGGGTGAAGCTGAACCCCCCTATCCCACACAATCAAAAATACAACACTGCCCCTCAATGCGGTACGCAATAATCCCCCCCGATACAAACGGATGGCGGTGCATGATGGCGCGCAGCCCCCTCCCGCTCCCCGGTCGCCGCCTCATCTCCACGCATCGCACGTCCCCACGCGCACCCCGTCGTCCAACCGGCTTGCGTTTTGCTGTTTTACCACCACCACCCCTGAGCGCACCTCGCACGCCTCCCGGAAGCCCTTGACCACGTCCAGCCCGGACAGGCCGCCCGGCTGGCCCGCCGCCACCGCCATCTTCTTCACCAACTCCACGTAGGCAGTCTCCTTGGGAGACAGCCGCAGCGACGGGGTCGCAAACCCCTGGGCGCCGTCACCTGCGGGCCACCGAGGTGCGAGGGCGCTGCTGGTGATGGCAGGATCGCGACCGCGACCCTCCTCCACATGGGCTCCACCGTTACTGACGGCCCCTACGCGTTTCCGAGCGTGTAACCCTGCCCCAAAGGAGAATTAAAAAGGTGCGAAGGTACACGCCATGCGGATGTGCGCTTCGGGCCCAAACGATGGCAATCCCCAGGCCGTCGAGGCCACACCGCTGTCGCATCCTCGCGTCAAGCCTGGCCCGTGGAACAAGCCGCGCCTTTCGCGCTGCGCTGTGCCAGCATAGCAAACTGCCAAAGATGATCCTTGACCTCACGTGGTGATGGCACTACAGCCGCCACCCATAGCGCTGCAACCCCCCGGCACACCCGCGATGCAACACCCGCGATAGCACACCCGCGATACAACACCCCGCGGTACAACACCCGCGGTACAACACCCCGCGGTACCAAACCCTCGAAGATCACGCACATCAAGCGCTCCGTGCGCACGGGGCCCAGTCGACGCCGACCAACCTTTCCTTCCTCCCGACCCACATGGCCGCCCATTTCTCCCGACCCACCTGCGCCGATGCGGCCGATGAGCGGTTGCGGCCCTCCGGGCGCGCCGCTGGGGGCAATCAGCCCAAACAGGCGCCGCTTGTTGGCGGCCCAGTCCCGGGACATGCACTGCTCCATGTACACCTCGAAGGACGCGACGGACTCTTGTTGCGCCTCCTGTGGCCGGCAGACAGAGAGGTTGGCGAGTGGGGTTGGTACAGTTGGTACAGTCTGCGTTAGGGGACAGTAGTGCAGCAGTGGGGCCGGGGCCGCGCGCACCCACAGGATACACTTTGTCGTGGGGGACAGGCCTCACGGACCTTGGGAGGGTCTGGCATGACGTGGTCGTGCCCGTACAGCCCAGAACCCGTGGTAAAGAGGCACACTGGCACGGTCCCGTCGCACCGACCTGGATTGCCGCCAGCAGCGTGGCTTCCTCCACCTGCTGCAGGTACTCCTCAACGCTGCTGGTCTCCGCGTGGAACACATCCTCGATGGTGGGCACGATCTCCAGACCCACCACCTCGGATGTCAACCTGAGGGTCCGGGGTCAGGGTCGCGGTCAGGGTCGGGGCCAGGGTCAGGAGGGTCGGGGTCAGGGTCGGGGTCAGGGTCGGGGTCGGAGTCAGGCTCAGGGTCAGGAGGGTCGGGGTCGGGGTCAGGAGGGTCGGGGTCAGGATGGTCGGGGTCAGGGTCGGGGTCAGGGTCGGGGTCGGAGTCAGGCTCAGGGTCAGGAGGGTCGGGGTCAGGGTCAGGAGGGTCGGGGTCAGGGTCGGGGTCAGGTCGGGGTCGGAGTCAGGCTCAGGGTCAGGAGGGTCGGGGTCAGGGTCAGGATGGTCGGGGTCAGGGTCAGAGGGTCGGGGTCAGGGTCGGAGTCAGGGCCGGGGCCAGGGTCAGGGACAGGGCAGGCGCGGCCGCGGCCCGGCCAAGAGGAACCGGTGGGTGCGTTGCAACAGTCGGGGTCGCGGATCGCATGCGGGCCCTCGTCACCGGGATCCAATAATGGCGCGAAAAACAGCTTTTTTCCGGAAACCCGATGCGCTTTCCGGATGGGCTCGAGTGCTTCATGCATAGCAGGATGAGACCACCGCGGGTTGGAGGGGTTCCTCATGCATCGCGATATGACACTCAGCCGGGATCCCCTCCCCGGCGCCCGCGGGAGGGGAATATAGGAAATTCCCCACCGCGGGAGGGGAAGTACGAGTCCAGGCGTGTGTGAATGGCACCGGCAATCTTCAGGGTTTGGTCCCGTTAGAGTCCACAAATGGACACCCCCCCCGAAGATGCACTTGCGCCGAGGCGGTCAACGGAGCACGGTGCGCGCATTCCGAGGCGTAACGGTGCAGACTCTTAACAACGTCCAGTCGATACCCATGTTGTCCGTGGGCCCCCCCGTGCCCCACCTGTTGGCATCAAAGCCCTGTTGTGCCAGCAGGCGCGTTGCGGCTGCTTGCTCGGCTGGCCCACGATACCGGTTGGTCCGGGACCGGAGTGCGTCGGCATACTGCTGAAGTTGTGGCAAGCTTCGCTCCACGCGCGGTACTGTGTTGAAGTCCTGTGGCACGCCCAGTACAAGCAAACAAACAGACGGGAAAACCCAAGCCGCCAAGTGTCAAACGATCGAGACAGCTCCGTGACACAAGCACATGCTTTGTTGTGTCTTTCAAATGTTTGAGCGCACCTGGCCTATTAGGTCGGCCGATTGCTGCAATAAGGTATTCCAGTCGGCCGCTGCGGCCATTTGTCTTTAGGTCCGCAATACTTCTGCGTACTACGTTGAAGGACTACGATCCATGAATAGCTTAGGCGACCTTTGTGTTATTACATGACCTTAGGTGAGTTTTGCGTGCACTGCTTTTTTGGCGGGGATGTACTCGTACGGCACTGTCTGCCATTCTGTTTCGCTTGTCTTGGTCAATTGTTGCAAACAACTGCAGCAGTAAAGCAAATACGCAGCGCTGAATTTCGATCTGCAAGCACCGCGCGGCATAGAGTTCAAATCAGGTTAAGCGTAGAAGAATTCCGATCTGGTTACCCTAATCCACAAGCAATAATGCTCTAGCCTCACTTCCAAGAACGCGAAGATATACCTAAAATTAATATTTGTGCGTTGACGCCGGGCTGTTCGGCCCCGCGTCCTCACAGCCCACTGTTTAGTTATAACTTACAAATTCCATACGCCCTAGTGTAATTACTACCTCTGCACGCAATACAAAGAATGGGCGACAAGCCGTTTGCGGCGGAAGCCGCGCAGTTCGGCCAGGCTATGAATGCCATCAACTACGGCGAGGTGGTGAAGGCTGCCGTTCGTGACTACAAGCGGGAGGTGCTTGATAAGCAGGCACAGGACGGCAAACCATCTCATCAGCTGGTGGCCATGGACGACCTGATGGAAGACGAGGAGCTGCAGAACCTGCACGAGGAGCGCATAGCCCGCCTCAAAGCGGAACGAGAGAAGCGAAACCAGTTGACCCAGAAGGGACATGGCACGTACACCGAGATTTCCGAGGGCGACTTCCTGGAAATCGTTACGCAGACGGACTTGGTGGTGTGCCATTTCTTCCATCGCGAATTTGAGCGATGCAAGATCATGGACAAGCATTTGCAAGTGTTGGCCCATAAGTATTTCAACACCCGGTTCATCAAGCTGTCGGCGCCAGACTCGCCGTTCTTCACCGTCAAGCTAAACATCAAGACGCTGCCCTGCATCATCGGATTCAAAAAGGGCGTCGCGGTGGGGCGCGTCACAGGCTTTGAGGGGCTGGGGGGCCGGGACGATTTCCCAACCGAGGCGCTGGAGGACCAGCTCCTGCTGATGGGGGTGGTCGAGCTGCCGGAGCGGGATGGCGACGAGGAGGACCGCGCTGACGGACCCGGGAAGAGCATCCGGAAAAGCGTGCATTACCAGAAAACGGCCAGCGATGAGGACAGCGACTTTGACTGAGGCAGGACCGTGTGGGCGCGGTACGGCTGGCTGGCCCGACCCATGGGACGGCTGCATCCGCATAGGTACAGTTGACATGCAATTGACGCGGATCCTGAACGTTCGAGGGCGTGTTGACTTCTGAGAGCGATCACGATGACATGTGGGGATAATGATGACATGTGGGGATGGGAGAGGCATGTGGTGCGACAGGGCTGTTACACGGGTTGTTCCTGTTGACCGATGTTCGAATGCACGATCGGCGGGGTGCACATGACCTTAACCCATTGACTGTTGACTGCTCGCGGCGAGGACTCTTGTATTAGCATGCACGATGACGAGCATCCCGCTCGCGGCGAGAGAACTTTCGGAGGCCCCGTTCATGACCTTGATTGTAGCGTAGGATGACGGACGGACCAGCGTAGGATGAATGAGCCACCGTTCGACATCCAGCGGTATCCGCCGCCGGGGTATCAGTCGAACCCAGAGTAGACCCCAAACGCTCGGGCTTGTCGTTTGGACTCTTCGACGTAGTTCTTATCCCTGGATGCCTGTCCCGCGTCGCGTTTTCTTTTCTCCTGCACATCCGGAGGGGGGAGGCGATGCAGGCAAGAGGGAGGTTTCCTGCTTGGCCCGCGTGGCTGGTGCTGGTGCACACAGCAGAGAGAGTTGGCAAACGATGAGGCGGCCAGCATTTGGTCGGAACCGCCTGATTGGGTGCCAGAACCGCGGCTTTGGGCGCAGAGGTGGTTGGTGGGTGCTCACGCAGGAGGTTTTGCGGACACGGACCGGGTGTAGCCCGAAAGTGCTCCAGAATCCAGACGGACCGATGACTGGTCGGCTGAAGACTGCTGCAGACGCACCGATGGCTGCTGGCTTTGGGTGGGTACTCAACGGCGTGGACATGTACATGTGTATGCCGTGTTGTTCTGTGCGACGCACCTTCTGATTGAAGCTGGCGGCTTTCTTGTTGGCGGCGCTGGCCTGCTTGGCCTCTCGGCGCTCCTCTCGGCGTTCCTCGTGTAGGCGGTTGACGTGCTCCATGGCCTTGACGGAGTGCAGTGCGCTTTCCTCCACGGCCCGCGTCACGGCGTCCCGCGTGGCGGCGCGATCCTGCGCGGGTGAAGGTGGCGGCGGGGGGGGGGAAACAGGTTCGGAGCCGTTCGGGGTGGACTGTGAAATCCTGGCGGCGGTGCCGGAAGCATGTGCGGGTTTGATATGGTTGGCGGAGGAATATGTGGCACCAGTCAGAGCGCACGAGCTCTTTGATTTGGTAGGGATGTTTCCCGGGACGTGTTGGGTGTGACAGGTGCACCTGACGGAAGAACAGGTGCACCAGGTCAAAGGCTCCAGGCCGAAGGCCACGATTCTCAACCTTGTGCGGGTGCAATCGGCTGCAATGAGCGACGGAGGTGATCCAGCAACTGCCTCGCATGAACTCAGACGAGGAGTCAGGACAAGGGATAGGGTCACAGGCCACACGTTGCATCGCCGTGCAGCCGCGGCAAGACTCCAGTTGTTCTACTTCTACCAGGGCATATGTGAGCCAGGATACACAGATCAGGACAGGACCGTGCGCTCTCAGTACTTCAGACCGCATGGCACCGTACACCCCAGAGGTACGAGACACGTGCAGGTTGAGCAGTCATTCCACCCAAGGACCAGACGGCTCGTTTTGACCGCACCTCATCTTCTTCCTCGCTCTCACGTTCTCTAGCCTTGCGGCCGTTGGACCTGCCGCAGGGATTGCCGCGCGAACTTCAATTCCCGCTCACATCCCCTTCCTGAGGCGGGGATATCTGTCTCCCCTTGAACCCCCGGGGGCAAAGTTGACCCGTGCATCACAGGTACTGTATAACAGGTCATGGAAATGTTGCAATTTTTGCGTCAGAATTACACACCAGTTCCAGTTTTGTGGTTCAACTTCAGCGGGGGGCTTTAAGAGGAGGACGCTTGGCCCGCTTTTGTATCCAGCCCTCTCCAAGTCTTCCAAGCTCAGTGCAGGCTTCTTCTTCGGCAACTTGACATCATCTTCATTGTTTTCAGAACCGCTGGGGACGTCGGAGTCTGAATCTGACCCGTCGGCGTCGTCCAGCGGCAGTCCCATGAATTTATCAGTTTTGGCCTTTGCAGAAGGTTTCAACATCTTGCTCTTTGACCAGCTATATTGTACAAGTTGCGTGGTTTGCGAATAGCTGTCTTTCGAACGTGGCGAAAGCGTGCAGCACGATGCAAGCGTCTGATCTGCCTAGGATCGTCAAAAAAGTTCCACGCTGTCACAGTTTCTGATAGAACCCACAGGTTGGAAAACTTTGGCGACATCGTACGGCAAGTTCGACGCGACGGGCGTTAGGCAGTTGGTCCCTTCAGCTCATACTTGTTAAGCCTGCGGGACAATGACAACATTTCATGCAGGAACACTGCGAGTCTTTTTATCGTAAGGAGGGTTTGGCCAAGCATGGCGGCGTCCGTGAGTTCGGTCGAACCTAGGCCCTCCGCCACTGAGTCAGTGGAACACGATATCTGCTGGATTTGCCTTGACGGCAGCGCGATGGGCAAGGAGCTTCGTAGGCCATGCGCGTGCCCGCGTTTTGTGCACAGCGTATGCCTGGCGCGATGGCAGGTTGGTTGCGAACGCGACAGTTACCTCCACTGACTAGAGTGTACAACCCACCCCTGCGGTCATCCAGTTGGCACGATCTAATCTCTTAATTGGGTTCCTATCCATTATGTTCCCTTCACAGCTTCAATCAGCGGGGCGAAGGTGAGTCGCCTGCGACGGTTGCGTGCTTCGAGGACGTCGACTTCGTTCGTTCGCGGCGACGGGAAACAGCAGGTCATTGCACGCGGATACCAGCGAGCTGCATGCTCCACAACAGTCTGCTAATAAATATTTTATTTCCTTGCAGCGAGGAACGTCAATGCAGGTTTTGCCAGCAGGTACGCGACGGCCTCGAGGCAGTTGTGGCGCGCCACGAGTCGAGTCGAGTTGTGCGTCGGCCGGTTGTGGGTCGTTTAATGTGGACCCCTTGGCCAGCCTCCGCCACCCCGGCTCGGCGATCCATCAAGTCAAACATACTTCCAACCTGTGCACTCCTTGCCATCTCTGATTCGGTTGCCATGCTAGATGTAACTTGACACACTGTCGCGGTGGTGGCAGCCGGTGGTGACCCCGAGGTCGCCGGACAGCTGTATGTGCGGAAGATGACAACCAAGGGCCCATCTTATAACGGTCGCATTATCGCATCATAACCATGACGTGTAAGACACGTGCCTCCCACACCTTCATATCGCCTCGCATCATATCACATCACATCGCGCTACATTTCTAAACACACTGCATCACATCACATCGCCGCACTCAGGTTCTTGTTGTTGTTGCCGTTGCTGCTGGGCCCCTGCCTCCCTGCCCGCCCCCAGGACTACCCCTCCTGGGTCACTTCCCTGACGCCGCCGCACCTGCAGACCGTGACGGCGCAGGTGCAACCCTGGATGGCGGTCGTGTGCGGTGACAAGGTGCGATAACCCACCGCTGATGCGGTAACCACGCTGGACATAACGTGATGCGGGGGCGCCGCTGCGCCGCAGCCCTGCGCTGCGCTGCGCTGCATATGGCGGGGTGGGGCCCCTCCGCGCGCGGTTGCGCCTCACAGCATGCCACCCATACAGTAACCGGCGAGTCGTATCGTTACAGGGACTGTGGTGGGTGACCCGACCTCCTCGTGTGGCTCAGTTCGGGCCTCACGGCGAGGGGCCTTACCTGCCGTCCAACTGCCGGGGGATTGGTGCCCTCAAACCGGACGGTATTAATGTGGGGACACTGCCCGTCGGAATCCCGGCGGCTTGTCGGCCGAGGAATCGGCCCATCGGAACCGGAACCTGGAACCCCGGCGGCGTCCCTGCCGCATGCGCCACTCACATCTCCTTCGCTGGTGCAACTCGATTCCTCGCCCTCACTCCCGCGACTAATCTCCTCGCCCTCGCCCACTCGACTTGCTCTCTCGCCCTCACCGATCCGGCTAGCGCAGCGAAGCCCCGCCAGCAGCCGGTGCATCTCGGCCGGCGAGTCCGTGAACAGTCCGTCAATGGCGGCACCCCCCCGCCGGGCCCCTACCGCCGCCGCCGCCGCCGCTCCGGAACCGTCACGGCTGCCAGTGCCGGCGCCGCCACCTTCCCTGGGGAACCTTAGGTGCCGCGGCCCCACGCACGCGATTCGATTAGCGGCACAGGCCCGCCCCGCGCGTCCTTCACTGTTTTGCTGCTGCTGCATCTTCAAAAAGTGTTTTGCGTCTTAACCGCCCCACACCCCCCAACCCCCGGTGGTACCTCCCCCCCACACCCAGACGGTCAAGGTGCCGGTGCGGCCGGGGCCCGAGGGGCTGGCGGAGTTCCGGGAGCGAGTCAAGAAGCTGTTCGGCTTCCCGCCGGACTGTGACTTCGAGGTGGGGGAACGCCGGGGGAGGGGATGGCGGGGCAGGCCCGACGTTTTAAGCAAGACCTGATCTAGGGTCCTGCGCTTGTGATCATATAGTGCGTCGGTTCGCCACGATGTGTCCCAGGCCTTGCGACAGGCTTTGCGGCAGGATTGGCGGCAGGACTTGCAGCAGGCCCTGCGGCACGCTTTGCGGCATATGCACAGTAGTAGACAACCTGCCACGACCGCCTGACAGAGGCACGACCGCCGCCGGATATACATGTGTTCGTTTTTGTGGATCCGTCGCAGGTGTCGTTCGAGTGCAGGGCGCCCGTCGGAGGTGCGGACTCTAGGAGTGTCGCTGAGGGGAAGGGATCAGGGGGAGCAAAACAGAGGGAGGGGAAGCAAAGAAAGCAAAACAAGCTGGGGCTATCCTTCCTGATCAACACCGGCCAGCCAGGCGGCACAAGGGGGAGGGGGCGCAGGGGCGCGGCGCAGGGACCAAGCGCCAAGGCCAGCACGCCGACATGCGCGTCACGACGGGTACACGTCGCTGTAACAACCGTTACAAGGTGGACCCGGAGTCTCGACCGGACGACGCGGTGCATTGTTACCCTTTGTCACGTCACAGCATGTTGGCATTCCTTTGTTTTGTGCTCCCTTGGATCTAAAATTCGCCGACGCGCACGCCCACATCCCGCCGCCCCCTCCCGCCCCCTTGGCGCCTCTTCCGTTCTATCCCCGCACAAACACACCGGCGTGCTCTAACTGTGCGCGTGTCCGTCTCCGTGTCTGTGGCGTTGTGTGTGTGTGTGTGCGTGTGTGTGTGTGTGTGTGTGTGTGTGTGTACGTCTGTGTCACGCGGGGGTGGTGGTGGTGGTGGAGGAGCAGGTGAGCAGCTGCGGCTCCACGGCATCCAGTGCTACGACGCCGCGACGCACTGCGCCGCCATCTCCGCCGCCAAGCGCGTGGTGGGCGACGACGAGGCGGCGGGCTTGCCCGCGGCAGACAGTATTTGACTGAACGTACTGATTTACTGACGGGCTGGCTGACGGACTGGGAACCGCCACCATCCGGATCGTTTGAACAAATTGGGCATAGTAGTGACTGAATAAATTCTTTTTGTGCAGTGGACCATCGAAGGTGATCATCATCGGATATTCTTAATTTTATCCACAACGGTATGTATGTGGGCCCGCCTTGTAACGGTACATTGACAAGGCACGTGGGGGTGCTTCAAACAGCCTTCGGACCGTCGTTCGACGTAAACGGAAAGGTATCGCCGGCGCCCGCCAGCACGACGAGTACGGCGTCGTGGGCCTTATGCATGGCGACGAACCACGCATGCATTCTGTGATCCGGAGCTTGCATGCCCCAGATGCGGGAGGCGGCTGGGAGGGGGAGCGCAGGAGGAAGCTGCATGCCGGGCGGATGCGCTGGTTGATAATGATGTTGCAGTGGACCCCGTTTGCCCCCTGTGGGTGACAGCGTTGGGCCCATGTTAAGGGGGGTAAGGATTGGGGAACCGATGCGTGGCACAGGAGTCAAGGGGGGGAGGTTGTTCTTTCGGGTAGCAAGCGGAGATCGTACCTGGAGTAGAGACAGGGTGTCGTTTGTGTACGGCTAGTCTTGAGGAATAAGCTGGGCCCTGGGATATCGGGCGCCAGCCGTGAGGTGCCTGCCGTACGTGAGTGAAGTGCCGTACGTTGTGAGGTGACAGGCAGCTGCAGGGGCCGGGTGGATGCCGGGTGATGACTCACTCACTCCGGCTGCGCAAGTAGAGTACGGCAGTAGAGAGAGCGCCTGCCGTACCACGGCGACATGCGCGGCACGGCGAGGCTCGGGTGTGTGGACGTGTATGTCATGTGCTGGCCCCCGCTGTGGGCCACGGCACAGTGATGGTGTACGACAGTCTTTCACACATACGCATACCCTGACATGTTGCGCGAACGCCAGCTTTTTTGTTGGTCGGCGGTGTTGGGTTCGTTCTTGGCGTTGGTGCTTTCTTTTTTTGGGCGGCGGTGCCTCCGTTTTTGGCGGCGGTGGCTTCGTTTCGGGTGCATGCTGCATTCGGGGGCGCCGTCAACGTCGCATTCATTTCGTTGGACACGCCGTACCCACGGCCGTACAGGACGAACAGGTGACAGGTTTACCAAGGTTTATAAAATTAAGGTTTATAAATTGGATTGATGGCTGGTGGTACTGTTCGTACTCGAGCAAGGGTTCTTGACTGAGATACCTGCATGTATCATCATCATCATCCCCTCCAAACCAGTTGCTGTGAGCGAGGATGATACATCACGATATGACTCGTCACCGTCAGGTGACGGCCTGTGTATCGTTTACTTGGTACGGCAACGGGGCCGCGCCGCCGTTTCTGAAGATGGGCTGGCTGGCGAGGAACCAAAGACGCGGGGTCGTTCGGGATCGGCCGGGCGCCCGCAGGAAATGCATCCGGCCGCCTCGAACAGCACCGAACTGCGGAGCGCCGGCCTGGCGGCCTCAAAAGACAACTATCCACTCCCCATATGTGATTGCTGCAGCCGCCGTGGCCGCAGCCGCTGCTGTTGTCGCTGCTGGGGCGACTGGTGCAGTGGAGGATGGTTGGGCGGTCGGGCCAGTGGGTGCCGTGTACATGGCTACAAGGCATCGGTCCGTACGGGTTGGTTGCTGTTGCGGCGGGTCGGGGCGGCCGTTGCCGTTGTCGCGCCCTTTGGGAATACGGTACGCCCGACGGCCGCTTGCTTGGAAGCTCGACGTCACTTGGATACGTTGGAAGCAAGGTGGTAGGCGAATGGCATTGTGGCTGGCATCACGCACCGTTACGCAGGCGAGCACGCTGGAATGCGCGGCGGCTGTGACCGACCGACACGCACCGCAGACGTCAGGCAAACCACTGCCTGTACGACCTGTACGACCTGTACGACCTGTACGACACCAGCTTGAGAGACAAGCCCTGTTACCCCACCCCACCCCCCGCACACACACACACACACACACACACACACACACAGCACGGCCGCACAAACAAAGGAAAGCAAACGGCGACGAACCTCCCGGGTGTGGCAGCAACAGCAGGCGTTTGTGTACACCAGCGTTAGGGGCAGGCTCGGTGTCCGTTGTGCCGAAGGAACGGGGCGAACCACCCACAATCGCAAGCGGCTGTACCAGTCAGCCGTCCACCCAGCTGTTGCACGTCTGGGACTCGGGTCCACCTAGTAACCGTTACTACGTCCGCAAAAGAGAGGGAGAGACGGCACGTAGTAGCAGCAGCAGAGATACGGTAAAGAGCGAGAGTGGAGGAGCAGTGGAGGCAACATGCAAGGCCGGGGGTCCTTGGCTTATGATGCGATCTGGGTTTCAGCGGATTGTGAGCGGCCGTCGTCGTGACGTAATACATTACCCTCTGCTGCTGCCGTCGTGCCGTAGTTTATTACCCGAAAAGAAGTAAAGCATGTATGTGTTAGCAAGGAGAAAAGCTGAGCCGAGAATAAGCATGTATGTGTGCATGCGTGGCGGCAGTCGTCGGCGCTGGCATGCTGGGCTTACAGCGCGCTGCAAGCCTTATCGGTGTCTGCGACGCATCAGTTGCTCGGTCCAAATGTTGTGAGTATTCGGTCCGCCGCTGGTGAGCCGCCGGGCGGTGGTGGCGCTGCTGCTGCGCATGGGGCGACTGGCGGTGGTGTCCGCTCGGACCTGGCAGGAGGCCCAGGAGGATGACCCGGGGCAGCGGGAGAGGGTGGCGGCGGTGTCGGGGAGCGGCGGCAGATCGGCCGCCGGAAGTACCGCCGCGGGGGTTGCGGGCCGTCAGGACGGCGGTGGCGGCGGCGGCGGCGCTGCGGAGCCGCCACCACCGCGGATGGCGCTCCGAAAGGCTGTTGTCGGGCAGTTTGCGGTGTCCGTGCAGCTCAACGTTTTTCAGCAGCTGCTCCAGGTAGGTTGGCCCACCAGCACCGCTGCTGGGGGCGGCGACTGGCGCTCGGCCGCCGCCGCAGATTGCTGGCGGTTGACCACCGAGGTGGTGGCGCACGTGCTTTGGTGTCGAGACGATGACGTTGGTAAATCGTTTGCGGTCCTCCTGCGGCCCAAACTGCAATCCTTAGGTGGCCGCGGGGACATTGGCAATGGAAGCGGCTGCGCTGACGGCGGTGGCGGCGGCGGCGATGGCCCTGGCGCCGAAGGTACGCTTTCCGTCCCGTACATACACGTCTCGTACATTCGTCCAGGCCAGCAGCGTGCAGGGGCGGTATCGTTGAGCAGTACGGCAAGGCGCGTTTGGCCAAGGCACGGACAGTACGGCATGGGCAGTACGGCATGCTGTGACCGCGCACACTCCATTTTATCTATCCCAGCAAGGCGGTCACGCAGCGGGGCAGCGGGGCACCTTCGTGATAGGGTATGGGAAAGACGCTTTCCTTATCGATACCTTAATCATCGGTTAGTTTGACTCGTGGAAGCATATTTCGACATGCCACCTGAGATTTTATGTGGTACAAATGGCAAGCCGGCTTCTTCCCCTGCTTCCTTTGCGTCCCGTCCCAGCAGGCGGCGCGCCCGGCGCCGCGGCGGCGCTGCTGTCGCCGCCGGATATGGCGGCGGCGCTGCAGGGCGGCCTGCTGCCCTGCCTGGCGCGACTGTGCCGCCGCGGGTTCCGGGACGCCTTGGGTCCGGAGATGCGCCTGCTGCGGGCGATGGAGCTCCACAACTACCCGCTGCCGGAGCTGCTGTCCTTCGGCGACAAGCCGCAGGTCGCCTCCCTCCTGGCCACACTGCGCAAGGTGCGCCTCATCGTCGGCGGCTACACGGCGGCCGGCGGCCTCGCTGCCGAGGCCTCAATCCACTCGCTGGGAATGATGCTGTTGGACGCCGAACGTAACCAGGTGCTGGCAGGCTTCCTCAGTAACAGGCTGGTCAGGGGCCTGGCCTGCCTGCTGCGGGTTTGCGCCGCTGTCGAGGAGCAGGCCCGCCCTCAGCCCCCGAGGGCCAGCAGCCCGGTGGGGCCCGAGGGAGCCGCACCCGCCGACACACCCTGCTGCAGCCGCCCAGCCCGCAGCCCCCTCCCCGCCCGCAGCTGCGGCCCAGCGCGCAGTGCCAGCTGCTGTCGCCGTACCCACTGTCGTACCCGCAGTCGTACCCACTCCCGTACCCGGCACGGCGACAGCCGAACAGGCGTCTGAGGCGGCGGCGACGCTGCGTCGGCTTGCGGCCGTGCTGTCCGAGGCCCTGATGGAGAACATCTCGACGGATGTGTGATCCGGGGCCAGCGAGGCGGTGGTTCGGGTTTTCGCTGCAGGAGGCGACGGTGACGTCACGGGCCTCGGATCGTTTTGGGTTGCGCTGCAACCCAGCCTCTCCAAGTTCAGCTTGATGGCGTTGCCCCTGGCTGAGCGGGCGGTGGGCGGCAGCACCCTCGGGGGCTCCAGGGGTGATGGCGGTGGGGGCGGCGGGATGGCATCGGGCAGTAGCAGCAGCGGCGGCAGCAGCAGCAGCAGCAGCAGCGGCGGTGGCAGCAGCGGTGGCGTGTACGGCGCTGGTGGATCGTCAGCCAGTTATGACCCCGGCAGCGCTGCCGCTCCTGATGCCACGGCTGCTGCCAACGATGACTGGCGGAGACGGTTGCTGCTGAGTTGCGGGCCGCTGCCGCTGCTGGGGGCGGCGATGAGGGTGTATCAGGACCCGCAGTGGCGCCACGTGCTGGAGCTGGAGGGAGCACGGCCGAGTGATGTGCGGCGTGTGCAGCTGGCGGAGAACCTGGTGCTTATGGCCGGGGCCCTGCCGCGGGAGGTGGCGGCGGCGGCGGCGGCGGCGGCAAGCAACGCCTCGGACACCGCCGCTGCCGCTGCTGCAAAATCCGCGCCGCTCCGGAACCGAGCCGGCGCGACTGCCCCCACGGCCGGGGTCGCAGCGCGTGGCGGTGCCGCCGACAGCTCCGGAACCCGGAGACCTCGCGGTGGCGGCGCAGGCCTGCGGGCGCGCACGCGGCAGAGCGGCAGTGTCAGCGCGACGGGTGTCGCGGATGCTCGTCCACTGTCGTACTGGCCACCGGAGCTCGTCCTCAGCCTGGCGGCCGACCTGCGGACAGAGAACTCGGATCGGCGTGAAGGCGTTGCACGGGCGCTGGAGGCCCTGGCGGCGCGGCTTGAGATGTGGAGTGCTGTGGGTGGTGGTGCACCGGACGCGCAAGGCGGCGGAGGCGACACGACGCCAGCCGACGGGGAGCAGCTGCAGGCGGTGCGGCAGTCGATGGGTGCCACCGCGGTCATCGCGGCCAACAGCCTTGGCGACCCGGCCCCCGACCTGGCCTCCTGGCTGCGCACGTGCGCCAACCCCGCCTGCGTCAACCTGGCCGGTGACACCGAGGCGGACCTCAAGCTGCAGGCCTGTGGCCGATGCGGTACAGTGTCGTACTGCAGCCGCGAGTGCCAGAAGGCGCACTGGCGGATCGGCCACAGGTCGGAGTGCCCCGGGGCGGCCAAGGCGGCGGCCAAGACGGCGGCGGAGGCGGCGGAGGCGGAGGCAACGACGGCAGCAGGGCACGCCACAGCGTCGTCGTCGTCGTCAGGCGCATCGCCGCCGATGGCTGGGGGGGCGGAGGCGCAGGAACCCTAGTTGGCGGGGAGTTAAAAGGGAGGTCTAGGTGGCGGGTGTGTGGCAGGGTCGGAGGTAAATCTCAGCGGCCGATGGGACTGCGATGATGGACTCGGGCAGTCGTCGTACTTGAGAGTCCCAATGGTCGGGTGGTGCGTTTCTTTCAGGAGCGGTCGTTAGACATGTCAGTCAGTCAGTCAGTCAGTCAGTCAGTCAGTCAGTCAGTTAGTCGGGACTCCGAAAGGTGTTGTGTGCGCTGAATGACAGGGCGGCGGTGCAGCAGGTGGTGAGAGGTTCACCCCCCGGTGGACGGCACCGTCGCGGTGTGGGGCTCCGGCTGTAGGTGGTGATGTAACGCAAGCCGGCAAGGTATTTGACGAATACGGTCGGTCGAATGCGGTCAAGCAGAGTAGGGTAGAGCAGGGTAGGGCAGGCACGGGTAGGGTAGAGCAGGCTGGGGCAGGCACGGGTAGGGTAGAGCAGGCTAGGGCAGGCACGGGTAGGGTAGAGCAGGCTCACCCTCCGTGATCTGTCTGCAGTACGGCTGAGAACATGTTTTCTAGGGAAGCAGCCGGAAGCTGCCCGTCAGCCAGCATGTTCAAGGTTCCTTCATTCAGGGTTTCAGGCTGTGGCCAGCAGGCCCGTCCCTCCAGGCCGCGGACATGCATCCCTGGGGGCGCTACCTGACCGCGTGGCGGTGGCGGTGTCTCTCTGTGTGATGGAAGTGATGAGCCCCTGTGTGGAAGCTTGGATGGGCTGGAAGATGATGAGCTGGATGGGGACAGGCAAGTTAGCAAGTAGCTGGAGGTAGCTGGTTGCGCCAGATAAGCGATCAGGTGCCACCAGTGGATGGTTGTGGACCAGTCGCATGCCACGTCAACGTACACACATATGCACACATTCATTTTGCGGTCTGGTGGGGCAGCCGGGGAGGCTGCTGGGTGCCAGGGACGGAGGCGCCTGGCTGAGACAAGGGGGGCTGGAAGGGTAGGCAGGCGGACTGGCAGAGCGCAGTCGCGCGGGCAGAGCGCAGTCGGACGGGCAGGCGAATAGGCAGAGCGCAGTCGGGCGGGCAGGCGAATAGGCAGAGCGCAGTCGGACGGGCAGGCGAATAGGCAGCGCGCAGTCGGACGGGCAGGCGAATAGGCAGCGCGCAGTCGGACGGGCAGGCGAATAGACAGAGCGCAGTCGGACGGGCAGGCGAATAGACAGGCAGGCAGTCGGACGGGCAGGCGAATAGACAGGCAGGCGGGCGGGCGTCCGGACAGACACGGGAGGGAGGCCGCGACGACGATGACGTCCATGCTGGCTGCATCACGGAAGACGGATCGCTGGTGGAATATATCCAGCATGGACCGCCGTGCGTGGGCAGGGACAGTACGTACGGCACCGTACATCAACGGACGACGTCAGGGATCGTGCAGTGCGTGCATGTACGCAATACCGCGTTCCAATGTGTGCGCAGGGTGGCGCAGGGTGGCACAGGTGTGCGGAATGAAGCCTCATCAGTGTTACAGTAGTGGCACGGATGCGGGAAACCCCAAACCCAAACCCAAACCCAAAAATGCAACCAATGCGCGCACGAGCTGCTGCTGCCCACCGACCGGGTGCCGGGGCCTCTGTACCCGCTGAAGAGCTGGAGGGCTGGTGCGCGCACGGACCTACGACGGCGCTGTGCAACAGATTGATGATGGCGCGCGGTGCAGGGGTGCGGTGCAGTGCGGCGGTGTCGTGCGCTGTGTGGCGATCCGTCGGCGGGTGGGTGGGTGGGTGGGTGGGTCGGAGGGCGGAGTGCGACGCGAGGGCCCAGACACCCGGGCGCTGACGAGGAGGATGGATGGATGGGTGGCAGTTTAGCACATCACTCAAGCAACCATCTGGTCCCCAGACGTTCCTTGCCCAGTGCGCAGCCGTGCAGCCCTCTGCACAGAGACGGTGTGTTCAGGGGCCGAGAAGGGGGGAGATCAAGTGCACCTAGCATGTCAAGTGCACCTGGAACAAATCCGTCTGCTGACATACGTCTGCGCGGCTCGCGCGTGAAGCATCGTGGCCTCCCTGCATCCATTCGGGGATGACTATTATTTTGAATGATGTTACAGTGGACCCCGCGGGATGCAGGGAGCGCTCACACGCCGTACATCAGCGCTGCCCCCGCCCCCATCGATCCAGCGTTCCGGTAATTCAGTGCTTCCCCTTCCCCCGTCGCCACCCGGATCTCATAGAAGGATACAGAGGTGAGGGGCTGCCAGCGGGGCGCGGGCACAGTGCGGGACCGCGCATATGACGAGGTGCACCCCTCTTTCCCCCCACACACAGGGGAGCACGACACGACACGCCCCCCCGCGTTCCTCTCCCCGGAGTCCGTCTTCCCCGTTTTGCCGGAAAGCTCCTAGCTGCACGCATTTCATGTACGTTGTCAACCGCGTTTTATTAGCACAATTATCCGCTTTGTGAGAATACAATGGACAGTTTTGTACGAAATGTTGCCGGAACCAAAGCCCAAAGAAGGAAAGTCGATAACTCGCTAGACGGCTGCAGATCCGTAATGCGCTTTTGAATTGGAATTGTTCATCCTCCACCGTATCAGCATATCCTCCAGTGCAACATAGATTGATGTCTGGTAGGAGTGCTGTCATTCCTTGTCAGGCAATTTGATTGCAGCCCTTCAGAATGACCAAGCCAAGACGCGGAACAGGGCAGAGGCCTCAAGGCGGCTCGTCGCAAACAGAACCCGCTCTCAACCAGCTTGTTCCGCCAGAGGTCGCCGAGCTGCTGCACCAGCTTCCCCGGCAGGCGGCTTCGCTGCTGCAGGTTGTTAATGTTCGGCAGGAGGAGCAGCAGCCGCCGCAGGATCAGGGTCCTGCGCCAGTCGGTAACAATGGTTCGCTACGGTTCGTTAAACTAGCCGGCGATCTCTTACCGCGTCTCTTACGGTTGTCAGTCAGTCTGAATATATTTCAACGGGATCAGCCCTCGGGGGCTGCGGCTGCTGCTCGGGCGCTCCTATTGGACCAGGTCATATGCCGCGCGCTGCTGACCCTCCACGCGGTCGCATGGTGGGGTGCAGCCGCGGGGCCCGCCACCGCAGAAGAAGAAGACGAGGAAGAACGGGATTATGGTGTGTGTGTAGTGGAAAGTGTGCCGCGCTCAATTCTGTGGTGGTGCATGGCGGCTGCCGCACTGCCCAGCTCTCTGGCCCCGCCACCCACCTCGGCACCAAGGCCACCGCCCACCCGCTCAGCGGCCGCTGACGGTCGGCTGCGGCTGACGCGCGCCCTGCTGCGGATGGGCAACCTGCAGCTGCTCAGCCGGCGGCTGGATTCTGCTGTTGCGAAGGGACGCGATCTGCTGCGGGCAGTGGGCCGCTGTGGCGGCGATGAAGATGACGAGGCCGCGGCAGCACCGGTAGCGGCAGCAGCAGCAGCTTGCGGCGGCGGCTCCAGCGGCACAGCAGCGGCGGACGGTGGCGCCGCGGGAGTGTCCACGGCGGGGACCTTTTCAACAGCAGCTGGTGCAGCTTCATCACATGCCGCGATTGCAGGGGCGCCAGTGACTGGCGCCGCCGCCGCAGCAACAACCGCAACAGCAAATGCCACTGCAGCGGTGGCCACGACGGCCAGGGATGCTGGGGCCCCCGCCGCCGCGGCAGCAGCAGCAGCAGCCCATATCGGGCTCTGCAATATGCAAGGTACGCAATGCGCGGACTGCCTCACCCCGTTTGCAAGATCCGCAACAACGGCAACACCCGCACTTGGGTTTCTTGCTTTAAGCCCACACCGATTGTTCGTGCGTTCCGCCATGACATTTTGTCGATCTGGGTCGGCGTTACATGGTCAGTCCGCCACATCGTTTGCATAGTACACAGCGTAGTACTCTGCACTCGAGAGCGCTAGTCCGACCTGCCTAAACTTGCTTGTCTTGCGCAAACTTGACATGTTTGCACGTAGCCAAATCGCATTTCCGCTTCCTGTTTCGCTTGCATACAGCACATCACCAACCCAGGTCCCCACCTCCAGCTAACCACGTGCACGCCCCGCCCCGCCCCGCCTCGTCTCATAACTTACAGCAGCACCAACAGCAGCAGCAAGGGACACAGCGGTGACGGCACCCACTCTCGCCCGGGATGCTAGGGCGGCAATGGCGGCGGCACCGACCAGTGCGCCAGCAGCTGCTTCTCGTGAATTTCAGTATGTGCTCCGTTACCTGATTAAGCAGCTGGAGGAGTCCGCCGACCTCATCTACGGCTTCAGCCTCACGTTTCCCCAGCTCCTATCCCTGGAGTCAGGGGCCGCACATAGCCGCCCCGCGCAGTTGCCACATCGCACCAGCGGGAAGCGCAGCGGCGGCGCCGGAAGCAGCAGCAGAGGCCGCGTGGAGGGGATGCGGGTATCGCGGGACATGGACGAGCTGGCGGCCAACCTGGCGGGCAGTCACGTGCTGGACCACGCCGCGCGGGCGTTGGTCACGGCCATGGAGCTGGCGGCGGGGGCGATGGGGGAGCCGGTGTCTGCTGTGCAGCCGAATCTTGGGTATGTTGCGGCGAGGGGAGCCAGCTGCAGTCCGGGCCAGCAACAAGACAATGACGGACGTTACGGAGGCGGCGTGCTGGGCCGGCTGGATGACGGCTTAGAGGGCTTTGCCGGTGTCGTCAATCTTCTGGGGACCGCGGTCACATACCTCCCTCCGGCCTCTAGGAGCGGCTGCCTGCTGCGCCAGGCCCTCTCTGGGCCCTGCGTGCAGTTCCTGGCGCTGGCGGCGGGGCTGGCGGCACTCAGCGACGCCGACGGCGGACCGGTGTACGGCATGCCCGCATGCTTGCTGCACGGCCTGAAGCGCGCCATTCGATACTCGGCGGCCGAGGCTACCTGCCGCGGTCCAGGCAGGCAGCGGCAGGCGGTCCTTGTCCCGGTGTTGTCGCCTGCGGCCCGCAGCGCGCTGCAGTTCTTCTTGAAGTATGCGGCCCTGCACGTATTCGGTCCGCCGCTGGTGAGCCGCCGGGCGGTGGTGGCGCTGCTGCTGCGCATGGGGCGACTGGCGGTGGCGTCCGCTCGGACCTGGCAGGAGGCCCAGGGGATTGTTCGGCGCGACGGTGAAGCGGCGGTGGTGTCAGGGAGCGGCGGCAGCTCAGCCGCCGGGAGCACCGCCGCCAGCGGCCGGCCGCCGACCCGTGGGTCCGTGGAGGAAAGCGGCCGTCAGGAGGGTGGCGGAACCGCAGTTGAGCCGCACCCGGCGTCGGTGTCGCTGCAAGCCCTGCCGCTGCGGATGGTGCTGCCGTACGACGGCATGGTCGCTCAGGACGCGGTATCCTTGCTGGACGTCCTCCGGAAGGAGCTGCTCCGGGCTGGCGGCCCAACACCCAGTGCTGCTGGTGGCGGCTGGCGGGCGGCCGCAGCCGTTGACCGTTGGCGGCTGGTGGTTGATGTCGTGGCACATGTGCCGTGGTGGAGGGACGACGACGCCGAAAAGGCGGTTGTGGAGTGTCTGTGGCGGTTGACGTCTGCGGATGGTGGTGGCGACGCAAACGGCGATGATGACGGCGGCAGTATCAGCAGTGACGGCGACGACAGCGATGACGATTCTGCCATCGGTGGTACGGATGGTAGGTGCAAGTGTAGCGCTAGCGCATTCGACGGACTCCTCCAACAAGCCTGTCCCACCCGTACATTGTTACGTCAGGGCGCCAAGGGGCACTGTGGGCAGAGCAGACGCACGCACTGACCCCTGAAATCTTCAGTATGGGAAACACCCTAAATTTTGATATCTGATCGGCGCTCCCGCCCATGAATTCCTCTTTTTCCCGATTCCGCTGTTGCCGTACCTGCAGGCGGCGCGCCCGGCGCCGCGGCGGCGCTGCTGCCGCCGCCGGATATGGCGGCGGCGCTGCAGGGCGGCCTGCTGCCCTGCCTGGAGCGACTGTGCCGCCGCGGGTTCCGCGACCCGTCGGGGCCGGAGATGCGCCTGCTGCGGGCGCTCCTCAACCGAGGCGGCTACCCGCTTGCAGAGCTGCTGTCCTTCGGCGACAAGCGGCAGGTCGCCTCCTTCCTCGTCACGCTGCGAAAGAACCAGATGGCGGCGTTGTCGGCGGCCTGCGGCCTGCTGGCTGTGGACCCCCAAGACGTCACTCCGGAGAGAATAGCAGTGGGCGTGAGCGTGTTGTTCCACTTGGTGATGGCGGGTCAGCCTTTCCTGATGCGGCTCTGTGAAGCGATGGACGGTCGGGCTGGCGGCCAGCTGATGTCGACAGCCCCACAGGGCCCCGCCGAGTCGGCAGCTGCCGAGCTTGTGGAGCCAACAGGCGCAGCGGCAGCAGCCGCAAAGCCTGACAGCGCTACACCGGCAGACACAGCGCCCGCCGCTTCAACGCCCATGGCCGCCGCCGCCGCGACGGCAGCGCCGCCGAACCCGCCATCTGCAGCCGAGGTGGTGAGGCAGCTGGCGGCCGTGCTGTCCGCGGCAATGTCCCTGGGCCTGCACAAGGTTGCGAAGTCGGCGGAGTCGTCTGCCGAGATGGTGCGGGACATGGCTTCGTTGGGGGTCCACACGGCGCAGGACGGCAACGAATCGCTTGGTTCCTCGTTGGCGGTTTGCACGTTTTGGTTCAGCTTGCTGGCGTTCCCGCTATTTGAACGGCAGGCGGGCTGCAGCAGCAACGGCAGTAGCAAGAGCCGTGACAACGGCAGCAGCGGCAGTAGCACCTGCGGAGGCGCACGCGACAATGGAGTTGGGGATGCCGCCGACGGCAGTAGCACCAGCCGCATCTGCAATCCGGACAATCACTTCAGCAACTCTGCAGCCCCGATGATGCCTGATGCCGCGGCCGTTGCCAGCGATAGCTGGCGGAAACAGGTGCTCCTTGATTGCTCTGCGATAGCAGTGCTGGGGGCAAGACTGAGGTGGCTCCAGGACCCGTACTGGCGCCGTACGATAGGGGAATTGGAGGTGCGAAATTCAAACCTCATCGAGCTGGCAGCTGGCCTGGTGCTGGTGGCCGGGGCCCTGCCGCGGGAGGTGGCGGCGGCGGCCGCGGCCGCGGCGGGGGGCGGCACCGGTGGCGGCATTACCGGCAGACCCGGTGGCAGCGCAAGCCGGCGGTCGCGCTCGCACAGGAAGGACACATCTGCTCGTCCACTGTCGTACTGGCCGCCGGAGCTCGTCCGAAGCCTGGCGGTCGACCTCCGGAGGGCGAACGCACATCGGCATGGAGGCGTTGCACGGGCGCTGGAGGCGTTGGCGGCGCGGCTAGAGATGTGGGGTACGGGT
Organism: Eudorina sp. 2006-703-Eu-15; assembly: GCA_003117195.1. Classification (NCBI taxonomy): domain Eukaryota; kingdom Viridiplantae; phylum Chlorophyta; class Chlorophyceae; order Chlamydomonadales; family Volvocaceae; genus Eudorina; species Eudorina sp. 2006-703-Eu-15. The sequence continues at coordinate 519,720 of BDSI01000053.1, read as the reverse complement.
GGTGGTGCACCGGACGGGGCCGGCATGACGCTGGATGGGGAGGAGCTGCAGGCGGTGCAGCAGGCGATGGGTCCGTTGGCAATGGCAGCCCGCAGCCTGGGCGACCCGGCCCCCGAGCTGGCCTCCTGGCTGCGCACCTGCGCCAACCCCGCCTGCGTCAACCTGGCCGGTGACACCGAGGCGGACCTCAAGCTGCAGGCATGCGGTCGATGCGGTACAGTGTCGTACTGCAGCCGCGAGTGCCAGAAGGTGCACTGGCGAATCGGCCATCAGAAGGAGTGCCCCGGGGCGGCCAAGACGGCGGCGGCGGCGGCGCCGACGGCAGCATCAGAGCACACCACAACGTCGTTGACATCGTCCTGAGGCGCATCGAGGGAGGTTGCGGCAGCAGCGGAGGCGCAGGAACATTAGGTGCATGGCTGCGGGGGCGGAGGCGCAGGAACCCTAGTTGGCGGAGAGATTGAAGCGAGATCCGGGTGGCGAGTGTGTGGCAGCACCGGGCAGCGGGTGTGTGGCAGCACCGGTCGGCGGGTGTGTGGCAGCACCGGTCGGCGGGTGTGTGTGGCAGCACCGGTCGGAGATGGATCTCAGGGGCCGATGGGTCTGCGATGATGGACTCGGGCGGTCGTCGTACAAACCCTAGTGACCCAAGGGTCGGCCGGTGCGCTCCATGACAGGGCGGTGTAGCAGAGCTGGGAAGTTCCGCGATAGAGGGCACCGTCGCGGTGTGGGGCCCCGGTTGTAGGGTGCGCTGTACGGCAAGCCGGCAAGGTGTTCGACATACGTCGGGTAGGGTGACGCAGGGCAGGGTTGGGTAGGGTAGGGTAGAGCAGGCTAGGGCAGGGTAGGGTAGAGCAGGCTAGGGCAGGCACGGGTAGGGTAGAGCAGGCTCACCCTCCGTGATCTGTCTGCAGTACGGCTGAGAACATGTTTTCTAGGGAAGCAGCCCGAAGCTGCCCGTCAGCCAGCATGTTTAAGGGTAGGCCAAGCTGCGGCCACGTTCGTCCATTCCGGGCCAGCAGCCTCATCCCTCCAAGCCGCGGACATCACTGGGCGCCACCTGGCCGCGTGGCGGTGTTCCTGTGATGGAAATGATGAGCCCCTCCCCAGAAAGCGGAGATGGGCTGGAAGTTATGAGCCCCAGTGTGGCAACGGGGATGGGCTGGACGACGATGAGCTCGACGGGGACAGGTAGATACAAGGGCGGATAAGGTAGCTGGCGGTACCTGGTTGCACCGGGTACCGCGATGGAGGCCAGGTGGCACCTACCAGTGGATGGTTGTGGGGCACATGCATTCCACGTAAACTTGTACAAGTGTTAGGTTCTGGTTGGGCAGCTAGGGGTCTGCTGTCGGCCAGGACCGAGGCGTGTGGCTGGGGCAAGAGGGGCTGGAAGATTAGGCGGGAGGACATCGGAGGCAGGAGGAGACAGTAAGCAGGCTGAAAGACAGGCGGACAGGTAGGCCGAGACAGTAGGAGGACAGGCAGGAGGAGAGGCAGGAGGAGACAGCAGGTAGGCGGAGACAGTAGGCAGGCGGACAGACAGGAGGACAGGCAGGAGGAGACAGTAAGCAGGCTGAAAGACAGGCGGACAGGTAGGCCGAGACAGTAGGCAGACGGACAGACAGGAGGACAGGCAGGAGGAGAGGCAGGAGGAGACAGCAGGTAGGCGGAGACAGTAGGCAGGCGGACAGACAGGAGGACAGGCAGGAGGACAGGCAGGAGGAGACAGCAGGTAGGCGGAGATAGTGGGCAGGCGGACAGACAGGAGGACAGGCAGGCGGACGGGCAGGCGGACAGATGGAGAGCCAAGGCAAGAAGGCCGAGAAGACAGTACGGGCCCCGGAAGTCGGCATGTGTTCGGTAGCGGATATCCCGACGACGACCGTGATCCGTACAACGACCCGAGGTCCTGCAAAGAGGTCCTGCAAAGAGGTGCTGCAAAGAGGTCCTGCGAGGGCGTACTCGAAATGCGCACCCATGCAAGGACGTGGCCGCCAACGAGGCGTGGCACGCCGCACCGCTAATCAACCAAGGTACCCGGCCATCCAGCGACCCGCACGACGGTCGGCCGGCGGTGCCTGTGGCATGGACGCTACCGTATGTTGCGATACCGTATCGTGGGTAAGCAGGTGAAGTGGCGCTGGCCGTGGCCGTTGCGCTGAAGGCCGCCGCCCCTTCGCTTCGTGTGGTGGGGTGGGAGGGGCTTCTGCAGGAGGCGGCCGGGGTGCGGAGGTGACGGTATGCAGCGCCTCGAAAAGCGCTGGTGAGGAGGCGGAGGGCACCGTCACGGTGTGGGGGTGCCGGCTGTAGGGGATGCTGCAAAAAGCGTTGGTAAGGGGGCCGGGCGGCGATGCAGGTGTGTTTTCCAGGCGATGCATATATTGTTGGCTCCTGTCGCATCGCAGCGGCGGTTTACAAACTGTTGACACACGTGGGCTTTTGGTGGGACACCAGCGGCGGTCCAGTTGCGTGCACAGCCGTGAATGAAGGCGCGGGGTGGCGCGGGATGGCGCCGCCGCTTGACGCGCCGCCGGGCCGAACAGATGGTGGCTTTCCGGAGTTTCCGTGCGCGTAGCCGCATCTTGAAGAGGAGAGCCCCGCCCTAACAAACCGAGTCCATTCTCATCCGGGAGGTGCACCTCGGACCATCTGCGTCTGATCATCACACGAACCGGGACGGTTGGCTCGGTCAGGTGGTCTTCTCGGCTGGCTCGGTCAGGTGGTCTTCTCGCGCCTCTCGGGGTGGGGGCCAGGGCGAGGCTACACGAAGTGGTTTCGAGACCAACCAACCCTCGGGCCAATCGCGGCCACTAGGGCCAGGTCTTTCATTATGTTGCATTCACCCACGACGGCGACCATCCGCACACGAGGGCAACCACGGCCGCAGCCACCAGGGCACACTGCCCCCATTCTTTTCTGCTCAGCCCCCGTTCCCCCCAAAGCTTCAGCGCTGAAGCTCGCCGCGCCGTTGCGCCATGGCCAGGCGTGGACCGCCGTCACTGCCCAGTCGGCATCCCACCGGGGGGGCACTTCGCGAGGCAGCCCAACCACAGACGACAGACCCCACCGCTTCCTTCGTCCAGAAGGTTCTCTGGCGGATCGGGGCCGCTCCGCTCCGCGGCCCTCAGCACGGGGCAGACCAAGCTTTACGCGTATCGGTGCGCATTGCGGGGTATTGTACCATATGATGGTATGAAAGAATGAACGTTACACCGGACCCCAAAAGGAACAGCGGTGTGTACCAGGGCAAGCCCCAGCAGGCCCCACCGACAAGGCGGCCGTATGTCGGCGGACGGTGGCGGATGCGGTGGCGATGGCGGCACCGGCGGAAGAGGACGGACGCGGTGTCTCTGTCCGGTGTGCGGCCAGAGGGCTGCCGGGCTCAGACAGCGTCAGCAAACCGCAGCCTGCCCTGCCCCGCGTCGATAGCTTCACGCGCCTCCACTCACGGAGACCAACAATGACCAGAACTCATGACAACGGCGTAGAACTAACGACAACGACCAGAAATCATGGCCTTGACCGTGCTGCTGCTGGGCTTCGCGAGGCGCCTACCAGTGGCTTTTGTGCGTGGTTTGCCGGGACCTCCCTGGGGCAGGCTGTTGTCTTGGACGCGGCTCGTAGGAGCTGGGCAAGCCGGCCCGCACAGCATGAACTTGGCAGACTGAAACGGCGGTCGGGCCGCCGGTCGCATGCGGGGGCAGACGGCCCGGGGATGCGGGTCAGGAAGGCCTCCGGATGGTGGTGGGTCGTCGGTCACCCGGCGGAACCTGGGGCATGAGGCGTCATGAAGTCTGTCCAGGAGAGGCAATCCGGGCGCGTCAGTAACCTGGTGTGTGTTGGCCGGTATGGCCGCATGGGCCCTCTGCGGGTGTGGAGTCTGGGTGCGCAGTCCTTGGTAGGGGTTATTGATGATATCAGGCCCGTTGGATCGCTCGGTCAGGATGAAGGGTCCACCTCGTAACCTGCTGTAACGGTTCAAGGGACTGAGCAATCCTCGGCATTCCTTGATTGCTCGCTCAAGCCACAGTAGTGCGCGCCGTGGTGTTATGTTGCCGTGGAACGACAGGGCGCTGCGGGCATTTGGGCTCCATTGGGCATCGTCGGTGGTTGTACGAGAGCGCAAGCGTACGGCTGTTTGGACGTCAAGAACAGCTGCTTCACAAACTTTTCCGTAGGATGGTATACATGATATGTACATATAGCAGTGCCGACGGGGCTGTGATCGGGAACGCATTAGGCGAAAGCAGCAGTTCCTAACTACCCATTCGACGAGCTTTGGTGACGGAGCTGTTGCGATACCTGTTACAGAGAAAGCTTGTGAGTAGTAATAATTGAATCTTGTAGCCTTAACTTGCTGTGCTTCAGAAAAAATGGCGGACCCCCGGTCGCAACTCCCTCGCACTACGCGAGTGAAAAATAAGCAACCGGCGGATAAGCAAATCACAGCGGAACAGCTCCTGCGTGAAGCGAAGGAAATCCAACTTGAGGACGACTACAAGGCGCCCAAGCAGATTATTACTGACCCCGAGGAGCTCGCCGAATACCGCCTGTCCAAGCGGAAGCAATTCGAAGATCTTGTGCGGCGTGTGGGAAGGTTCAATGGCGGCGTCTGGGTCAAGGTGAGAGCGCCGCATCATGCAGCTGTCGGGCGCCCTCAACTCCCGGCACAGGGATGCCCAGCCATACGCTAAGCCAAAGAGGTCTGCTCGAGCCTGGAATTGATGTTTTCGTGTGGCGCCATGATCATGCCGACTTGCGCAAGGAGTCGTTTCCGGCGTTGACGTGCCGGCGTCGTTGCCCGACGGCCTCAGGACTGTGCGCCTCACCGCTCATTTCCAACCCCACCCCAGCCCACCATGTCTGCTGACCGGCCGTCATTAGTTTTCCACCCGCAACCCCCTAACCCCCAACCCACCCCAGCTCGCTGGACCCCATCCCACTCTGCCTCGGGGAACTCCACATGCCTCTGGCCCCTCGCCACTCCTGGCTCGCTCCTGCTCTCTGGTTTGCCACACACCACGCACACCACGCACCCGCCAGCCGAGCGGGGCGACCGCCGGGGGCCCTGGGGCTCTAGAGCTCGGCCTTACCGCTGCGGGCCCGCCCCGATCCACGCAATCCCTCCCCCTTGTTGTCAACTTGTCATTAAAGACAGCGAATCCCTCCTCCCCCCCGGGGCCCGACTTCGTCCCGTCCCGTCCCGATCCCGCGCAACCCCCGCTTCTCAAACCCTCCCCCCCACCCCCCCTTCCGCTTCCCAGTACGCGACATGGGAGGAGCAGCAGAAGGACTTCCGGCGGGCGAGATCCGTGTGGGAGCGGGCGCTGGCCATCGAGTACCGAAACGTCAGCCTCTGGCTCAAGGTGGGTGGGTGACGGGGGGAGGGTCACGGTGGGTGGGTGGGTGGATGGATGTGGGTGGGTGGATGGATGGGTGCGGGGCATGATCCGCCCTGTGGGGCGGAGGATGGGCGCAGGAAGGGGCGGAACCGCGAGCCGGGGGCCTGATCTGACCGGTGGGGTGATGGATGCGCGTTCCTTGGACCGCCGCCGCAACCCAACGGCCTGGCACCAACCCCCCGGTTCGACTTGGACTCGCCCGACCGATCCCATCCTGTCTCACTCGGCCCCCCCCCACCCGCCGGGCTGGCACGTCTTTGGGTTGTTTGTTTGGGTTTGTGGCCGCTACCCCCCCCCATCCCCCATCCCCCCACACCCCTCGGGTCTCCGTTCTCCCTCCCGTCTGCCCGGGGCCGTTCCCGGGTACGGCTTTTCCCTCCCCCGGTATTCGCTCCCATACGCCTGGATGGGAGGTGGATGCGAGGTTTGACGGAAAGCCCCCCTCCCGTGACCCGGCAACCACACACACACACACACACACCCTTCCCGGGTTCCCCTCCTCCTCCTCCTCCTCCGGGCCCCCCGTCGCTCTGGCAGCAGCGCAGCCTTTAAAAATGTCGTCCAATTTCCTATATCCCCCCCCCGGCCCCCCACCCCCATCCTGCGCGCAGTACGCCGAGATGGAGATGCGGCACCGGTTCGTGAACCACGCGCGCAACGTGTGGGACCGCGCCGTGTCGCTGCTGCCCCGCGTGGACCAGCTGTGGTACAAATACATCCACATGGAGGAGATGCTGGGCAACGTGGCGGGGGCGAGGCAGGTGTTTGAGCGCTGGATGAGGTTCGAACCCGACCACACGGGCTGGATGGCGTACGTCAGGGTGAGCGGGGCGGGGCGGGGCTGAGAGGGGAAAGGGAGGGAGGGGGGGAGGAGGGCAGGGGAGGGGAGACAGGGCTGGGGAAGGGAGGGAGGGAGGGGGGAAGGAGGACAGGAAAGGGGGTATTGATTGGCATATGAGGGAGAGAGAGTGGGAGGAGGGGGAGGGTAAGAAGAGCAAGGAGGGGAAGAGGGAGGGAGGAGGAGGAGGGGATGGAGGTGGGATGGGTGGCGTAGTGCCACCCGGGTGAGCAGCGGAAGGAGAGGGAGGGAGGGGAGAGAGGAAGGAAGGGAAGGGCAAACAGGGAGGAACGGGGAAGGGAGCGCGGTAGGTAGGTAGGTATAGGAAATTGGTAGACAATTTCAAACTGCGCTGCTGCCAGGGTGCTGCGGTAGGTGGGTGGGCAGGAGGAGAAGAAGCAGTAGGTAGGCTGGAACAGGAGAAGAAACAGCCCAGGAGGGAGTGTAGGGGGGGGGGAATGACAAAGCAGGACTGTGGTGGTAGGTAAGAGGGTTTAGGAGAGAGGCAACAATCGCAGGGGCCAGCGGGGAGGGAGGCGGGCTGGGGTCGTCGACGTCGCCTCCCCAGTCCGCCTCGTGACGTCGCTGGACGTCCCGGCTGGGGTCGCTGGACATCAGCCCCTCCCCCCCCTGGCCGTCCGCGCGGCATGGACAGCCTTCCAAGCCTCCCCATGCCCCCGCGCTTCCTCCCCTCCACACCCCTCTTACCCCCCCCCAACCCTCATACAGTTTGAGTTGCGGTACAATGAGGTGGAGCGCGCGCGGGCCATCTTTGAGCGCTACATCCAGATCCTGCCCAGCGTCAAGGTGTGTGGTTGTGTGTGTGTTGGGAAGTGGGGGGATTGCCGGGGGGGGGTAGAGGAGTGTAGGAAATTGGTAGAGCCGGGGTTAGAGGGGGAATATCGGGGCTGGATCCGTCGCCCTGCAGGTCGCTTTACCCCCCCGACCCGACCCGACCCGACCCGCTTCCAACCTCCCAGACGCTGCCCCCACGCCGGTGTCCCTCTTCTCCCGGGGGGGTGGAGGGAGGGGGGGCCGCTCCCCGAGGGCAGGGCCGCTCCCCGAACGGCGCTGGAGGCCGTCCATGTGGGGGTGGGGGGATGGGGGCCCGGCTGTAGCTACCTCGTTGTGTGGGGTTTGGGTGTTTTAGCGCCGGCCACACAGCTTCGCTTCCCCCCTCTTCCCTCCAATCCTTTCGCATCCGCGCTGATGCCCCTCCCCCCCCCCCGGTGTTCCCCTCCCGCTCCCGCTCTCCTTGCGCCGCTCCCCTCCCTTGCCCCTTCACACAAACGCACACGCACACACTCCTCCTGCTGCTGCCAGGCGTGGGTTCGTTACGCCAAGTTCGAGATGCAGAACGGCGAGGTGGGCCTGGCGCGGCACTGCTACGAGCGCGCGGTGGAGGAGCTGGGGGAGGACGGACAGACGGTGGGTGGCGGCCATTGGGGGAGGGAGGGGAGGGGAGGGGTGAGCGGGGGTGGGGAGGGGTGGGGTTTGTTGCACTTATCGGTTTGTTGCACTTTGGCGGTTTCGCTGTCTTTATTGACAATAAGGGGTGGGGTTTGATCGTACGACATGGATCGTACGACCACCACGTGGCCTGTACGGCAGGAGTGGTGGGTAGGTCCTATGGGAACACCACCACCCTCTCGTCCGGGGATGGCGCGGGGAGGTCCACCTGGAGTGCTGCTGTAGAGGCTTCGGGAGTTGGAAGGGGCTAAGGGGCCATGCCACACCGTTGTGCTCGGTGTGGTGGTGCGTGTTGGTTAGGAAAGGAACCCGACCGACCGAGCCCAGGTGCAGATATACTTACCATGAGCCCAGGTGCAGATATACTTACCATGTACCCTGTATGAATGGTGGTGTGTGGTGGTGCTGGTGCTGGTGGTGGTGGTGGTGGTGGTGGTGGTGGTGGTGGTTCACGCCGGGCACCAACCCGGGGCTGTCAACCACCCTTCCCCCCCCCCCCCAACCCCTTCCGCTCCACCCCCCACGGAATCCGTTACCCACCCGGGGGCCACCTATCGCTGCGGCGGTCCCCGGGCCCCCCCGGGTGGTTGGTGTCTCTGGAGTACCCCGGGGGTAACAGACTGCCGGGTTCGTTACGGGCGTAACAGACTGGGGTAACAGACTGCCGGGTTCGTTGCGGGCGTTGGGTTTTCTTCTTTGACCCACAGACCCGCCAACTCCCCCCGCCCCCCCCAAAAGAAAACACGTGGCGCCCCTCCCCAACCCTAGCACTTCCTCCTCCCCCCCCACCCTTCCACACATACAGGAGGAGTTCTTCATCAAGTTTGCGGAGTTTGAGGAGAAGGCGCGCGAGGTGGAGCGGGCCCGGGCCATCTACCGCTACGCGCTGGACCACATCCCCAAGGTGGGGTGGGGCTGGGGGCGGGGCGGGGGGCGGGGCGGGGGGCTGGGGGTGGGGCTGGGGCGGGGGTTGAGGGTGGGGCCGGGGCAGGGCTGGGCGCTGTGGGTGCAGAATCCTATCCGATCCGATCCCGCCTGCGGGTTGCACGGGTGTGGATTCATGGTGAGGAACGACCAAAGGAACGATCAAATCAGCCGAGGGTTGTTGTGGGGGCGGGGTTGCCGAACGACGTGGCTCATCGATCGCACGAGATCCGACCTGTGACCTCATTCCACTCGACCCACCCCGGGAGACCCCCTAGACCCTAGACCCCACCCTCCGTCCGTCTGTCCGTCCGTCTGTCTGTCTGTCTGTCTGTCGGACTCGGACTTGGACTCTAGGACGCCACCGTCCCTCCCTCTGCTCTGGCAGTAGCAGCTCAGTTTTGGTATGTCCGCCACAAGGTCCTGCACCCTCCCTCCGCCCCTCCCTGCCCCCCACCTCTGTCTACCAATTACCTATGCACCCCCCTTGTCGGTTCCCTCCCTGTCCGCCCCTCCCTGTCCCCCCTCCGTGCCCCCCCCTCCGTGGGTCCGTCCGTCCGTCCATCCGTCTTGTCGTGTGGGTTCCCGCCCCCCTCCCCCACCCTTGAACATGTCTACCAATGTCCTATACCCCCCTCCCCTCCCCTCCCCGCCGCGCAGTCCTCCGCCCCCACGCTCTATTCTCGCTTCGTGGCGTTCGAGAAGCAGCACGGGGACCGGGAGGGGATCGAGCAGGTGGTGGTCAGCAAGCGGAGGTGGGTGGGGGGGAGTATGGTGGGAAGGGGGGCAAGGGGTGTGTGGGTGGGCCGTGGGGGCTGCTGACTGACGGGGTGTGTGTGTGTGTGTGTTGATGGGCCCACGGAGATCCGTACAAAGCTACAAACAAGCACACATACACACACAGTGTGTTCAGAAAAAGAACCCAAATAACCAGCCCAGGTATCAACATGTTTACCAGAGAACGTGCATGAGCGAACTTACCGGACGTAGCGGCGGCGAAGTAGGCGACCACTGTGTGTGTCGACGTGCATTCTTGTACGTCTGTATGTCTGTATGTCTAAATGTGTGTTCAGTGAGGACCCCGTACGTGTGTAAAAGAAAACTGACCCCGTACGTGTGTAAAAGAAAACTGACCCCGTACGTGTGTAAAAGAGAACTGACCCCGTACGTGTGTGCGTGTGTGTGGGGGGGGGGAGGGGAAACCGGGTGACGGGTGACGGCAAAACAGGGGAGGAGGCCCTCTGGGACGGCGACGTCGGGGGGCCCGCCATGAGCAGAGGACGCCGGAGGTGGCGGACGGGGCTGGAAACCTGAAACACGAAGAACAACACGCACCACGCACCCGCACCCGCAGGTTCCAGTACGAGGAGGAGATCGCCAAGTCGCCGTACAATTACGACACCTGGTTCGACTACATCAAGCTGGAGGAGGGCACCGGCGACGTGGAGCGCACCCGCGAGGTGGGCTGGGCTGGGCTGGGCTGGGCTGGGCTGGGCTGGGCTGGGCTGGGCTGGGGTGGGGTGGGGTGGGGCCCCCCTCACCTCCCCAGCCCTCACCTCACCTCACCTTACCTCCGGGGCCCCCCACCTCACCGCTCTTTTTTCAGTCCTCCCACTCACTCTGCCGAAATCCCCAGCTGTCCACACCGACCCGCGGACTTCTGTCGCGCCCTGCTTTCCTCTTTGCCGTACCCTTCGTAGCCTTGCGTCGCTACCTCACGCACCCCCTCTCTTTACCCCCCTAACCCACCCCTCACCCATACCAATTTCCTATACCCCTCAACTCCCCCTCAACCCCCCTCAACTCCCCTCAACTCCCCCCTCCCCCTCCAGGTCTACGAGCGCGCCGTGGCCCAGCTGCCGCCCTCGGCCGCGGAGAAGCGCTTCTGGCGGCGGTACATCTACCTGTGGATCAAGTACGCGCTGTTCGAGGAGCTGGACGTGGGGGACGTGGAGCGCACCAGGGACGTGTACCGCGCGGCACTGGAGCTCATCCCGCACAAGCAGTTCACGTTCGCGAAGGTGGGTGCATATGGGATATGCGGGGGAGGGGGAAGGGGGTTGCGGATTGTGTGTTTGTGTGTGGGGGGGGGAGATGTTGCTTGACGTGGTGAGGTAGGGAGGGGTACATGAAGAGGTGATGCTGTGAGTTGATTTGCCGGGAAGCCTTTTAATGAGGAGGAGGATGAGGAGGGTTTTGCGGGGTGGCTGCATAGCTCGACTGACCCCGGGCGACCGGAGGAAGAGAGCGAGGGAGGGAGGCAGGGAGGGAGGGAGGGAGGAGGGAGGGAGGGAGGGGGGGGAAGAGGCGCTGTCTGCAGAGCCCGGCGGGTATCGGTCGCCTTAGACATCCGGTATGCGGGCGAGGCGGGGGGGTCCGGGTGGGGGGCCGGTGAGGGTTGACCCTCTCCGCCACCCTCCCTTATTCCCCTCCACACACGCCTCCACCTCCACCTCGCCTGCTACTCTGGACTTCGCTTCTCGCGGCTCCGTTTCCTTTTATACACACCCGCAAACACCCCTCAAACCCCCGCCCACCCACGCATGCCCCTTCCCCCCCCCCCGGGTCTACCAATTTCCCATACCCGCCCCCCCGCCACGCCAGATGTGGATCCTTGCCGCCAAGTTTGAGATCCGGCAGCGCAACGTGGAGGGCGCCCGGCGGCTGCTGGGTCGGGCCCTGGGCACCTGCCCCAAGGAGAAGCTCTTCAAGGCCTACATCGAGCTGGAGCTGACCATGGGGCACGTGGACCGGTGGGGCGGGGTCCGGATGGGGGCGGGGCGGGGCGGGGCGGGCGGGGCGGGGCGGGGCGGGGCGGGGCGGTGGGAGGCGGCCGGAGAACGGGTTGGGCGCGGTTGGGCCTTCTAAACCCGCACCTCCGCTTTCCCCCCCCCCCGGGGTCCTCCACCCGCCCCCACCCCCTCACCACCCACCACCCACCCCCACCCCCTCACCAATTTCCTACATCCTCCCCCGGGGTCCTCTCGCAGTGTCCGCAAGCTTTACGAGAAGTACCTGGAGTGGCGGCCCTCCAACGTGGGTGCCTGGGTGCGGTACGGCGACCTGGAGCGCAGCCTGGGGGAGACGGAGCGGTGCCGGGCGCTGTTTGAGCTGGCCATCGCGCAGCCGCTGCTGGACATGCCGGAGGCGCTGTGGAAGGTGGGAGGGGGGAGGGGAGGGGAGGGGAGGGAGGGGGGGGGGGGGGGGGGGGGGGGAGGGGAGGGGGGGGAGGGGAGGGGAGGGGGGGGAGGGGAGGGGAGGGGAGGGGAGGGGAGGGGAGGGGAGGGAGGGGAGGGGAGGGGAGGGAGGGGAGGGAGGGGGGAGGGGAGGGGAGGGGAGGGGAGGGAGGGGAGGGGAGGGAGGGGAGGGGAGGGGAGGGGAGGGGAGGGAGGGGAGGGGAGGGGAGGGAGGGGAGGGGAGGGGAGGGAGGGAGGGGAGGGGAGGGGAGGGGAGGGGAGGGGAGGGGTAGACAATTTAAGCTGCGCTGCTGCCAGAGCGACGGTTCGACCGGAGAAAATTGGTACAGTACCGTAGATCGCCAGCGACGACGACGGTGTAGGCGTAGGGAGGGGAGGGGAGTATGGGGTATTCATTGGTAGACATTTTAGGGGGGGAGAGGTGGTGGGGAGAGGTGGTGGGGAGGAGGAGGGGAGGAGGACCACCGGGACAAGTACGCCCGGCTGAGAGGCGGTGACTTTGTGTGCGGTTTTCAGCTGTCTTGATTGACATGAGGGGGGGGTGACCTTCCCTGGGCTTGGCTTTATCCGCTGCTGTGCCTGTCCCTTTGGTAGTGTTGCCCCGCTGTGCGCCTCTGCTTGCTCCGGTGTCGGTCTGGGTGGGGTCATGGCCCGGTGTGTGTTTTTTTGGTTGCGGCGTTGAGGTGTGGAGGTCTCTTGCCGACTTGTCGGTAAGGCCTGCTGGGGCTTGCCTTGGTATACACCGTTGATCCCTTTGGGGTCCGCTGTAAAGTTCGTTCATTCATTCATTCATTCATGAGGGAGGGGGGCCGACTGGCCATGGGTGGGGAGATGGTGAGCAGCGGGATGAACTGGACGCGGTGTGTTACGGTGGCGGCGGCGGGGTAGGGGGGTGGGGGAGGGAGAGGGTGGGATTGACAGACGTTTCGTAACGTTTCCCTACTGTCGTACTCCCGACTGCTTTGTCGTACTGCGCAACTCCTACCGGCCAGGCCTACATCGACTTTGAGATCTCGGAGGGGGAGCGCGAGCGGGTCCGGGTGCTGTACACCCGCCTGCTGGACCGCACGAAACACGTCAAGGTGTGGTTGTCGTACGCGCGGTTCGAGGCGGCACCCATGCCCGGGGCCGCGGCCGGGGATCAGGAGGGGGAGGGGGCCGAGTCGGCGGCGGCGACGCCGGCGGAGGGGCCCGAGTCGGCGCCCGAGCGCGCCGCCCGCGCGCGGGGTGTGTACGACCAGGCGTTCCGCACTCTCCGTGACGTCAACCCCGACGCGAAGGAGGAGGCGGTGATGCTGCTGGAGGCGTGGAAGGCGTTCGAGCAGGAGCAGGAGTGGAGGTGGGTGGACGTGGGTGGGGGGGGGAGGGAGATGGCGTGCGCGAGGGGCGTGTGCTATGCAAACCGGAAACGGTTGTACGACGCGTGGGGTTGGTATATACATGGCGGCGCTGTTTTTTCGTAAAAACACACCAGACACACAGACACAGACGTACAAACACAGTTTTCTTTTACACACGCACACACTTGTCCGCTTTCCCTCGCTTTCCTTGGCACACACCCGCAGCTCGCCCTCCGACCGCGCCAACCGTTTGTCGGAGGTGGAGAAGAAGATGCCCCGCCGCGTGAAGCGCAAGCGGGCGGTGACCACAGAGGACGGGCACGAGGTGGGGATTCGGGAGGGGGTAGAGGGGGAGGGTAAGGGGTGGGAAGGGCTGGTTTCGGAGGGCTTGGTCCCCTCCCTGGCAACAGCTTGTGGTGTTGTGCGCGTGGGTGTGTTTAGATAAGAGACCCGCGGGTTCGTGGGTGTGTGTGTTTCGCGAGAAACCGCGTGGGTGTCAAGCTGCTGCTGCTGCTGCTGCACATGGCTGGACGAGTATCGTACATAGGCTGGACGGGTGCCGTACATGGTGGGCTTGGGGTGGAGGTGGGGAGGAAGCTCCTAGGGACCTGCGTTTTTGGGTAAGGCTTACATCGGTGGGTGCGGGGAAGGGGGCCAAAGGGGAGTGGGGGGTGCCGTGCTTTGCGGCCTGGGGAGGGGAAGATCAGCAGCGACGGGGAGGCGACGGAGAAGGGGAGGGGAGGGGAGGTGGGATGTGTGTGGGTGTGATGGTGTTTAGCGAGAAACGCAACCAGACCCAAAACAGTTATGCGTGTCGGGCAAGAACACGAACGTTTCGTGACGGGTGGTTCCCCGTGATGAGGGGAGGGAGGGGAGGGGAGGGGAGGGAGGGGAGGGGAGGGGAGGGAGGGGAGGGGAGGGGAGGGGAGGGGAGGGGAGGGAGGGGAGGGGAGTATCCCTGCCAGAACTTCAGCTAACCCCAGCTGAGAGCTCGCACGCACCCGGGAGGCGAACTCACTCGATCGCTCCAAAGCACGCCGGGGTGACGGGTGGCTGGTGGCTGGGGGGCCAGCGGCAAGGCAGTCCATGCACCTACAAACCGCCAGACTAGAACCCCTGCACCCAGCCACACCAAAACGGATCCTCTTCCCCTCCCTCCTCCGCCCTCCCTGCTCCGCCCTCCACCCTCCACACCCCCACCCCACCCCCACTCCCTGGTCCGCAGGTGGGTCAGGAGGAGTACTACGACTACATCTTCCCCGAGGAGGGCGCCGCCGCCCCCGGCCTCAAGCTGCTGGAGGCGGCCTACCGCTGGAAGCGACAGCGCCACGGGGGCGGCTTCGGCGGCGGCGGCGGCTTCGGCGGAGGCGGCAACGCGGAGGCGGACGACGGCGGCGCGGCCGCGGCCCTAGGTCCGCTCGCGGGGCCGGCGCGGCCGTCCGCGTCGGAGGCGGCGGCGGCGTTCCTGTCCCGGTTCGGTGAAGGCGGGGGCGAGGACAACGACGGTGGGGCGGCGGCGGCGGCGGGCGCGGCGCCACCGGATGAGGAGATGCAGGACGGGGGTTCACCTCGCGGCGGCGGCGGCGGTCTGGGTGGGGACGGCCCCTCGGGCCGGGCGGGTTCGGAGGAGGAGGATGGCCGGCCGGTGGAGGAGGAAGCGCCGGGGCGGAGAGGTGCATCGCCGGCGGCGGAGGAGGCGGAGAAGGATGAGGGGGAGGGGCGAGGAGGGGGGGAGGAGGCGGTGCGGGTTGAGGAGGCGGCGGGTGATGGCGGGAGCGGGGCCGCGGAGGGGGAGAGGGGCCTCGGGGATGAGGGGCGGAGGCCGCGTGGCGAGGGGGATGGCAAGGAGGAGGGGGAGGGGGAGGAGGGCGGCCGGCACGCAGAGAAGGCGGAGGGTGAGGCGCGGGACGGGAGCGATTGAGGGCCGTGGGGGGAGGGCTGTGGGGAAGGGCGGCACAAAGGTGGAGGGTGGGGTGGTGGGGGCAGGCTGACAGGAAAGGAAAGAGCAAACCCATAAACGAACCCGGGCACAGTCGGCTGTGAAAGGACAAAGGAGGGGTTGCGGGCGTCGCCCCAGGACCCGTTGGGGTAGCGGGCCGCGCCGCGCCCGAGGTGACATGTCTGGAGGACCGCGGCATGGCGCGGCGTACAGTAGTTCGACACGTCGGCCCGTGTCGGGCCCGTGCTGTCATCTCGCTGCCCGGCACCGGCTCCCAGTCCGCGGCCTTCTCCAGCTCGTTCGTCTCATCGTTCAGCGCGTAGTAGTCCAGGGGCGCCACCAGCGTGGCCGCGCCGATGCGCGCGATGAGCGCTCGCAGGTAGTTGGCCTCGTTGCGGGGGAAGGCGGGGAAGGTGGAGACGTGCGAGGTGAGGCGGCCCGTCAGAAGCATGCGCAGTCCGCACTTCGTGCGCCAGATCGTTTTGAAATTTGAATGGTGAAGCGAAACAGGGGAAACGAATGGCGTGTCGACATCGCCGGGTGCTGTCTGTGCTGTATGGATGCCGTACCGTATGTCGAGCGTGGAGACCGAGACTGACGAGACCACTGTCGGTCATTTCGGGAGCACAATGTAGCGCAGACACTGTGCTCCAGACACTGTGCTGTGTATGGGAATTGTGGAATGGCGCAGTCTGATGCGGCGCGCTGCGTGACGGCGACGGCGCAAGGTTTTCGGGGCAGGCGCGCTATCAGCAAACAAAGGAGCAAAATGTGTATTACAATACTTGCTAGAGCAGTTTCAGCGTTTCTGCCCGCCTTATTTTTCCGGCAGCTTCCAAGTGATTGACCGGACCGACTTGCCGACGACTGCATATCTACAGTAAACTTAACCGAAAGCACATCTACAGTAAACTTAAAATATCCAATCTTAATGGTGTCGCAGGCTATACTGGGAGTCTGGGACGTTAGAAATTTCGGGTTTGAGGCAATCGAGCAGTTACCTTGCACGTTACTCCGTTATTTGCAACTGTCGTGACTTGGCCCGCTCCAGCCTGCCGATTCAGACGCTACCTACCGGCGTCAGAAGCCTTCATCGCTCAGACCTGGCACAGAAATAGCGCAGCAAGTATAACAGGCGTTGGTATACGGTACACGGAAGAGGTTGCCCGTCGTGGGTAGGTTAACGCGGTTGTTTACCACCAAACACGCACCACGCTGGGCCTGTCACCGATTTCCCTCAGAAGGTTCTGCAGCTGACGGGACGATCAATGTGCAGTGGTGGAATACTGACTTGGAGGGTCCCCCGAGCCACGAGCCCAGACAGTCCGTGCAGAAGAGCCAGTTACGCAACCCATCCGCACCAGGCAGAGACGCACTTCCCCGGCACCGCCTTCTGGAGGTGGTCTTTTGCCTCACTACGTGGCAGCAGAAGCAGCAGCTCGGCAGCCGCTCCACCGCACGCACCAACAGCGGAGCCGCGCTCCACACGCACCCGGGATCCGCATCCCTCGGGGAACGTGCACCCAGAAGCCGAGGAGGGGAACCGCCCACCAAACCGCCCGCCGGCCCACCCACAGCCCGTCGTCATACATCCGCCGCATATCCCCGTGCATGGGGGATGGGTCCCGGCTGAGACCGCAGGTATGTGCCCCCCGATAGGCGCATCCCGAGGAACGGGATTGCGGGATCACCGGCGCCGCATGCCAGCGAGTTGAGACACGAGGAGGAGTTCCTGGAGGCGAGGGGTAAGGGTGTTGACGACTGGAGACCCACGTAACATCCGCCGCCACGAGGTACGGTTCGGTATCGTACGGTACGGCATGTACGGGGCTGAGCCACGTTCCTCACGACAGAAGCGTTCAGGGATATCCTCCTCACCACCACCAACTGCACTCCCCTACCTGGTATGGGCGAGGCGGTGACACAGACGACGGATGACGACGAGTGCAAGGGCCCCTCAGTGCCTTACCCACCCACCCACCGACAGCAGCGCACCCAATGACATCGACGCACAGTCGGGCGCACCGCGCCGCACCGACGGCCGCCTCCGGCCGTTGCGCCTGGGCCCCGGAGGTGCTCCGCAGCCTGCCGGCGGCTCCCCCAGCCCGGCCTGTTCTCCCAGGTACCGTAATCCAAAAGACCCCGCCAGCGTGTCCCCGGGCACCCCGACGGGGTACCGGCGGACACCCGCCCCGACGATGATGACGCCCCGCAGTGGGGCTCGGTGGGGGCCATACACCTCCCACCTCCCACTCTAGGTCTCACACTTCCACTCGGTCCCACACTTCCACTCGGTCTCACACTTCCACTCGGTCTCACACTTCCACTCGGTCTCACACTTCCACTCGCGACACGGCCCCCCGCCACCGCAGCATGTTCCCGGAGAACGGTCCTCGAGCACGGTCCTGGAGAACGGCGCGTCTCAAGACTTGTGTGAGTCCCGTAGGCGCGTAGAGCCCCGTGGGCCACCCCGCCCGCGCAACTTTTGGCGCCCCTGAGCTCACTGCAGCTCTGCCGCGTCCCGCGTCGAAGTGCGGCCTTGCGTGGTCCCCCTCGCGGCCGGCCCGCCGACATGCGCGAGGGTTCACCGCCGAGGCACTGCGCTACCCTGCAGCGCTGACACGCCGCGACCAAGTCTACCCCCCATATAAGCAGCTGCCCAGGGGTGTGCTTGAGGTCAGGGCCCTCTACCGCCCCACAGTGCATGAATGGATGGATGGCTCACGGGCTGGCGGGTCCTCCCCCACCGCTCTTTTCCCGCTTCCCCCGCGACCCGCCTCGTCCCCTGGCCCGCCTCCATTCCCCTCTCCCGCCCGCCGCCCCGTGAGCCGGCGGTCGCCACAGCTGCTGGATGGGGCATGTTGCCGTACATTGGACCGCCGCGGGTCGCTGGCGACGAGTACTGCTCCCGTGGCTACTCCTGGGCAATCCAACGGCTCCCCGCAGCCCCACGCCGCAACGCCTTGACAGCCGAAGGGTCCCATACCAGCCTTAGGGGCCCCTATTCCCCATTGACCCCTTGCCGAGAATGCCCCCCTTGCCGAGGTGGTTACCCAATGCGCGCTCATGTCGCCCATGGCGCCCACGGCCGCGCAGAGGCCGCTCCGTAGCCCCCCCCCTTCCGTGGGGGCCCGAGCCCCTCTGGCGGCTCCTTCGGCGGAGGGACCTGGCTCCACTGCCCCTGCGGCGGTCCAGATCCGTCACATCGTGCGCCTCATCGGCGGCCATCCGTGTTCGCTGCTGACAACCCCCCATGCCCTCGCACTCTCTTGTCGATGGCGCGCCTTCCGGATCAGTCGCCCGGCCAGAGACATACGCTCCGAACGTCCGCAAAGCGCCTACTGCACGTAGGAATCTGCGAGAGGGCGCGGGAGGGCAATGGCCGGGAGTTGGCGCGGGGGAGGGGGGGCGGTATAGGAAAATAGTAGACATATTTATTCTGCGCTGCTGCCAGAGCAAATATCCGATAAAGACTCGACTGTACCAGGATCTCCAGGGGAGGGGGGCCCGGCGGCGAGATCCGACCGCTACGCGTGGGCCGGAAGCGCCGTCGCGATTTGTGTAGAGGGCGGAGCAGTGGCCGCTTTGCAGTGCACATGCTGGCCTCCAGACGTCCACGCTGCCACGGCCCGCAGATAGGGCATCGCATGTCGCATGCGCCTGACCTCCTCCCTTTCCCCACCTCCTTAACCTCCAAAATTTCGGTGTTCATAATTCTCCCCCAGGTCTCGTCATAAATTCTCCCCCAGGTCTCGTCATAAATGGCAGCCTTACAAAAGTCAGACTCGGACCCCGGATCGAGTCAGGTGTTGTGCTGCGCGCCGATCGCCCTCAGCTCCCGGCCCCCACACCACCCCATCCCACCTTTTGTCACCCCAATCCCCCCGCTTTCACTTCCGCGCGATTGGTGCAGTCATCGCGTCGATTCGTACCTCGTCCAACCCCAAGCCCCAGCCCACCCCGCCACATTGGTGCGACCATGCCGTGGTGTTCATACATGGCTATGTGTAGGTGTGTTAAAATAAACCGAGAGACACGACTTGCGAGGACCCTAATTGCGCACGCGGACGAGGTGTGTAGGGGTGTGTGTGTGTGGGGGGGGGTTCCATCCGGCGACACTCGCTGAGGCTCCACACCCCCGTGCACAGCCCACGCGCGCAATCCGGACCGGGGGAGGGCCACCCAAGCGCCGCGGCGGCCAACCCCCTCCCCCTCCCCCCATGTCAGCCCAGCCCCCTCCCTCTCTCTCTCTCTCACGTCTCCATCACGGCTCTTACCGGGTAGTTTCCCCACCGCCTTCGTGTACCGCTGGGTGTACATGCGACCTGCGCGAGGGCAGACAGACACGCAGGGTTGGGGGGTTGGGTTGGGTTGGCGTAACTGGGACTCGGGTCACAGCAGGCGGGTACTGGGTGCTGGCCGGGCACACGCATGGTTGCGCCGCACACGCACACACAAACCGCGCGTCCCCAGGACGGTCAGCCGCCGCGACGTCCGCCCGCGGCCGCGCCCGCCCCGCTCTCCCCGCACACACCCATATAGACCCGCACACACCCACACCCACACCCTCTCAGGCTGTACTCCTCTTATTCTTGCGGCTCATCTTCCATTACCACGCCCACACAGACATCCCCGGTTTAGGCGAATGTGGAGGGAAATCCCCGCGGTCGAGCACAAACCAAGAAGGCCAGGGCCGCTTACGGCCTCTCACCCACTCACCCACGCGGGGCATGACACACCACACCAGCGTCAAGTTGACTGGGCGCCCCCTCAGGTTGCGACCCGGGTCGATGAACGCGTACTTGGTCTTATGGTTGTTGAGCCGGATGTGCGCCTTGTCCTGCAGAGCAGGTCCCGGTTCCCAGATCCCGGTCACGGTCCGCTCGGGAAACCCCCACAAGTCAAGCCAGCAGGAAGAGCTTGCTTTTAAGGACAGCGGATTAGAGGTCTAGGGATAAGGTGCTGGCGGCCCCGTGCAAATTGAGTTGGTCAGGACGATGCGATCCGTCAGGTCCGTCCCAACCGCCATGGAGGGACCCCGACGGAATCCGTCACAACGTGCCTGCTGCTGGACGATGAAGTCCCACAGCACAATCTCGTTGACCGCGTTTTCCGGGGTCTCGTACTCCGCTTGAACATATACAAACAGCTGCTTCGTGTTCCAGGTGAACGCGCTCCGCAGATCGGCGTCCAAATCGAACGTCACAACCGCCTGCACGAAGTCAACGATGCGGCTCCCTTTGCAAACGTCCGTAGCATAAATGCATCGTTGTCAGACAGCACGGTCGTTGGCCACGTACGTGTTCCTTTCCGCCATGGTGTTGCACTAAGCGTCGCACATCTCGAAGCCCTAGCTTAACGTTTGGATTTGCCTTGTGTAGCAGATCTGAAGCAAAGGACGGGAAAACTGGATTCAACGACTTAGGAGCCGCGCCAGGTAGTGATCAACGGCTTGCCTGTCCCACTGGTGAGAAGACATAGTATCGCTGCTATCGTTCCGAACACCGTCAGAATTGTGTTTGCACGGTTCCATATGGAATGCATCCTGCCTCGCTGAGGACGTTGGTCACTTCAAGGAAAGTCGTCAAATGGACAGTATGTGTAACTCCCGTCTAGCTGCACAGCACACGCTGTCAAAAACCGCATCTCCTACATAACGCACATGCATCGAACATCACTTTGCGTTGGGGCAATTTAAGACTGTCGTACAAGTACGGGAGGCAGCCTGTGTCATATCCGCACAGAACCCATCGGACGAAAAACAACAACGAACGCCACATCACTGCCCCGGTCTTTAATGTGGACTTCAGGCAGCACATCGACCCAGTAGCTGCTGACTGATGGCCTCTGCTGCATATGGTCACCGACACAGCAACCGACGCTCATGTGCGCCATGGTGCCGCAGCCTGTGGGGTCGGGAGCCCAGCCACACCTCCCGGGGTCGGGGACCCGCTGCCTCCCATCGTCGACAACCCAGCAGCCCCACCGCCACCATGATTGCTTCCCAGCAGGGCTTCTCTGCTTACTGCAGCCCAGGCCACAGCCCCATCAGGTCTGTCCGAGTCAGAGCGTGTACAGCGTCGCCTTGGATACGGCGCCGTCACTCAGCCGAATGACCTTGACGTCTCGCTCAGCGGGCAGCCACCAAGGCGCCGCCGCTGCTACCGCTGCCGTCGCGTCGGCGGCGGCCGCGTCGGCGGCTGCCGCGCCGCCATTGCCGTTGCCGCCGCCTAACGGCGATGGCGGCGGCACCGCCGCCGCCGCCGCGCCGCCGCGTCCCGGCAGCCCCACATCGTCGGCGCGACACCTCGCTAGCAACATGTACGACAAAGCGCCGTACATTGATGGCGACAGGTCGAATCCGTTCTCCGGCATGTCGCAGCGGTCGAGCAACAGGACCTCCAGGGAGGGACAGGAGGCGACCAGACCGGACACCGCGCCGGCGCCCAGCTGCAGTGGCGGCGGCGGGGAGACACACATCATGGGTGGTATCATGTCCATCGCCTGTCACGACGGACTGTTCCTCGCGGTTCTTTTACATACATATACACACACGAACACGGGCTTCTTGTTAAACACACGAGAACGGGCGGGTTTCTTTTCTAAACACATGAACACACGCGGCTCAGTTCCCCGTTCGTTAGCTACCACAGGGGAGGTTAGACCCCGAACCTGGGGCTGCCTTGACTACCACGGCAACCGTCGCAACCGTCGCAACCGCCGTAACCGCCACTGCCGTCGCACCTTGCAGCAGTGTCGCATCCGCAGGTTGCACAGCCCGACGCAGCGCCGCAGCCAGCCCAGCAGCCGCGCCTCGCTGAAGCCGCCGCCGCCGCCGCCGCAGCAGCAGCCCTCCAACCGCACGTGGCGCAGTGCCGTACCGCCCAACCCGCACAGGCCGTCCAGGAATCCGTCCGTCAGCCCGGTCAATCCCACCAGCGCCAGCGTGTGCAGGTGCCGTAGTCGGCCTCCGCCGCCGCCGCCGCCGCCGCCGCCACCGCCGCCGACGGCTGGGCGCCGTCCGCCGCCCGCCGACGGTGTCGGCAACGGCGGCTCGCCGCCGTCTGGCACGCAGCTAACGCCGCCGCCGCCGCCGCCACCGCCGCCACCACTGCAGTATAGTTTGCCGTACAAAGGCCTGCCGTATAACAGCGACAGCAGATCATCGTCGTACAGCTCCGCGGCGCCGCCGCTGGCGACGAGCCGCAGGTCGGTCATGGCCCAGCGTTGGATAGAGCAGACCGCCGGCTCCGCCGCCGCCGCCGCCGCCGGCAACGGCGCCGCCGGCAGCCAGCCCAGCGGCCCCAGCAGCTCGTGGCGGCGGAGCGGCCCCGCGCAGCCGACCACGTGCAGCACATGCAGCTTGGGGCAGGCCGCCAGCGCGGCCCCCAGCCCCGCCCCAGACACCCCGCACAGCGCCAGCCGCAGCTCCTGCAGATGCGGACACGCCGCCGCCGCCGCCGCGAGCCCCGCGTCGTCGACGGCGGCGCCGACGCCGAGCTCCAGGACCGTCAGGCCCGCCGACACCGCCGGCAACGTCGCCGCCGCCGGCGACGCCGGCGATGCAGCGGCGGCGGCGGCGGCGGCGGCGGCGGCGCAGATCCGCCGCAGCCCGGCGGCGGCGGAGAAGCCCCACCCGAGCGACAGGCTGCGGAGGCCGCGCGGCGGCGGCGCGCCGCCGACGGCGGCGTCGCCGCCGTACGGCGCCAGCGCGCGGCACCTGGCGGCGCCGAGGTGCGTGAGGGCGGTGGCGGCGGCGAGGATCGCCGTCAGCTCCGCCGAGCCGAGTCCGAGGGCCCCGGAGAGGTCCAGATGACGTAAGCCACGCAGCGTGTGACCCATGGGTCGTAACCACTCCGGGTCGAGAGCGTGCCCGCCGCCGCCGCCGCCCGCGGCGCCGCTGTCAACAACGCCGCTCTGATCCCCGCCTGCAGCGGCATCCTCCCCTGCAGACTCTTGTCGTACAGCAGGCGGCGGCGTCGGCGGCGGCGCCGGCGGCGGCGGCGCCGGCGGCGCCGGCTTTCGGTCGCAGTGGAACAAAGGCCGTAGGTCCAGATCCTGAAGGCGGAGCACTGGCGGCGGAGGGGCGGGGCGGTAGGGTCTGGGCACTCCAGGGGGTGGGGCTTGGGGCTTGGGTGGGGCTTGGGGCTTAGGTACGCGTGGGGCTTGGGTGGGCCGTGGGCGATGATGCAGGGTTTGGACGGGGGTGCGGTTCACGGGCGCGGAGAGTCGGATGCGGTTGGTCAGTGTGCACCAGAAACTGAGCCGTTCGAAGCGAGGAGTCCAGCACTCAAGCTCGACCGCCGATGCGCAGGACAGCGCCCGGAACCTAAATGAGTTGGTCTGTGTGTGTTTAATGATGAACCCGCCCTTGGTCTGTGCGTAATGAGGGCACCGCCGGTGGTAGGCCACAGCAGCCCACATGCAATCGTTGTTAGTTAGTCGACAGCCCTGCAAACCCGCCCTTGGTCTCCCTGCTGTCAATCAAGACCGCGAGAACCCACTCCCCGCCCTTTCCCCCGTCCCCTCCCGGGATTCTTCACCGGACCTTTGCTCCGGCAGCAGCAGCAGCAGCGCAGCATGAACATGTCCACCAACTTGATACACGGCAACCCCTCCCCTCCCCCCTTCCCGCCGCCTCAGCTCCGTCCCACCTCGGAGGCAGTGCAACCGCCCCACCGCCCCCCGCAGCGCCGCCGCGAACTCCACCGCCGCGCGCGAGGGCCGCCCCGTTGGACCCGCCCCTGTCGCCTCCGCCGCCTCCGTCTCCGTCGGCCCGCCCCTGCGCCCCCTGCCGCGCTGCCGGCCGTGGCGTCGCCGGGCAACAGACGCCTCCGCCGCCGCCTCCGCCTCCTCCGCAGCTGCCGCCGGCGGGGGCAGACCCGGCGGCGGAAGCGCCCCGGATAGGTCCAGGGAGACCAGAGAGGGGCAGCAATCCTGGTGGGGGTGGGGTCGGGGGTGGGGGTGGGGGTGAAAGGTAAGCTAGGTATAGGTGGGTAGGCAGGTGGGTAGGCGTAGATGGGCACGTTTCAAGTGGGTTGGGTTTAAGTGGGTAGGTTTACATGGGTAGGCTGAAGTGGCTAGGCTTTGGTGGGTAGGTAGCCTGCCCTATCCCTAGGGTGTGTGCGCATCACTCCCAGCCCCGCCCTCCTGCCAGCCCCGCCCTCCTGCCAGCCCCGCCCTCCAGCGCACTTGGGGGCGCTTAGCAACCTCTGGCCCCTTCCGGGCCGCCAAAGCCTGGACCGCATCAAGTCAATCTCATCCGGATGACATCCAAGATCCAACCAAAATAAATACCCCGCGGGGCACCCCCTTCCACTCCCCTGCCCGGGCTGACGAAGGCCTCACCGCGAGAGACAGCCCCCGGCACAGCCCTGGTCCCGGCCCTGGTCCCGGCCCCGGCCCCGGCGCCGCCAGCATCCCCGGGGGCCACAGCGCTGGCCCCCCCGCCGCCGCCAGGTGCCGAAGGTGACGGCCCTGGCCGCCCGCCGTCAGCCGCGACCACAACGCCTCTAGGCCGGCGGTGGCGGCTGCGGCGGCGCCGCCGCCGCCGGAGGAGTAGGAGGGGGAGTGATGCGAGCAGTCCAAGTACGTCAAGCGCGCGCCGCCGGCTGCGGCGGCCTGCAGGACGCCGTCGCCGTCACGGCCGGCGCCATCACCACTTCCGTCGCCGGCGCCAGGATTACCTCCGCCGCCGCCGCCGTCGGCGTCAGCGCTGGGACTGCCGCCGGCGCGTGAGGGCGCGCTGTCGCGCTGGGCGGGGAGGGGCGGGTGGGCCGGGCCGGTATGGTCCAGGGTGGGGCCGGGTAAGGGCGCGGGGTGCCGTACGGGGACCGCCGCCAGCACGGAGACGGCCTGTGTGTTCCGGAGCGGCAGGGATCCGCGGAGTGCAAGGACCGATGACTGATGGGTGAACGAAGGAATGTGTTTTAAAATAAAGAAACTCGCCCGACCGAACCCAGGTTCAGATATACGAATGAGGAATGTGTGTGTGTGTGTGTGTGTGTTCGCAATGACACGACCAGCGGCATCTGTTGCGGCACACACGGTATGATTTGTCATGCATTCACACGTGTACCCTCTCCCTCTCAACGCTAAATAATTCCCGAATGCCTGGGCGTGTTTATTTGTTTTTCATCCACGCCGCGCTAAGCACCGCAGAGCACATGTGTGTGCCTGCAC
Organism: Eudorina sp. 2006-703-Eu-15; assembly: GCA_003117195.1. Lineage (NCBI taxonomy): Eukaryota > Viridiplantae > Chlorophyta > Chlorophyceae > Chlamydomonadales > Volvocaceae > Eudorina > Eudorina sp. 2006-703-Eu-15. The sequence continues at coordinate 494,425 of BDSI01000053.1, read as the reverse complement.
TTGCTGCCGCGCCGCGCGACAGGCGCGACAGGCGCATCGCGGCGGGTGTCACCGAGCGGGAGGTGTGTGGGGTGGGGTGGGGTGTAGTGGGGTGGGGTGTAGGACATACACATTGGTCGACATACTGCCCTGACTGGGAGGCGGGACATGGGGGCCGCGGGCGGTGGCGCGGCCCGGGGATTACGCCACGAACACGCACCCAGGCAGCCCCTAGAACCAGACGGTCCATAACGTCCCCACGGCTCGGTGCCATGCCGGGGGGCAGGGACGGCCCCCGGCCAGCGCGCCGGCTACCCCACCAACTCCCCCCCGCGGCCCGCGGCTCGTGCTCACCGCGCCCCAGCTCCGGCGAGTGGGTGTATTGCCCCCGCCCCCGTCCCCTCCCCCGGCTGCGGAATCCCCATCGCCGCAGCCGGCCGGCGCCACCACCACCTCGCCGCCGCAGCCCAGCTCGCACAGCCCCGCGCCATCCAGACCCTCCCCGCACCAGCCGCAGCGCCGCGGCCGCCGCCGCCGCTGCCGGGGGGCCCCGACCTGTCCTCCACACTCTCGCTGCTGCTGCTGCTGCTGCTGCTGCTGCTGCTGCTGCTGCTGCCGCTGGTGGGTTTCGTGTTGAAACCGGTGGAGCTGTTGCTGGTGGTTATGGTTGATATGGTGGTTGTGGAGGTGGTTGTGGAGGTGGTTGTGGAGGTGGTGGCTTTCTTCGGGCCCCAAGGGCGGCAGCGGCAGCGCCGCCGGCGGGCGGTAGACGGGCGGCTGGGGCCAGGCGGCCGGGGACAGGTGCGCGGCCGGGGGCAGCTCCGGAACCAGACAGAAGTACCGGGTGGAGGTCAAGGCGAGCAGCTGGGGCGGCTGGAGTAGTGGGGGTGTCTGGGGACAGGGGACGGGGGACAGGAGGACTGGGGGTTTGTAGGCGTGGAGAGAGTGAGGATACCGTTGTGCGTGTGCGCGATGGGGGCGGGAGGCCGGGCTGGGCGGCAGGGAGGGAGGGAGGGATGGGAGGCGAGGAGTCCGGGGGAGGGGGTGGGGGAGGGGCGAATCCAAGGTTTGGGGTAGGACCTGTCAGACGCCCCCAAGGCCGCAACCCACCTCCTCCTCCGGCCGCCGCTGCTCCAGGGTGGCCGCGTCTCGATGATGTACGGCAAGCGGCCGCGCGTCGGCGCCCGCCAGCAGCAGCAGCCGACCGTCGTACGCCACCGTGACGGCCGCGCGCCGCGCCTCGGCCGGCGGCTGGAAGAAGCTGCCGTACTCCACCAGCACCCTGCGCACCGCCGTGGGGTTTGCTGCCGCCGCTGCCTCCGCTGCGCCTGCCGCCGCCGCCGCTGCCGCCGCTGGAGCCGCTGCTGCCGCTGCCGTCGCGGGAGCCGCTGCCGCTGCGGACTCGGAAGCCTCTGCGGGGTCGCGGTTGCGGTGGTGGCGGCGGAGGGCTGGGTCACGCGGGGGAACTGCGAACGGCAACGGCGGCGGCGGCGGCGGCGGCGCCCCGCTGCCATCCTCGGTCCCGGTCCGGGGCCCGGGGCCTACACCGCTCGCGGTGACCGGGGCCCCTGGAGCTGCGCCGCCGCCGCCGCCGCCGCCGCCGTCGCCGCCGCTGCCGCCGCCGCCGGCTGCTCTGGATCGGGCGTGTGCGGCTACGTGCAGCTCCCGCCGCCAGCCGCCGTCCCGCAGCGCCGCCGCCGCCAGCCGCCGCGGCCGCCACAGCGCCTCATCCACCGCCAGCCGCCAGGGCTCCGTGGCTGGTTGTTGCGGAGTGCGGCCACACCGGGGAATGGGTGGGTGGGTGGGTGGGTGGGTGGGTGGGGGGAAACGGAGGGAAGGGCGGTGGCCAGGTTATGTTTAAAGAAAGGAAACCCCCCGGGTTATGTTTTTGTGTTAAAATAAACCGAGAGACACGACTTGCGAGGACCCTATTGTTTTTGTGTGTGTGGTGGTGGTGGGGGTGGGTGTAGGGCGGGAGGCGGTGGGGCCGGGGGAAGGGCCGCGCTGGGGAAGGGGGGAGTATAGGAAATTGGTAGACATGGAAGCAAGGCAGGCAGGGGGGCGGGCGGTTGCGATGAGGCAGGGGCGGAAGCATGGGGAGGGCCCGGGCCCGGCGCTGGGGGGCCAGGCCGCCGTGGATGCGTGGGGCGGGGTGCGTGGGGTCGCAGGCATGGCTGCGAGAACGAGTTGGGTTTCGGGCTGGCTTGGCTTGGCTCAGCCGGGGAGGTGAAGGTGGCGTACAACCTCCCGTACTCCCGTACACCTGACTGACCGTGCATGGATGCGGTGGGGAGGGGACTGCACCCAGATCTCCAGGGACTTGACGGCGGTGCGCCGGTGCCGGTTGTGCTGGTGGTGCTGGTGGTGGTGGTGGTGGTGGTGGGGAAATGCAGTTGGGTCCAGGGGATGGCATTGGGTCATGACTACCCGGTTGTGCCGTACCCGGTGCCGTACCCCGTGCCCTGCTTTGGAAGCTCGGTTAGAAGCGAGTCAGGCAGGCAGGCAGGACTGTGCGGGGTGCGGGGTGCGGGGTGCTGCAGGATAGGGGCTGCCTGCGGGGGTGGCCAAGGGGGGTATTCCGGGTAGGCAGGCAGGTAGGTGGGTAGGTGGGTGGGGCCCGATGATGGGTAGCTGTGGCGCGGGGTCCGCTGTCATTAAGCGGGGCGTTGGGAGGGGGGCGCCGTCGGAAGGAGGGGGCTGTCGCATACAAGCGGCATAACGTGTGATACGTGTGTCGAAAGGAAACGGAGCCGCGGTATGTCGTGATATCCATGATATGTCGTGATATGTGTGATGTGTGTGACTGAGTTGGGGGGAGGAGCCAGGCTGGCGAGCGCGGGTCGAGAGGCTGGGCCCCCAGGGTCGGCACCCCCATCCCCCGCCAAGCAGCCCAGGGGTAAGGGAGGCGCAACATGAGCTAGACAGGAGGGAAAGGGAATCACTGTGGGTGCAACGCGTGGGTGTAGCGCGGGACGGAGGGGTCTCGTCCCTGACGGAGGGAGTGCGGCCTTCACCGGACAGAAGAGGCAGGCGACATCGACGTACCGGCGAGCAAGGAGGTGCATGTGCAGGCGAGAGACCTCCTGTCTCGACATCCCAGGGATTCAACGACAGCTGCAAGTGCCACATCGGGAAGGTCCGCGATGCCCCGACAAGGCTGCTGCGCCAATCCTACGGTGGGTTGCAGCCCATTTGGGTTGAGACTTTCACTCATATGAAAATATTCAAAAATATAATTTGTATAAGATATTCGCTTACGAATGTCTGGACGTAAGGAAATGCCAGTCCCGGAGCGGCTGCCAGCCGTACGCTGCGATCCAAACCTCGGTGACCTTGATGTATCCAGCGCGTAACTCACGCAGCGGTTCACTTGCTGACTTGATTCACGTATGCCTTTTATTTGTAATTTTTGTTGCCCCAGAAAGCTTACAGCTAGGCCTTTTACCCGCGCACGCCAGCGTTTGAACGAAAGCCGAGGTCATAGGGTCGAATCATCTTCTTTCGCCATTTTGTCAACATGCTCTACAATCTGATGCCGTCTGGAGCGCTGCAGGTCCTTATTCCGATGTAAGTCGTCTGCACGCCCTTCCAGCTTCCGGGCGAAGGGAACCTTCACCCGGTGGCCGACGGGGAAAGAAGCATATGCTACCCAGATATCATGGTTTTTTGCTGCGCTCGGTGCATTTAAATATGCGGAAACCCAGGGCTGTGCCGGTCTGGATACAGCGGTCGCTCCAAGTCCGCCGGCGCGCTTTACGGGGACCGGACGAGTACAGAGCACAATTGACATGACATTGCTTACATGACTTCTTTTTGCTTGATTTGACGCTGACCCTCTGCCGCAATGTTAACCGTTCCGGTCGCCGCGCGGCCGTCCAGAGGCGCGTTCCAGCAGCACAGAGAGGAACATGCTCCGAGCTCCGGCGAGGAACAATTCGCCCAGCGCCCAGTGACAAGAAGGAAACGGGCTATGGAAGAGGACCCCGACTACAACGACAGTCGACCCGCCCAAAACGACGAGCATGGTGAGTCGGCCGGCTAGACGAACGTCGAATTCCTCCGCAGCGGCAGAAATATCACGCTGAGGAATATTTACTGATGGCATAGGTCTGCTTTGTGACCACCATGCTGGCCTTGACCCGCGCATTCGCACCAGCGTCCGCGCGTCAGGCGGGGCGCGGCGCGCGTTGCGCAATTCATCGATGGGCCATGGCGCACTTTTTCCTATTACCGCAGGACCAATTAACAAGGTTGGTTATCGTGGCGTGCGGCGGCGGCCGTGGGGCTCCTACGCTGCGGAGATTCGGGACGCCAGCAGCGGAAAGCGCAGGCAGGTTTTGTCCGCCCGCGATAGCGCTATCCGGAAGCGGCAGCAACTTGTCAAGCGATTGTCACTTGGTAAATGAATATTTACATTTTTACAATGTCATACAGAGTGTCTGGCTGCAGAACCTCATACACTCCAGCACACGAGCGGGCGCCCGCGCATCTCGTCCTTACTCACAGCATGCGATGACGACTCACGACCGCCGAAAACATAATCAACTCGCTGCCCTTCCTGTACCAAAGCCCTCAAGATGCGCGCGATGTGGGTCATCGCATATCTCTAGCGCTATACTTGTCCATGTCCGAGCAGGAATACCGCCGCTGCCGTCTGGCCCCAACAGGTGGATCGGCACTTTTAAGACGCCGGAGGAGGCGGCGCGGGCGTACGACGAGGCCGCGCTGGCCCTGCATGGCCCGCGCGCCAAGACGAACTTCGTGTATGACTGCCAGGTGCAGCGCCAGCCCGCCAAGTCCGTCCAGGTCCTGCAAATGGTGAGTGAGAACGTGGGTGAGAGCAAGGGGTGAGAGCAAGGGGTGAGAACAGGGGTGAGAGCAAGGGGTGAGAGCAAGGGGTGAGAACAGGGGTGAGAACAAAGGGTGAGAACAAAGGGTGAGAACAAAGGGTGAGAACAGGGGTGAGAACAAAGGGTGAGAACAAAGGGTGAGAACAGGGGTGAGAACAAAGGGTGAGAACAGGGGTGAGAGTTGACAGCGTGAGCGGACATGAGAGCGGTGGCCGCGTTCGCCCCCTGCCCTGCCGCCCGGGACGGGAACCTGCTTTGCTCGCGCGCGCATCCCAGCGCTGGCCCAAACTGAACTACCGCATTTGGGTTCCGCTGTAACATCTCATCCATCCATCCATCCATCCATCTATCCATCCATCATTCATTAATCCTAAGCGGCACGTTTCAAGCTCCTCAATTTGGTTGGTGGCGGACATGAATGCCCAGGAGGTTGCCGGTTCTGAGGCTTGCCGCACATCAACCCTTGGCACCGTCACGGTGGATAGGTAGTCTGGCCCGGGGAGATTCGTACGGCGGAGGCGGAGGTGCCTGCGATCGTCGCATCCGCCGGGAGCCTGACGCACCGCCGCGACCCTCACGCCACACCTACCTCGCACGATCTTATCGCCCACGCCTGCGCTCGCCTCCTTGCCTCCTCACACGCCGGCGCCCCCATCCCCAACTGCCTCCCTCCCTCCCACCCTCTTCAGATGTTCCGACGGGATTCCAACGACTCCAACTGCTCCGTGACTGCGGCGCTGCCGTACCCCGATTACCTGACCTTGGAGGCCCAGCGTCAGCAACAGCAGCAGCAGCAGCAACAACAGCAGCAGCAGTTGCTGCTGCCGCCGCCGGCGCCCCAGCACCTTCACCTGGTTCAGGCGCAGCAACAACAGGTGGAGGTCGAGGAGGAGCAACAGCAGCAGCAGGAGCCCGAGCCCGAGCAGCCGGAGTACGTGCTGCAGCAGCAGCCGCGGCTGGAGGCGCTGGTGGAGGTGGCGCACCTCTTTGGCCGCCGGGACTTCGCCATGGCGTAATCTCCGGCTCCAGGCCGAGCGGAGCAGGACAGACGGGCCCCGTCCCCGGCCTCGGTCCCGGCCGCTAACCACCCGGCGCCTGAATGAATGGTCCGAGCTCTAGGGTCTCGGTCGTTCTCGCTCAGCTCGGCGGCAGGCTTCCGCCACAGCGCTATGTTGTACCAGCGACAGAGGGGACAGTGTGCTGGAGGATCAGCAATTCGCCGGTGCCGAGCGTCGCTATATATCCCTGGCGGTGCGTTTGATGGGCACCGGTACCGGGTCAGGTCAGGTTCGGAAGGCGGCCGCGGGGCGCCGGTTTTACTCGAGCGCATCTGGAGGCTGCTGGAGGGGCGCGTTCTTTTGGGGAGCCCGGCGCCCGCTTGTCGACGATGTGGGGGGCAGTCCGACGACGCGGGCGTGCTGACGGCTGACGAAGGGTCGCGCGCGTGGCCCCGAGGGGAGGGGGAGCGGCGGCCGCAGACTTCTTTCCGCGGCAGGATGATGGCAGCCTGCCAGCATGGCAGCGCGCGCAGTTTGACCCAACCACCGAGCGCGGGAGGAACAACAGCAGCAGCAGCAGTAGTAGCACGGCCAGGCGGATGGGCGGCGACAAGCATGCCCAGGAGGGGGTTGCGCCGCTTGCGCCGCCGGCGAAGGGCATCCACAGGCCAGAGCGGCGCCCCCTCGGGGGAGCTTCCTCCCCTTCGCTGCGGCCCCACGGACGGCCTGCTGGGCACCACACGACACGACATGAGACGTTCCGGGAGTGCGACCGCAATTTTTATTTTGGACACATGAAGGATCTGCATCTGGATCGGCATCAGCATCTGGATCAGCATCAGCCGCGGCAGCGGGCTCAGCCCAACGACGAGACCAAGGACGGGCGCGGTGCCGACAAAAGACTCTTTGACCCCGGACCGAACGAGTTTACTAACGGCTACGGGCCACGGCTGCGGGCCGCGGGCTTCGGCTACCGGCGGCGGCTAGCATCTGGAGGCCTGCTCCGACCGCCGGGCCCGGTCAGGACCTACCCGCTGGCTCTCCGAAGAAGGAGAAACATGAAGACGACCGTGTATCGACTCTGACCGTGGTACGATCTCGTCACGAGCCACATTTGGGAATAAACCCGCCAAGGCACGACTGCGGCCCGGGCTCGCTTTGGCGGGGCCGATCCAGGACCACACCAACCGACCAGCGGTTGGCACCAACGGTGGGGGAGACCCGTTTGGGGCGTCCGCGCCCGAGCCCCGGTACTGAGATTGGGGCTGGAGCAGGTGCTGAGGGGTTCCATTCCCTCCTCTCATTCCGTCTGTTCTCTCGTGGACGTTTGCGACCGGGCGGATGTGCAGCACATGTGATGACCTTGCCGCCGTGACTGCATTTGGCGACAATCGGTCCTACGCGACCACTAGGGGGCGCGCGCGCGGGTGTGTGTGTGTGTGTGTGCCGCCTCGCGTCGCAACTGTCGTACATATCAGCCACTCGACGCGCGGGACAGTACACCGGCCGTCACCCAGTCGTTGCCGCGCATCGAACAACACCGGTCGCTGGTTCTTCGACCTTCGACAGTGACTTTCGAGAGTACAGACAGACAGACAGATCACCTGCGATGCAGTTTTTCGGCTACCTGCGCGCGCTCTTCGAAGGTCGTACGTTCCATGACCTGCTGTTGAATGACCAACTTACCAACCACATCCGAACGCCTTCTTTATTCGTTCGACATTGAGCCGGTTCTCGACCCTCACACCTCGTGAGCAGTCAAGTGGTACGTGTCTAGTGGGTACGGCATGCGGTGCTGTGCGGTGCGGTGCTGAGGTGCGGGAGGACGGACGCGCGCGCGGCGCGGCCGCCTCCCAGGCCCCCAACATCAGCTTTGCCCGGGCGGGTTTTGCTCACGTGTGTGGCTGTGTGCGTGTGGCTGTGTGCGTGTGGCTGTGTGCGTGTGTGGCTGTGTGCGTGTGTGGCTGTGTGCGGACGCGCACCTCGGATGAGTGCCAGTCCAGATCCTGCGCCCAGCAGTGTGGGCCCAAGGACAGCCTGGGCGCGCGTTTGCGTGGGCTAACGGGACGTTAACGTTACATAACCGGCCATAACATCACATCGTTAAGAAAGGGGGATGGTCCCTGTGTATTGATTAGCACGGCATCGCATTTCTCGTGCGGAGCGGACCTGTCTAGATGTGCCGCGCGCGGCTGCGCCAACACCGCGGCCCGAGACCTGAGGAGGCCCAGGCGGGGGCGCCGCGGCAGCTCCACGCGCGGGGCCCCGACGGGACCGGACCCGGCGGCATACGCGCCTTCTTTAGTGTACCATAGCTTTTGAGTCTCCCGGGGGGGCAATTCGCGTGACTGATGGCGCACGACCTGACCCGCCGCGGGTGGTTACCGGTGGCATGTGACCTGACCTTCGCCTGGTCGTTGCGACGCGCTACGCTTAACATACATGGACATCTGACAGACGTCTTGATCGGCAAATCCGCTTTGAAAAAATTATTACGCATGGTATGGCAGATTTGTTTCCCCGGTGTGTGTGTGTGGGGGGGGGAGGGGGGCCCCCCGGGGGCGGCGGCGGGAGGCCTTCGTTTTCATCCCATCACCTGCACCCACACTCTCTCTTACGTCTGACCTCTGTGTGTGTGCGTGTGTGTGTATGTGTGTGTGAGAGAGAGTTGGAATCAGAAGACCTGACGCGATCCGGGTGCGCGCTGTGTGCCTGGTTGTGTGCCCTGCTGCGCGTGTTTGGAGCACTGCGCCACGAAGACAAATTCGTGCAGCTTGTGCGCGTCCGTGTATGTGTTTAGAATTGCAACCCGCCCGTGTGTGTGTGTGTGTGTGTGAATCGTTACATATCTGCCGGGCCGACGCTGGCCGGGGGCGCTAACTCGCCCCATACGGGAGACCGCCGAAGCACTCTCCCCCGGATTCGGGGGAGAGGGGCGTAAGGGGCCTCTGTCCCCTCGCTCTCAACCAAGGGCGCGCGCCCGATCCCTGAGGATCGGTGCCAGCTGTGCCCCCTCAAGGGATTGGGCGGAAGCCCATCCCGGGCGGTCTGCGCCTCGCATTCCGCTGTTCAACCTCAAGTCCTTGCAACACCCAGGGCGCGTTCCTCAGCAATTCGGAGGCGCGCGCCTGCCCGGTGCGGTAAAACTAGCCTGGTCTCGCGTCCCAACCTAATCGTACTAGCTAAGGTTGTGTGTGTGTGTAGCGAGAAACCCGCGCGTCCGTGTGTGTGCATGTGCTTTCTCTGTGTGTGTGTGTGTGTTACGCCCCGCGTGCGCTTCATCGGGGGCTGTGAGGCGGCGGGGCGGCCGCTGAGGACGACGACGACGATGACGAAGAAGACGACTGCAAGAGGAATGAAGGAAGCGTGCGGATGGATGCTGGGGCCTCCAGCGGGTATAGGGCCCCCCTGGCGGCGTGCGGGGTTGGCTGTTGGCCAAGTTGGATGCTGACTGTGTGTGTGTGTGTGTGTGTGTGTGTGTGTGTGTGTGTGTGTGTGTGTGTGTGTGTGTGTGTGTGTGTGTGTGTGTGTGTGTGTGTGTGAACGTACGTGTGAACGCGTGCGTGCGTGCTTGCGTGCTTTCACGTGTGACATGTGGCCCGGTCGGGCGGCCGGATGGTCTGGCGAGCTCATAACATACACGGAGGCCGCAGACACAGCGCAGGATAGACCGGCCGGCATGGGGAGCAGCTCTAGGGGGGGCTGTGGCGTTTTTGCATTTTGCGGCTGCTTGGCGGGCGCTTAGCTGGGCGTGGGTGGGCGCGCGCGTTTGCGAGGTCGGTGAGGGCCGGACTGGGGAACAAGAGATGCGCCGTAGCATAGCGGTTGGAGCAGCGGTGCCGGCCTGATCGAAACCGCACCCGGTTGCGTGTGTGTGTGTGTGTACGTGTACGTGTGTGCGTGCGCATGTGTATATGAAAACTGAGCCGTGGGCGTGCGCGCGTGTGTTATCAAGGAGAAAAGCTGAGCCGCGAATGTGTGCGCGCGTGTGTGTGCGCGTGCGTGTTCCCGTGACCACGACTTCTCGTGACCGCGGCAAGGGACCGCAGGGGCGACTGCCGGCGAGTGCCAAGACCCCGGTGGGCCGCGCACGCTCTCCCCTCACGCCGCATCAATTGCTATGGCACGTCGCTTCTTCCCCAGTCAGACATGGATTTAGTGTAGTGTTGCTCCTGCTCCTGCAGTGTTGCTCCTGTTCACAGAAACGACGGCAGGGCTTGGGAGCCCGAAAGACTGCGGGGCGGTGAATGAAGTGCCCTACGGGCCCCCGGGACCCTTTCTTTTTCTTCATCACTTAGGACGTTTTGTCGATCGTTTGGATGGATGGGGGTCCTGTGTGGCCCCCGTCATGGTGTCGCTTCTCATGTTTCGGCTGTTTATTTTTCTACAAGTGCGGCAGGTCTGTGCTTCTCTGCGGCTTGCATCGCATGTCTTTTCCCTGCGGTGGGTGAAGATGTGTACGGCATGTGCGTGTACACTTGTTTCATGCGGGTGGGTGGGTAGACGGTGGTGGTGGTGGTGGTGGTGGGTAGGTGGCGGTGTTGGTCGATGGGGGGATGGTTGATGGTTGACAGACACACACATTATTCATTTGGAACCACAAGGCCAGGCGCAGGGACGGGGAGAGATGCACGGCAGAGTGTGCCTGTGGATGGCGGCGGAGCCGCCTTGTCCGGTGCTTGTCAGGTCGTGTGCGGAGACAGCTGCCTCCTCATGTGTCGTGCGACAGGGTGGTTTGTGACAGGGGTGGTTGCGTGTGGTTGAGTATTCAGCGAGGAAACCCGCCGACCAAAACCTGTGCGTGTGTTTAGAAAAGAAACCCCCTGTGTGTGTGGTCGTGTTCATTCATCCGTGGCATCATTGTCTGTGCATGATGAACGGGACTCTTCAACTCCTCCTGCATATGCGGTCCTGAGAGGGCCGTGCAGGCCGCCAGGGCCAATGGCATGTATTCTTCTTCTTCTTCTTTTCCTCCGGCATTGGGCCACGGTAGGTGGTTGTGACGGCAGGCTGCCGGTTGTAATATTCCCTGCGAACTGCGCGACCTCTGTGCGCTCAGTGAGATGTGCGGTAACCCGGACCGGGGGGAACGAGCCGGGTCGGGTCGGGTCGGGTCGGGTGGGGATAGGGTCAGGTGGGATAGGGTCTGCTGGTGGGCCGGGTCTTTTTCGGGTTGGTGCTCAAAATGAAACCCTAAAGACCCAAATCAGTTACCGCACCAATACACTTACCGGTGACTACCTTTAATCGAGAAACGCGACAGGACAGCAAGGGAACAAGGGGAGCCGCGCCAGTAGCCGGTCCGGGTGCAAGGTGCCTCGGAAGCGAGTGCGACGCCTCTTTAGGCGGGGAGGTCCAGCGGGGCCCCCTCCCAGCGGGGTCCTGCCCAGCCAAGGCGCGCGCGCAGCCGCGCCGCCTCCTTCCCTACCTCGGCGTCCTCCATCCCTTAGTGCGCTCGTTTTGATCGCCCGTCCGTACGTACGTCCAATCTGAGGACGTCTTCTTCGATGCTGAGGTGCTGACCCACACCCATAGGACCGGGAAGGCGCGGTGCGTGGTGGTGTGTAGTGTGGAGGACACACAGCTCCGCGGGACGCGCACACATAACACACTGAGGTGCGGTCACACTTTGCGCGGAGATCCCACACCAGGCAGTTCACGCCGAATAGGCGCATCGTGGAATAGCAGATGGCAGCCCCGGTCACCGGCGGCCGTGCCAGCTCGCGTCATCCCTCAGTCGCACACGCAAAGCTCACACACAACTTTTCCAAGAGGGAGCGACACCACCCAAAATGATCCGCAAAATCGCGGTGCGAAGCGTTCAGAATCATCATGCCCACAGCGACGACCATGAGCGTGAGGGAGGGGCGGGAGTAGGGGCGGATGGCCGGGGGTTTAAAAACAATTAACTGTTGGTGGGTGGGTCAGGTTCGGGACACAGGCGATCCTACGGTTTCGAGGTCAGCGGGCGTAGCCTGCACCTTCACCGTCTGTACCGCTTCACGTCGTTGTGTGACCTGGCCCTGTCCACTGGTGGTCGCGCTGTCGTCTTGCTTGCCTGGCATATTTGTCTTGTTGTATGGTCAACGATAGTACATCGCAGGTTTTCGTGAGTATGCGGACCTGGGCGGTTATCGGTGGGCTTCTGTTAAACACACACGCCGGTAGATGTAGCTAAGGCGCGCACAGTCGTGGAGTCCTGGCAGCGGGTGGCCAGCTTTGCGACTAGGCCGACCGCGACGGGGATGGGAGGGGGTGGGACCGGACCACCCAATCCTATCGGTGGTGGACGGCCGGATCCGCTGCGTGCAGCCAGTAGACGTAGACTCTTGATGGATAGATAGCATAGCGCGAGGTGCTTGGGGATAGGAATGGGGACTAGGAAAGCCCACTTCCGGACACGTGGGGGATCCGTGGGTGCCCGAGGAGGGTCGGGCCAGGCCAGTGGGAGTTGGCAGAGGGGGTGTAAATGACGCAAGTAAGCCAGCCACGCGTTCAGTTACAGTTTGTGTCTTCGGTGTGCTCTACTGCTGCTATGTACCGTTGCTGTCTCCACTGTGCGCACTGACAGCAGACAGACCTACTTGTCTCTTGCCCTCTCCCGCCTGCAGCACGCCGTGTACCGGAAACTGCATTAATCCGGCAGGCCTGCCCGCCCAGCTGAGCCAGCAGAGCGAGGCGTCTCGCACGCGTCATCAGGCCTTGCTGGGTCTGGTCCGGGTATGCAGTCGGGCGCTCCATGATGAGGCTATGGTTTGCACGAGGCAGCACACCACCAAGTAGGCTTCCGTGTCGTACACCCCTTCCCGTCGCAAGCAAGGCAGCTCCGCTGGACGCCTTCGAAGCCACCTGGGCGCATGGAGGTGTCCTGTGCTCTGTCGAGCGAGCCCAAGGGCAGGCGCCCAAGCTGCAGGTGCATTTGTCCCTGGCGCACCCAGTGCCAGCACCACTGGCAACAGCCGTGTTAATGTCAGATTAGCTTTCCCCCACACGCTGTCTCATCAGGCCCCCACACGCGGTCTCAGCAGTGTTTCTATCTTAAATAAAATAAATATTTACGGGCCAAAACCCCGGAATTTTTCATTTCCCGGACCCCCAGAAAACCTGCGAGATTTCATTTGATTGATGCTGTAGGGAGCCGGAAATCTGCCCTGCCAACTATTTTTCAGACTACCTGAAGGGCGTGGAAATCTGCAGGCGCAGGGGCAATTCCTGTGTCGTACACCTGTCTACCGCCATAACACACTCTGATGCCGTGTCCCGGACTCCTGGTTACCCCCCCCCCCATATGCATCCGCGACGTCAGGAAAGCATGCTTCAGCCCTTCAAGACTGAGAATCCCTGTCGCAGCTGTGGTAGCAGTGGCCCTGCTGTCGAAACACGCCGAAATATTTCCTGGCCTGCCCGGAGGTTTTATTTCCTGGCACCTAGAAAGGCCCCCCAAATCTGCCCTGCCAAAGGTTTTTTGGCTACTGGCGACAGGCCGGAAACCTGCGGAATTCTATTTCCCCGTTATTGTATTTCCCACTGGGTCTCAGACCCCCACACGCGGTCTCAGGCCCCCACATGCTGTCTCAGGCCCCCACACGCTGTCTCAGACCCCCACACGCGCGCGTGGGGGCCTGGCACCGCATGTGGCGCGCGAAGATCTGGGTCGAGCAAGCGGGGATGCCGCCCCTCACACCCTTCTCCTTAGGGAGGAGAGTGCTTTGGCGGTCTTTCCGTTAGGGCTGGGTTAGCAGCCCTTGGCCAGCAGTGCCAGCCCCGGTCAGATATGTAACACACAAGCGGCGGTTCCTCGCTGAACGCATACACACACATACGTAGGTCACGTACACCAGTTCTGGTACCGTACCGGGCAGTGCCCCTACCGCCGGCATCCATGATCACACACACACACACACACACACGCTGCTGTTGGTCATTATCTCTTTCGTTGCACATCGTCGGCGTCATAGGCATCAGCAGCAGCTACGCAAAAGAAGAGATGACTGCCACAGGAACATCAAGAGAGCGGGTCCACCAACGCGGCCCCGCGTTTACCCCCACCGACTACCTGCCGCACTCAAGCCGACACGCTCGAGGAGGTCGGCGCCCGCCCACCCACGAGCTCGTAACCCTAGACCACTGCCCAAGCACGCACAGTTCATGGCGGGGCAACACCACTAACGTACGAGGGGCGCGGCCCACACCAGTGGGAAGTGAGCTCCGAGAGCGAGTCAGGGTGCGGCCAGTTGCCTGCGCCCGCGGGGCAACTGACCCCCATGAATAGGAACACTGGAAAGCCAGCCAGCAGGCCGACCACCACCCAGTCGCATACAAGTATCCGGCCCCACCCCCCCGGCCCCACCCAGCTCAGTATGTGCTCCGAGACCAAGAGAGGTCAGCTGTTGGGCTATGATCCGGCGGGGTCGTACTTGTAATGGCGGGAGGACAGCTTGGTGGAAAGTGGCTTGCGGCCGCTGTAGTTCGCTCTGGCGGACAGAGAGCCCTTCATGCTCCTCGAGGAGGGCGCGTTGCAGGTGCCCATCACGCCGCGCTCGTACAGCCGCCCCGGAACCTCATCCTCCGAGGATGCTGCCCCATCCTCCATGTCCTCCACCTCGATCTTGCCGCCGTCATAGGCCGACAATATGTCTTGGGCGTCCGCGACCACGGATGCCCGGGTGGGTCTGCTGGGCCGCCCATCTCCGTAGAGCACCCGTGTAGACCTCAGGGGCGTGAGGACTCGACTCATGCGTATCACCCTCACTTCCGTGTCGCTAATGAAGCTGTTCCTGAGGACGTTCAGGCTCGGATGGTTCTGTCGCCGTTCGAAGGGTCCGCTGCCGCCGCCGCCGCTAGGAACCGATGCCAGCGACGATGCAGCTTTGTCGGTAGAAGAAAGGACTTTGCGGCGGCATCGATGTCTCCACAGCCAGGCCAGCAGGCCCCCGCTGGCTGCATGCAACAGCAGGTGTACGGACGCGTTGTCACATGCATGTACGACAGACCCACATGCATGTACGACTGACCCGCAACTTCCCCAGCTCCCCACACCCCGCACTGGTGTACGCACGCACGCATCAAGCGGCCGGCGCCAGTCGTTGCCGCACACATACATGTTTGGTACGCACGTCTTACAACCGTCCACACACACACAGAGGCCCCTTACGCGCCTCTCCCCCGAATCCGGGGGAGAGTGCTTCGGCGGTCTCCTGTATGGGGCGGGTTAGCGCCCCCGGCCAGCGTAGGCCCGGCAGATATGTAACGACACACACACACACAGGCGCAATGATGGATGACTGGAGCCGGGATGGACGTACCTACTAGGGAAATGATGGCTACCGGTGCGGCGATGGCCATCATGGGGATCTTGGACCCCTTCTTGCCGCCTGGCGAGGATGGATCGGCGGCCGTGTTGCTCCGCGACTGGCCGCTCCCCGACTGGTTGAGGCCCCCTGGAGGCTCACCACCCAGGGTGCCTCCCGGCGGCAGCGACGCCGCCAGGGGTGGGGCCGGCAGTTGCACGGCGGTATGCGGCTGCCGTTGGTAATAACCCGGAGACCCCATCGCCCGCGCTGCTCCAGGCGATAAGGGGCTGCGCTGCACGCCGGGGGGTGTGCGGGGCTGCTCCGGAGGGCTGGGCGGGGCATGGGGCTGGTCTGGCGGATAGTTGGGCTCAACTGGCAAGTCTGGCTGGTTGGGTGGCGGGTTGGGCGCTACGGGGGGCGAGGGTCGGGCTGGCGGCCTTCTAGGGGGTCGGGGATTGCCGGGTACGCTGGGTTTGCTGGGCGGGGGCTTGGGCGGGGTAAGTGGAGTGCGTGGGGTAGAAGGCTCAGGCTGGAAGGGTGGGAAGCTTGGAAGGGTGGGGAGGGTGGGCCAGCCGGGAAATATAGGCGAGGACGGGGCATTGCGTGGCTGAGGAGGCCGAGATGTGAACGGTGGTGCGAATGGCGCTCGAAAGGTGCACGAGCCGTTGGGAACTTGAATGCTCCCTGCATAGGCAAGGGGCGGAAGCAGTGGCAACAGCTCATCAATGTGTTACCATTACACGGCTTTCCATGTACGTATTTTGGTAGGTTCCGTAGGCCCCTTACTTCGGTACCGCATCCACGCACAGCAGAGCGAGGGAGATCGGGACACCCGGGGACCGCACACAAACCTACCGGGACCATCCAGCCAGCCAAAGCCGCGGGCATCTGCTGCACAATGTTTCAACCCGCTGGATGGTGTCAAGATCCGGCCGCTCGGCAACACATATGACAAGCAAGCTGCCCCGCATCCTCCCTAGGCGGGCTGCAGGAACGAGGGCCGACACAGGCCTCCAGTTCGCACCTGGCGGCGGGATTCCTACGACTCCTGCCTGGCCACTGCCCATCGATTAACACATCCACACAGGCTGCACGTACATTGACCATCCAGCACTGTTTCGTTCACACGTCTGCAACTCTTGCTTGCCGAGAAAACACGACCGAACGTACGGACAGGACAAACCAAAGTATCAGCAGCAGCTAGTATGGAAGCGCATTTATTGGTACAATCCGGAGATAGATAGATATCTACCAAGCCAGCATTGAAAGTAGTCCTAGGCATGGCAGCTTACAGGCAGGCAGCTGACACATAACAGTCGTTAACATCGTAGCCATTTCCTGCCTGTGCTTAATATTGACAGCCTGTCACAGTCAAAGCATGTCAGCCACTATCCGGCTGTTGACCGTGTTGTACATTAACTGTTGATCATACCTACCCTACCTGTCAACATCCTGTGAAATCCAAGGCATGCTGTCCCTGCCCTGGATGTCAACAGCCTGTCACAGCCTGTCACATAAACCACGGTGCCCCTACATCCGAACCGTGACAGGCTCCAGACAGGCTCTGACAGGTTTCTGACAGCCTGTTAGGACAGTGTTACAGCCGTCGGAGAGTTCTGATAACTGGCTATGTTGTCAGGCCCGCCATACATGTCAGAGCCTGTCAGGCCCCCTATGAGTTGGTAGTTGCTCACCCGACCCTAGGGTCGGGTGAGCAACTTATTTCTTAACCCCACACATATACATACCTGACGGGCATCTGGAGTAATTCGCGCAGGTTATGATGCCTAATGCGACATCGAAGCAGGTCAAATTCCGCTTTTGGCATGTAAGGTTGAAGGCCCTGCCAAATGCGTGTCTGCAGCAATTGGTAGAGTTCTTGCAGGGCTCAGTAGAGTTGCTGGTGGCGACGATCCATTGTCGGCAAAAGATGAAACTCCGGGGCAGGGGCTCGCACACCGCGTCTCCTTGGGGAACGGGGCAGGGTGTCGAGTAGTTGAAGGACATGGGAATTTGAAGAGGGACGAGCCAGCTACCGCAGGCATCTGCGCACGGGCTTGAAGGGGCGGAGGGGCAGAGGGGTAATGCGTGTGGTTTCGCGCCGTGTGTTCGTGTGTGCATGTGTAACACGGCGCGGCCAAAGGCTTCTCGAGATGCTGTGCCTGGTTGACGGTAGGGACTTATACTGTAACCCAGTGTTACATTCTCCCCCTCCTGAAGGGAACGTCCTCGTTCCTCACTGCGTCCTCACAGTGCACAGTCCACTCCGCCTTGCCTCCCTTACCACGAGGTTGACCAGGCCTCGCGTCACGTCATGCGTCGCGAATGGCCCCCGGCCCGCATGCATGCCTAGCAGGGTTTTCGGAGTGTAAACATTCCCCGCGTAGATAGCCCCGGGTCAATATAAATGAATGGCCATTCCAAAGCCTCGTCTGGTTCTGCCAGGATGGTCTATCTTCCGCATTCCATGCGATTCACTCAGCCCTTGCTGGCAGTAAGAGATTTAGCGGCCTACCTGGGAATATAAACCAGCACGCCAGGTCCTTGTCGGCTTGAGTAGTCGCCGGTGTTGAGAACTTGACGCAGCTGAAGTCGCCGAAGGTTTGCCCCAGCGCCACCTGGACACGTAGGCAGTGTAAGACCTAAAGGCTAATCCCGCGGATGCTCTGGCACCGGGCTTACACTCCCCCCCCTTAGGAGCAAGCCGTCCTCGGCGCCAGGCATTGGGCCACCCCACCGTATGCCGGTTTTACCAGATTAGCACGGGTTCGTACCGTCCTTGATCCACCACACAAGGGCCGGTAATGGCTGCGCCAGGGATCGAACCGCCGACCTTAATCCACCACATAAGGGTACGGCACTGGTCTCGATACCAAATGTAAGACCTAAAGGCTAATCCCGCGGATGCTCTGGCACCGGGCTTACAGGCAGGACAGAGGATGCGGTTCGTATCTGTGGCTGTGTGACAGCTGCCTGAATTTGGTGCGAGGGAGTGCAGCGGCATACATCCGCATAATCCGCATAATACCAATATTCTCTCGGGTGGCAGTGGCAGATGCTGGTACGTTAGTCCTCACGCGCACGGAGGTCTGGCCCCTTGTGGCGCAGCCATGCGTTGCATGCGAGTTCCCATGCCGTACCGGTATCCCGCCATAACTAGTTTGCAGCAGTCTTCACGTTCGCTGTGCTTTTGTGAACGCAAGCCCATTTCAATGCTCCTGCGTACCTGAATCGCGATTGCCGTTGAGAGGACGAGGACCAGCGCAACAGTCCATTCAAGGTTTACTGGTGCTGCAGGCAAGGGGCCACTTCTGCGGACCGAAGTCAGCGATCCTAAACTGTGTTCCATGTAAGTTTGCGCAAGTCTTGGGCTTCATGTAATACTCAGGATTGCTCGCGAATAACGGTTGCACCACATCGGTTGCACCACGGTTGCACCACGCTGTTCAATTCTTAGCAATTCTTAGTACAGGCATTGTGCTCAACCTGCGCAATGAACATTTTCTGCTTGCTTGGATGTGATCCGCATTGCTCCGTGTGCGTTCCGGATAATGAATTTGCGTGGAGCTTCGTGTCGTTTCGGGGGCTCGTTGACTACTGCGACTATTGAGTCATATTGGAACACAGGTTTGAGACCCTAATCTATGTAAAAAATACAGATATGAGTATATATATTACATGTATGTGTATTGTTGCCGCATTACAGTCGTGCGGCGAATGTCCGCCTTGGTCAGAGTTGAACAATGAGCAAGGTCAACAAAGAATACGCGTAAAAGTAATTGAGAATAATATGGTGCGCAGTCCGAGGGTCAGAGCGCATCTGTCCGCAGCGGACGGACGAGCGGACGGTCCGCTCCGCTGCTGCTCGCTCACCGCATATACCCGCATATATCGTGTCAAACAGAAAGATATAATCACGGCTAATTATCCGGCGCTTGCGGCTCGTTGGGCTGCGCTGTTTTTCCCGCGCCGGAAGCGGTCGCACAACCGTCGCGCGCAACGCCGGAAAAAATGGCGTTCTTTGTACACATACCTATGATGGGTTCATCACAGCTCGCAGCCCCTTGGGCGGCGCTGTGTGCGCAGAGTTCCAGGCTTGCCGCCAGGGCAACGGCCATGGCAACGGGCAACCGTCGCCTGGAAGCGGGCTCTAGAATGCGTCCATCTAAAATAATCTTGTAATTAGTTGTGTAATATAGTGAACTCTATCGAATAATAATGAAGTGCACCCCTCGTATATTTCGATACGACGAAAATGACGCCGATCAATGACGTCGCGCCGGTCCGGAAGTTACCCAAAGTTAAAGACCAGGATGCCCATTTTTCAATACAAGGCATTTAGCCATTAACGCAAGATAGACCGACTGGGCGCGGATGTTGGGTTGTCTTCCCGCTGCCTTGCCACGCAGCTTGACGTTAGCGCAACTTCGTTTGACAACACAACTCACGCTCACGTTCACGCAGTCCGTAGTTGACCCCATGACTCGGGGCCAGCTCGGCGCGCCTTCCCCAGCGCCCCCAGCGTTCCTCGGCACGGATCCTCTCCGACGCGATGGCGACAGCCATGCGCGAGTTGGAGCGAGCCTACGACGACGCAGCAGCGGGAGCTCCTGAGGTGGTTGCGGGCGCCGGGCCGTCTAACCCTCAAAGGTGCGGGCCGCTCACTACTGTTCCGACAGTACCTCTACCCGTAACGATCCCCGTAACAATCCTCTCGTGAAATGGTGTACGGTACGCTATCGCACGTAGGAAACGTGCACGTGGCAGTGCAGCGCCTCCTCGACGTGGCAGGAGGCGGTATGGCCGCGGACAAGGGCTGAGCGCTGATGCTGCCGAGGCAGCGAACAGTGGTGAATGTGACGGTGATCGAGGGCGGCGAAGCACAGCAGGCGGGGGCGAAGGCGGGGGCGAGGGCGCGCGCGGCGTGCTGCACTAGATGCCGACGATATCGAGGACGGGTCCAGCGGCAGTGATGGTGATACCGACAGTGACAGCAGCAGCAGCAGCAGCAGCAGCAGCAGGGGCAACTGGGCCGGCGCAGCAGCAGCAGGGCATCTTTGTGTGTGTGTGTGTGTGTGTGTGTGTGTGTGTGTGTTAAAATAAACCGAGAGACACGACTTGCGAGGACCCTAATTGCGCACGCGGACGAGTGAGGCCGTGGGCTGCGCATTGCCGACAGGCCGGGGACGTGTATATAGAAAAGAGGGGCGACATGCGATAAAGCAGAAGCAAAGACATTGTGTCCCCGTAATGGATAGTCGCGGCTGTGCGGGCGGCTTACGCGGGGCGGCGACGGACATGCAAGGGACAGCAGGACCCGACCCAGCCCGAGGTCAAACCGGTTGCTGGAGATGCAGCTGGGGAGGAACGTCGAGATTATGGTGCCAGCGTCCGGGCTCCAAGGCGTGTGTGCGCGCCGCGCCGCCTCGGCGATGGGCGTGCGCAAACAAGGATGCAACAGCAGACCCACGATCAAAGCAGCGAAAGGACAGCAAACGCGAACCCGAAAGCTACAATACCCACCTAACCGGATTCGGAAGGCCAGCGGTAGGGTAGTCGCCGGCATTGCACATGTAGGGGGGCAAGGCAGAGAGGACGTGAAGGCAGGCTAAAGATGGTAAAAATGGACCCAAGACAGGAATAAGTGACCAGTGTGCGGGACGGGGAGGCGGCGCGGCGCGGTGTGTGTGTGTGTGTGTGTGTGTGTGTGTGTGTGTGTGTGTGTGTGTGTGTGTGTGTGTGTGTGTGTGTGTGTGTGTGTGTGTGTGTGTGTGTGTGTGAATCGTTACATATCTGCCGGGCCGACGCTGGCCGGGGGCGCTAACCCGCCCAATACGGGAGACCGCCGAAGCACTCTCCCCCGGATACGGGGGAAAGGGGCGTAAGGGGCCTCTGTCCCCTCGCTCTCAACCAAGGGCGCGTGCCCGATCCCCGAGGATCGGTGACCGCTGTGCCCCCTCAAGGGAGTGGGCGAAGGCCCATCCCGGGCGGTCTGCGCCTCGCAGTCCGCTGTTCAACCTCCTCAAGTCCTTGCAGCACCCAGGGCGCGTTTCGGAGGCGCGCCCCTGCTTGGTGCGGTAAAACTAGCCTGGTCCCGCGTCCCAACCTAATCGTACTAGCTAGGGTTGCACCATTCGGCAGGCCTGCCTGCCCAGCTGAGCCAGAGCGAGGCGTCTCGCACGCGTCAGGCCTTGCTGGGTCCGGGTATGCAGTCGGGCGCTCCATGATGGGGCTATGGTTTGCACAAGGCAGCACATCACCACGTAAGCTTCCCTGTCGTACACCCCTTCCCGTCGCGAGCGGCCCTCGCCTACAAGTCTCGCCGCCAACTCCCACTGGTCGGGCCCGACCCTCCTCGGGCACCCACGATCCCCATTGTGCCCGGAAGTGGGCTTCCCTAGTCCCAACCCCTACACCCTAGCGTCTCGCGCTGCTATCTATCCATCAAGAGTCTACGTCTACTGGCTGCACGCAGCGGATCCGGCCGTCCACCACCGATAGGATTGGGTGGTCCGGTCCCACCCCCTCCCATCCCCGTCGCGGACGGCCCAGTTCTGCAAAACTGGCGACCGTGTGTGTGTGTGTGTGTGTGTGTGTGTGTGTGTGTGTGTGTGTGTGTGTTACATGGTTGGGGGTGCGTAACCCCATACCTGCACATACCCATACGAGCCGGAGGCCCAAGGGCAAACATAACGCCCAAAAGCTCTGGCTTGCAATACAGGAGTCGATGAGACTAGCGCCCAAAGGGCACGATAGAATTACGGTGAGCCCACGTGCGCTCCAACATCTTTGCCAAACGAGCCGGATCCCAGGCCATCGCCTCCCTCAATCAGTAATGTGACCGCAGATTGGCAGTCAATAATTTCGGAGGCGAAGAATGATGAATATCACCCACCAGGTGTGCTAATGGCGGAAGGGCGTGGTACAGGCTGCAAACAACCGCTCCAACTCGACCCTGGAAAGACAGAGTGGACAGTAGCCTGCGGCAGCGGAGAAAACGATAGTGTTAGGGCGGTGAAACCCTTCCTCAGCGCGTATTGCATCATAAGCGGGGCAGTCGAGTAGAACATGCTTCTCATCTTCAATCTGGTCTTCAGAGCGGCAGCAACGGCAGACCCGTTGTCCTCTAGGGACATGGTGCCTTCCCCTCCGCGCCCTGTTAGACTCAAGTGCCCAACAACAAAGCCTGAATTGCATTAGCTTCCGGGCAGCAGGGCATCTGGGCCGGCCGACCGACTTGAGCGGGGCCGTGGGCGGTGGCAGCGGCGGGTTTGTAACCCCTCAGCGGCAGGTGCAGGCCCTGGCGGCTTGGGCAATAGCGCAGCACCAGCGAGCGGCGCCGTGGGCGGTGGCAGCGGCGGGGGTGCATCCCCTCAGCCGCAGGCGCAGGCCCTGGCGGCTTTAGTGATGACGCAGCACCAGCAGGGGCAACTGGTCCGGCCGCCGGACTTGAGCGGCGCCGTGGGCGCTGGCAGTGGCGGTCCTGTTGTAATTCAGGTGCAGGCGCTTGGGCGGACGCAGCGTCCAGAAGGTATTACGCCCGTCGCCCTCAAACCCGTGAGGAAGAAGGCACCCCAGGCGTCCACCACCGTCCCTGGCCAGTCGGGAGCCCGTGTAAAGGAGCTAAGTCACTTGCCCCCCAAGTCCGGGCCACCAGTGCCGACAAGAACGAGCGGTGCTGATCGAGGCGGGAAACGGGAGGGTGTGGCCGTTGGAGAGAAGGTGGGGGGGTTCTCCTGGGCTTGGGCTGTTCGCTAAAGCCCTTCACGACGAGGCAGTCGCAGCCGGGTTCAGCTTAGAGCTTCAGGTTGCGGAGGCCCAGCCGCAGCTTTCGAAGAGGGAAGTGGCGAATGCAGTGATGAAGCTCATTGGGGGGCGATGGGGGAAGCTGTCTGACAGCGAGAAGCACTGGTGGAAGTTACGGGCTTCAGTTCGGGGTCTGGTAACGCCGGGGATGGCGCAGAGGTGGAGGACAGGGTCGTGGAGCTGGAGGAAGGTGGGGAGCTTGAGGGGCCGGAGCAAAATTCTACGTAGGCAGGATCAGAGCGCTTTTATGCGTACAGCTGTTGTACTCGAGTTTTAGGGCCCTGTAGCGCCTGGTGAGGTGGTGTGGCGCCAGTACGTCACACGGCATTCTCTCCAATAATCGTACTACTGCCACTCATTGTGGTTTACAGTGTGGTACACTTTTACATCGCAGCCACGCACAGGTCGTGTAGCCAGCAGCGTCCGTGTACATTAGCATGATCACGTATTGCGTGGTGCCACGTCATGTCCTCTAAGTGCTCCGACATGTCACAAGTGAACTCCAAAGACAACATCGGCAACAGCCATAGAGCTACATACATCACAAACAAGCACAGTTCACGATCTGAAACGGGGTTTGGATTGGGGTCTTGCTGCCACACAGGACTAGGCAGGGCTGGACACGTCAAGGCCTCTCCCGCACGCATCCGGTTATGGATCCATACACCCAGCCCATTAACGGGTCTGTCATCAAGACGCATCTCGAGGAGACAGCGCGGCGGGGGGTGGGGTTGGGGGGCGGCCGACACCGCGGCGATGAGATACGGGGGGGAACGTGTTGGGGGTGGGGTGGGGCTGCCACACAGGACCAGGCAGGGCTGGACGCGTCTAGATAACTGAGCGCATCACGAGGACCGTGGGGGGGGGGGGCGCGCAATGCGGAAGGAGGGTGGTCGGGTGGGCCCTGGTGGGCCTGGGTGTTTACGGCATACCGACCGAGACCCGCGTTGAATTGGTTTCTCCTTTTACGCATTGTTTGTTTCAGTTATCTTTCTTCGAGCTCTCCTTTCTTCCGGATGTCAGCTGACCAACGCCATCTGTCCATACGCTTTCTAGCTCGGTTACATGTCCTTCGAAGTCATTTTCATTGCCACATCATAACTTCTATAATTATCTCGTATCTTAAAATGTCTGTCTTGTTTCATTCACTATCTGTTGGTCTCGTCGCAACATTTGAATTTTGACAAATACGTTGCCGGGCTGAAACAAAAACAGATGGTTTTGTAAACAAATAGATCATATAAAGGATGTCTCACAACGCGCCTTTGGTTTATAGCAACCGTCAATTAACAGCGTCCGCTGGGTGTCCGCTGAGGGGGGTCAAAATGTACGGCAGCGCGGACAGGGCGGCGTCCGCTCCCGTGGTACATGTATACGTCACCAGCTCAATAAAACCTTCCTGGCTGCACGACGACACCGGACACCGCGGGCGCGGAGTCCCCGATCACCACGCATGTACGTATCCATCACACCCTCCTGAGCGCAATGGTGGCGCCCCTTCGTTTAGGCAGTGTATATGATGAGGAAGCCTCGGCTGTCGCCTTTGGCTGTCACCGATGACCCGCGGGGTCCGCTGTAACATCCTTAATAATAAAAAAACCTCCATCACACCTTCCATCACCCTCCATCACCTTCCATCACCCTCCATCACCTTCCATCACCCTCCATCACCTTCCATCACCCTCCATCACACCCTCCATCACCCGCCCTACCATCACACACCCTTCCAGCCGGACGTATGTACACGGACGACCTCAGTGTCTTGATTTTTTCTTTACTTTCTGGTAAAATCAATACAGTTGCAGAAACAGATCTTGGGACAGATATATAAAGGATGGAGTGATCGTAGTAAATCAATAATGGTCAAGAGTCAAGAGTCAGGAGCCGTGCGTGGCTTGGCCTAAAATTCGCCCAGCCCCTGCTGCTCGGCCCGGAGAGTCTGCAATGGTGTGCTTGGTGCTCGCCGTTTCGCCGAAACGTCTGCAGCTGGCACTGCTACTCGTCGTCGTCGTCGCCGTCGTCGTCGTCGTCGTCGTCGTCGTCGTCGTCGTCGTCGTCGTCGTCGTCGTCGTCGTCGTCGTCGTCGTCGTCGTCGTCGTCGTCATCGTCGTGGCAGGGCACTCGAGGCTAACTTCCGGCAGGCCCATCCGGTCACAGAAATCACCACGGCAAGAGCGACTGCGACGCTGCCCTCGTCAAAAGCGGCCAAATCAATCCGCTTGACGGGGGCGCGTCGGGGGTCACCCGTGTTTAAGAACTTGATTCGTCAATTGTTATTGACGCCACCTGGTGTGGTGTCAACTCACAAGGGATGCAGCATACAGAGGACAGCATTTCCTGTTCTCATTGAAGAAGTTGATCCTGCGGCAAAGCGCGGCAAAGCACGGCAGGAAAGAAGCAATAAGCTAGATATATGTAAGCATAAAAATTAGCGGATGAAGGCTGCCGCTAAAACATTTCTAACCGCAGCCCGCGAATCAAACTAGCGGTTTGCACTACTAAAGCATACCGAACACTTATTAGTAAGCCGTGGATCATCTTTCTAAAGTGTGCACATCAGAAAAGTTAAATTTAAATACGTCATAAATAACGCAGCTCGCTTAGGCGTTGTGCGCTCTCCCCACAGCAGCCCCTAGCGCCCCGTTGGACCCAGCGATGCATCAATCGCCCATAGCCCTGACGGCGACTCCTTCCACACGCACAGGTGCCAGCCGCACGGGCTCCCGTCATCGCGGCCCAAGCCAAGCCACCACCCAGCCCAGCCCAGCCCAGCCCAGCCCAGCCCAGCCCAGGCCGCCCCGTCCAGGTCCGTCCGCCGGCCTCACCAGCACGTGTTACCGCCCGTGTTGCAAAACGTCCCCAGGCTCGTGCTGTCGTCCAGCTCCATGCAGATCTTGCCGCCCTGCGCCTGCGTGGTGTTCCAGTTGAGCTGCGTGGCCTTGAGCGTCTGGTAGCCGCGCGCCGCCCACGACGAGGCGCGGAAGGACATGCGGGCCGCGGTGGCGGGCTGCACGCCGATGGACAACACCCGCCGCCGCTGCGTCTCGTTGGCCCAGATCTCCGCCTTGTTCAGCGTCAGGGACGTGCCGCAGGTGCTCTGCGCGTGCGCGTTCATTTTAAATAATTGAATAAGAATAAGAAGAATGTAAGGGTGAAAGTGTAAAAAGAAACTGAGCCGTGATAAGAGAGAGTGTGTGTGTGCATGTGTGTGTTAGTAGGGGGCCCAGGATGGGCAGGGGGACGGAGGGGGGGCTAGAGGGATCGGGGCTGACCGATTGATACAGCAGCCAGGGAGGATCTGGACTTCTGGAGAAGGGTGGTGGACTGGTGGTCACTGCAGGCAAGCTGCCGGGCAAGCTACCGGGTGGAAAGGGCGGAGAGAAAGAAGATCGTGGGCTCATTGCAGGAATGTATCAGGTTGCGAAGGCTTTTGCGGCAGCAGGTTGTGTGCTTGGGGCATTGGGGGTTGCACGTCAGCATGAAATGAGAGGGTACGGCATCGGCCGAGAGAGTACGGCATCGTTCCTCTATCCCCAACCCCACGTGGCTTCCCATTAACGATTCATGGAACCAGCGGAACCCTCAGCCGTGCTCCGAAACCACACGGGACTGCCAAAGGTCGGACGGACCGACCGACCGACCGACCGACCGGCCACCACCCACGTTTGCAGCGTACGGCGTGATGACGTCAGTGACGAAGCAGTACAGGGAGGTGGTGTTGCGGCGGCCGGGCTCCTTGAAGATGACGGGCAGGGCGGCGAAGGGCGTGGAGCGCTGCCGTGAGTTGCACCTGGGGGTGACAGGTAATGTGTGTGCGAAGGACGGGAGGGGAGGGGTATGGATTGGGGAACCGTTACGTGGCACAGGAGGCAATACGTGACCCAAGTTACTTACCATACATACCTGAATTGTGCGCTCACCGGTACCGCGGGCGACCGCGTCGCCGCGGGACCCATCCCGGACCAACCAACGCGCGACAGCACTAAGACGGACCACACCCCAGGGGAGGGGGGGGGAGGGATGGAGTGGCGCGGCAGGGGTGGGGAGCTGGGGACAGCGGACAGGACAGGAAACGTACGGAAGGCATACTGGAAAAAAACGTGGCGGGCAGCCGCAGTGGTCGCGTCCTTGTGCCGTACTACACTCCACTCCGCCCGCCGTACATATTGCACGGCATGTCGCGCCCGCGCGCCCGCGTCCCACACGTATGCAACTACGGTATGCATGCATGCGTGCATCCCCCGCTGCTGGCGTAGCAGTGGGCGGCGTTGTACGGCGGCGTTGTTCGGCAGCGTGGCCCGCGCGCAGGGACCCTACAACTGCAGCGGGGACAGAGGACTCCTGGAGCTCATCACCACCATTACGGATCTCACGGTTACATCCGCAACTGTGATGATGAGCTTGAAGAGCCTTGCATGTTAATTGCGGATGATGGTGGGTGCAACTCTTCTTCGGCGGTGCTGACTACACGGCATTTTGCTTGCAGGTCGGAACATTGTGACAACAACGAGGAGAGGATCGCATGCACGCACAGCATTGTGGCGTGAGTCTGTGTGGCTAAGGCAGCCGACCCGCACCAGCTGGTAGTCTTCCGCGACGTCGCGACAACAACAGCGCGTCAAATCGGCAGCGTTCTTCCGACACCGCAGCCGTTCATTTACTTTATGGGTCGGGCAATGGATATAACGATATATTATCTACGCATCTGGGCGTTACTCGGCCCCTCGCATGGATGAATGAATGTTACAGCGGACCCCGAAAAGGGATCAACGATGTATACAGGCTTACAGGGCAAGCCCCAGCAGGCCCCACCGACAAGGCCCCTCGCATGTCACGCACTCCTGTTCTGCCCGCCTAAGAAACACAACCCTAAACCCTAAACCCTAACCGACCTGCACTTGGGGAAGGAGGTGGGCTGCGGCGAATCGCACGGCACCGCCGCCCCGGCGGAAAGACAGCTCGGCTGCATGTTGTCGGCGGCGCCGTCGCCGCCCACCAGCACCGTCAGCGTGTAGCCGTACAGGTAGGCCGGGCAGCCGCCACCGCCGCCGCTGCCCATGGCCGTGTTGAGCCACGACACGGCCTGGTTCTGGATCCAGGCCTGGAGCTTGGATCCATCTTTGTACGACGCGAAGGTGCCGCACACCTTGACCTCCGCGTCTCGACAGGAGACAACCGGCGGCGCCTGCAGCAGCTCCGCGCCCGCCTCCTCGGCGGCATCGTACACGTCCCCAAGTACGACGTTGGAAAACTCGCGGCACTGCGCCTCCGTGATCGTGATCGGGTAGAGCACGTCGCGCGGGCCCGAGATGGTGAGATAGGTGCACACAACGCAGGGCGGGTTCGCAGCGGAACGGGGTGGTTTCGGAGCCGAAGGGTTGAGCTGGGCGGGGAGCCCGGGAGGCGGGGGGACAGGGAGGGAGGCGGGGCGAGGGGGCGGGGGAGAGGGCGGAGGAGAGGGAGGGGGTGGAAGCGGGGAGGGGGGAGGCGGTGAGGGGCGTTTGGCGGGGGCGGGGAGGGCGGGCGGGATGGCGGCGATGGCAGTGGCGACGGAGGCGCCGGCGAGGGGGGAGACGGCGCCGGCGGCCGCGGCGACCGTGGCCGTGTCGCGGGAGGGCTGGGTCGCGGCGCCGGCGGCGAGGGCGGCGCCGACGGCGCCGGCGGCGGCGCCGGCGGCGGGCTGGGCGCGTTAACGTTGGAGATCGGGCAGCAATCCAGCTGGCTGTCGAAGAGGGCGACGGCGCAGGCGCCGGGGGCCTGGCCGGCGGGCGGCACGCACAGATCTTCGAGTGTCGTACAGCCCTGGCCGGCCCGGTTTGGGATCAGCGTGATGCAGATCTCGGCGCCGTCGTCCGTCAGGTTCAGCCCCAGCTGGGTCAGGCGCAGTATGGTGGCGCCCGGCGGGCCCTGGGCGGGTTCACCGAAGTCGGCGCCGACCTTGGTGGGGACGCCGTTGACGGTGGAGCGCACCAGGGCGCCCACCGCGTTGCACTCCTTGCGGACGTGGAACTGCGGGTTGGGTTGGGTTGGGTTGGGTTGGGTTGGGTTGGGTTGGGTTGGGTTGGGTTGGGTTGGGTTTGTAATGGTAACCGGGGTAGGGCAAGCTTGATTTGGGTTGAATCGGGTTGATTCGGGTCGGGTTGGTTGGAATTGGGTTGGGTCGGACTGGGCACGAGGACGGCACATGACCGATTTGAATCCATGAGATTGTGGTAGAGAACCCAATGGGTCGTTACCGATTGGGTAATGGTTGTGGTGATGGTGATTCAATTCGGGGTGGTCAGGAGGGTGGTGGTGGCGGCGGTGCCGCCGCTGCGGTACGGCACATCGGCCGGGCGAGGGTACCAGGGCGTAGGTCGAGGGGTTGGCTGGGGTTTGTTGAGTAAGATTTTGGCGAAGGTTTGACAAAGATTTGACTAGGGCTTGACTAAGGGTTTGGCTAAGGGTTTGACGAAGGGTTTTCGGCGAGTCGTGGTGCTTGCGCGGGCGGGGGGGGCTGCTGAACTGCCGATGTGTTGAACTGCCAAGCGTGTTTGACCACTTCTCTAGGCGAGGAACGATAAGGCAGTTTCTTTTGCCGGTAATAAACCGCCTATCTCAGCATGGAAGCAGTTTGTGACTTGTGTACGACTGCCTCTCTCGTCTCTTGACTGCCAACAAGATTAGTAACGGTGTGACCGGGACCCCTGATTGTATGTACTTGGAGGTTTAGTCCCGCTGCTGCGACAGTAGCCTGGGACGCTTGAGGGTCCCTCCGCCCGCCTGCCCGCCCGTCCGAATGCGACCTTGTCGACACGGCGCTTGAGTGGTGCTGATACGCCTAGGGGGTTTACCGAAGATGCCGGTAAACTGCCCAGACACACCTAGCTTGGCGTTGAATATTCACCAACAAACGATATTTACCAACGAACGATATTTACCAACGAACGATGTTCACCAATGAACGATATTTACCAACGAACAATGTTTACCAATGAACGATGTTTACCAACGAACAATGTTTACCAACGAACGATATTTACGGTGCCGCTCTCACTCGGTACGCGGTGAAGCTAGCGGCCACAAGTGCAACGGGGTGGCTCCCTGCCACGTTCCACCCGGGGGAGAGAGAGTGCGCCGGCGCGGAGCGCGCGTCGGTGCGCGTGCGTGTGGGGCCTGTCCGGCGCGCGTTTTTTTTTGGAGTGAGTGTGTGTGTGTGTGTGTGTGTGTGTGTGTGTGTGTGTGTGTGTGTGTGTGTGTGTGTGTGTGTGTGTGTGTGTGTGTGTGTGTGTGTGTGTGTGTGTGTGTGTGTGTGTGTGTGTGTGTGTGTGTGTGTGTGTGTGTGTGTGTGTGAATCGTTACATATCTGCCGGGCCGACGCTGGCCGGGGGCGCTAACCCGCCCAATACGGGAGACCGCCGAAGCACTCTCCCCCGGATACGGGGGAAAGGGGCGTAAGGGGCCTCTGTCCCCTCGCTCTCAACCAAGGGCGCGTGCCCGATCCCCGAGGATCGGTGACCGCTGTGCCCCCTCAAGGGAGTGGGCGAAGGCCCATCCCGGGCGGTCTGCGCCTCGCAGTCCGCTGTTCAACCTCCTCAAGTCCTTGCAGCACCCAGGGCGCGTTTCGGAGGCGCGCCCCTGCTTGGTGCGGTAAAACTAGCCTGGTCCCGCGTCCTAACCTAATCGTAATAGCTAGGGTTGCACCCTCCGGCAGGCCTGCCTGCCCAGCTGAGCCAGAGCGAGGCGGCTCGCACGCGTCAGGCCTTGCTGGGTCCGGGTATGCAGTCGGGTGCTCCATGATGGGGCTATGGTTTGCACAAGGCAGCACATCACCACGCAAGCTTCCCTGTCGTACACCCCTTCCCGTCGCAAGCGGCCCTCGCCTACACGTCCCGCTCGCTGCCAACTCCCACTGGTCTGGCCCGACCCTCCTCGGGCACCCTCGGATCCCCATCGTGCCCGGAAGTGGGCTTCCCTAGTCCCAATCCCTACCCCCTAGCGTCTCGCGCTGCTATCTATCCATCACGAGTCTACGTCTACTGGCTGCACGCAGCGGATCCGGCCGTCCACCACCGATAGGATTGGGTGGTCCGGTCCCACCCCCTCCCATCCCCGTCGCGGTCGGCCCAGTTCTGCGAAACTGGCCACCCGCTGCCAGAACTCCATGACTGCGCGCGCCTTAGCTACATCAACCGGCGACGGGGCAGCCGGCGCCCCCGGCACGGGCTGTGCGCCGCCGTGGAGGGTCGCTGCACGTAACCCCACCCTCGCCCGCTCCATGGCCGTCAGCGCCGCTAGGGCAACGATGTCCCAAACCCCTTGCTGTACCCCCTGTGGCGGCTCAGCCAGCCACACGTTGGCTCGGGTGATGGGGCCCGGAACGTGTACCCCGATCTGCTGTATCACTGCCTGAGCGACCGGGCATGCCCAGAAATGGTGTGTGTGTGTGTGTGTGTGTGTGTGTGTGTGTGTGTGTGTGTGTGTGTGTGTGTGTGTGTGTGTGTGTGTGTGTGTGTGTGTGTGTGTGTGTGTGTGTGTGTGTGTTACATATCTGCCGGGCCGACACTGGCCGGGGGCGCTAACCCGCCCCGCTCGCTGCCAACTCCCACTGGTCGGGCCCGACCCTCCTCGGGCACCCACGGATCCCCATCGTGCCCGGAAGTGGGCTTCCCTAGTTCCAATCCCTACCCCCTAGCGTCTCGCGCTGCTATCTATCCATCAAGAGTCTACGTCTACTGGCTGCACGCAGCGAATCCGGCCTTCCACCACAGATAGGATTGGGTGGTCCGGTCCCACCCCGGTCCCACCCCGGTCCCACCCCCTCCGAAGCAGCAGACCCTGTGTGTGTGCGTGTGTGTGTGTGTGTGTTACATGGTTGGGGGTGCTTAACCCCATACCTGTACAACTACCCGTACGAGCCGTTGGCCCAAGGGCACGCAAAAACGCCCACGTTTGAGTGTGGGTGCTGGGTGGTGAGGAGGCTGCGGCTGTATGTCGTCGATGACCCGCGGAGGTCCACTGTACCTCGACTCACTAAACTGGAGTACTTGAACATTTGAGCTGATGTTGGGAGGGGGTTCCTAGGGGCAGTAGGTTCCGGTGCTGTGAATGGAATGGGTACAGTCTGATGTGCTGTAACGCACGTTAAGGCGGTATGAGCGAGAACGGGCGAGGATCCCGGACCGCTCCCCGCCAGTTGATTCGGCGGATCTGGTGCGGTATCCAGGAGAGGCCATCCTGGCGCACTAGTAACCAGGTGTAGTGGTTGGTATGGCTGCATGACACCCTCCCCCCAACGGCCGGCGGACTGGTAGTGGATTGGTTGAAGATGAGATGAGGCGCCGTCGAAACTATCTGGGCCCTACGGATCGCGCGGCCGGGACTAAGCATCCACGTTGAAAGTAATATATATTAGTATATTTGTATAATGAATGTACCAAAACAAATGATGGTAGTGCTGCTTGACTGCAGGGGAGCCAGCATTGGACACCTCTATCCCCACTGCCCAATGGCAGCGAGGGTGAGGAGTTGAGCGCAACCCTGCGTCGCGAGGTTCAACTGACCCATGGGACGAGGCGGCCCGTGGGGCGAGCCCCAAGGGCCTGGCCCCGTGGCGGCGGTGTGAGGACTGGGTTCTGGCGTTCAGTTGCTTGTCGCGGCGCTTGGCGGAGTCCGTGGGCTAGCTCACGGCTTTCAAACACCCCGCATGGCTACATCGCTGCAGCGGGATATGCGGTCAGTGGCTGTAACGGTGCCTGTGCTTTTCACGCGGACGCCGCCTGCCGGATTCCTAGGCTCCATGCCACATGCCAAACTTGGAAACGGAAAACTTACTTTTGCACGGAAGCACGACGCACAAGAATTAAGTAATAATTTATATCTACTGTTGTAATGAAGCTGCCTCTCAGGGTGCGCCTCACCTCAACCTTCCTAACGTCGGCCCGGGCGCAGCAGTAGGATGTGCAACCCGGCGGAGGGTTGACGTTGAGCGTGAAGCAGAATTTGCCGCCACCATAGCCCTTGACAACCGGAGCCAAGCGATATGCCGATAATGATCTGACGCAGTTGCAGAAGGGGAACGAACCTCCAGACTGTTGGGCGTTTGCAACCCTGCGCGCAACCATCGGGGCGGATCCGTCGGCGAGAGCCCTTGCAACTGGAAAGGGATTGGTCAGCGCGACTGATACAATCAAAGCTGATCATGTTTGGAGGACGGAAAGGCAATGTTGCGTTGATTCCAAACTTTCGGGTCAAAGTAACTGACGAACGGGTAACGAACCAAACGCAAACACTTCATGCGTGAAAGATAGTCAGTAGGTAATCCAGTATTTACATAATTTAAGACTTGATGAATTATAATCGCGTCTTTGGTATGTAAAAAATGGCGCTATCAGCGCTAAACGTGGTAGAGACTTACGCTAATGCGGCTGCCGCACAGATCACAACCAGTACGCCGCGCCTCATATTTTAGCAGAAGCAGTCGGATAATTTGAAGTTCAGCTGTTGCTTACCACTACTTGACTGGCAACGCAATTTCCCGTAACATTTGATGTACGGCGCCCACCGGGGTGGTTGCAGGTGCCAAATCTCCAGGGTTTTCACATTATACAGACATTTACCTCATAGGTTGATACAAAAGATTTTCTGCATACTCGTACCTCGAAGTTCATGCACGCAGAACTCTCAGAGCTTTCGTTTGCCTGCGCGATAGTTTGCTTTCATTTTAGTTGTGACAATAATCCATTCAAGTGGCTGTTTGATCAATGTTTATTTTCATTGTGAGGATAATCAATATGTTTGCGTCGTCTTCCAGAGAAAGAGATCATCGGACCCCTTGCCTTGATACGCTTAGAGGTAAACAATGCTGTGGTAGAAAGTGATATATTAGCATGATGATATATAGTATTGCATGTTACCTTGGAGGACGCGAAGTTTACAGAAGTTCGCGTGCGGGGACGCTCTTGTTGGGACGGAAGCTGCAGGTTAATGCAACTGCCAAAGGCGATGCATGGATTCATGCAGTACTCAGATCACAGTCTCTTACGCAACGTTCGGCAAGACACCCTTTCCATTCTTCGCCATCGACGTGCGCCGTATACGGTATGTCAGCTGGAAAAACTCAGGAAATACCACGACTTACAATAACACAAGCGACATGTCAAGAAAAGCCTTCAGAGGGGTATGTCTGTAAGTGCCGCCAACGGCACCACCGTCTCAATCGACATTTCGGTCCAAACTTGAAGGGAAATAACCATAACGAATCATCTTCAGCCTCAAACCACACAGGTCATCGGTAGTACCTGAAAATTAAATGCACGTTACAGCTGACCCCAGGGAGGAGTAATCGGACGGAGCCCGCGCTCAGCCCCAGGCTCCCCCGGAGCTCCGCCGTCAGAGCAGCTCCTAACTTCCAGAGCAGGCGAATAATAAGAGAGGTACCTGACGCGCCAACGTCTGGAAGAAGGTCCCAAAGATACACCGAGCCTGCAGGCACCACCACAAGCGCATCGAAGAGCAGCCCCGGGCCCTCATTACCATGGGACTTCCCCCCGTCCTGGGAGCCAGCCGAAGCCGAATAATAAGGCCCACTCCGAGGTATACAGCCCACCGGGCGCACCTGTCCGCGAACTACCGTCTACGACAACAGCCGACCCCCTTCCCGGCGGTGGTTGGGCCCCCACTCACAGCCGGCCACCTACCGGGGCCCTAGATTCGCCCGGAAGCGCCGCCGGTCCTGAAGGCGCAGCCCCATCCTCCATATACACCGTTGATCCCTTTGGGGTTCACTGTAACGTCCATTCATTCATTCATCCTCCAAACGATAGGCAACCCACACTTGAGGCGTCGGGCTTCCTCCCTGAAGCCCAGTCTCTGGGTCAGCGGCCCGCGGCGTACACGAGGCGAGGCTGATCCCTCTCCTGCGGCCTACTCTCCTGTTTGGCAGCGTTGTTGTGCGGGGTCGCTGTGACGGCGGAGCGCCGTTGGGGCTGCAGCCCTGGTAGGCATCGGTGACCCTCCGTGGTGTTCGTCATCACCTTTGGTATCCCACATCGGCACAGCCGAGTCCCGCAGGCACGTATCCTGGCCACGACAAGCTGTATGTATGTCACATCGCTCATTCCATCCCCTGCCTCTGCCTGCAGAGGAATGGAGCAGGCAGGCGAATGAACGATGTGACATCCATACAGCTTGTCGTACGTAGCCATTAATGTATGACGTGCGTGACAGCTTGCCGTGGCCATTACACGTACGACGTGGCTTGTCGTAGTCATTTTCTTTGTGACCGTCACAAGGTGGACCCTTGGTCCCGACCGGGCGTTCCAACCGCCCCAGATATCCCGTAGGCGCCGCCTCATCTGCCGTCTCATCAACCCCTACCAGGGACCGCGCACCCATCCTCCACCACCCGCGGGGGGGGAGGGGAAGGTCTAAGGGTTTCATGCAGCCATATCGGTCAACACACCAGCGCGCCCGGCATCCGTCTCCCGGAATCCGCACCAGACCCGGCGAGTCACAGGGCGCGGAGAGGGGGCCGGGATTCGAACCATTGCGTACGATGTGGCAGCTTGTCGTAGCCACGGCACACACCAGGCTGGCAGCAACGTCCACGCTCGCGCCTGTTGGGCCTCTCTAGGCCTTTGCCGCCCAGGCAGGCAACTCCAGGGGACCCCGTTGTCAATAAGAAATTAACCGGCCTTATATATCTAGCTAGGAAACTGGGTCCATGGCCAATCCACTCGGATTGCGAAGATTGCATTCAGCTCACAGGTTAGGGTGGAGCACGTCCCGTTGGAACCGGCTGGGCATGATGTTCTGACCACATCACGTACCACGATTGCTCAAGTCATTATTATTAAGGATGTTACAGCGGACCCCGCGGGTCATCGGTGACAGCCATCGGCGACAGCCGAAGCTTCCTCACCATACACTTAAGTCATGCTGGAGTGGGTCGAACGTACGGGCCATTGATGACTGCGGCCGGAGGCCCTCCGGACCCTCCTCACCAGCCAATCTGTCTGCAAAAGGAAAACACTTCGCGCCTCCAAAGAGCACCGGCGGGCAAGCAGGGCGTTCAAGGGCCCAATCTTGTGTGGACCCGCGGGGTCCGCTGTAACATCCTTATCATTAGTTGATCCCTTTGGGGTCCGCTGTAGGTCCGCTGCAACGTTTCATTCATTCAATAATAACCTTGTGTGACCTGCTGTGGCATGCACCAGATCCGCTTCGCTGCAGCGACAGCCAGCACTGCGACAGGTCAGGTCGCTCAAGTAAAATGCAACACAAAGCGGTGTCGGCTGGTGGTGCGCGGCAGCTCGAGTGGCCTGTTCACCGCCCAGGTGGTTGCATCGGGACTCTGGGTCCACCATGCAACGGTTATGTTAAAACAACAAGCCCGCCTCCGTCATCTCCCCAGACCTCGGAGCCCCAGCCAGCGCTGCGGACACCCTGTTAGCTATTGCCGCAGGTTCCGGCAGGAAGGCAGGCGACTTCGGGCAACGAATAAAGCGTATGACACCATCCAGTCAATGCGGATAAGGTAACATACATATGTGATGAGTGGGGTTCTTCGGGAGCCGTAGCAAATGTCACTTTCGAGAGTGGCGGCCACGCGGGCATGAGTCGCGTCCAGCCAGCGCCCGAGACAGGCCGCGGCCGCGCACAACCGGACGAAGATGTGGTGTGTATGGGCAGCAGTCCTACTTGACGAGCTATCTTTAGTTCTTGCTTATCCGGCACGTTTGAAGGCCGGTCGGTTGCACGTCGGCGTAGTACCGCACGGTGCTTGTGTGGGCATGCTGCATCGATTATCGCAGCTGGTGTGATGCTGCAATCATACATCCGTGTGATTGTGTGATGATTTCTGTTCGTGTCAAGCAAAGGTGTGATCAACCGACAGCAGCCGGCATGGGTTGGGTCGGTTGGTGGATATTCTGTAGGTAGGTTGCGTTGACGCCGGGCCTCTGAATGGATGGCGAAAGGCTAGCTGCCCTTGCTACCGTAGCGCATCTTTAACTAACGACCGCGCAGCAGGTTCGCAAGGGGAACAAATTTCCGCACTCGTCCAACAAGAGGCCCGAACATGACATCAATATCTCTGTCATAAAGTCACTGGTGCTCCAGAATGGCGAAACGGACGGGCTAGTCCTCGCTGACTACGGCAGCCGTACAGAACATCGACCAAATTGGCCTAACAAACTTGCTGTCCGATAGAGAATTGAGGATATGTGTTGTTGGCTGTCAGTCAGTGGTTAAACCTTGGACGTACATACGGGTATTGCAATTATAGTAGAATATGACGGAGCCTGACGGAGCCGCGGACGCGTTCGTTGCGCAACCATCGGCTTATTCAACATAAGATCAAGGATGAAATGTCCCACTCAACTCCAGGACCAGCTTGACACAGCAGTTGGTGGAAGCAGTTGGCGACTGGCAGTCATAGTCAGGGTGTAGGAGTGGGTTGAAACGAGCGCGCAAGGAAATTCTTCTTTTCAATAGCAAAGGAAATCTAGAATCATGTTACGTTGCGGACTACCACAAACAACCTTTGATTGCAAGTTACTGGGGTAGGGAGGCTATGATAGTTGCACTGAACCTTCCGTTCACATGGCCTCTCCTTCGCACCTGAACTCCCCCCTATTGTCAGACTGACATTATCACATTTCCAGCGCCATCCAGTATATGCGATGGGGTCGGGCTTGAAGTTCTTGATTCACTATCGCAACCTCAGCGCTTCAACTGGCCAGTTTCATGCAATAAGCTTCCGTTCGATACCTACAGCTACCTATTGCTCATATGCGAACACAAGGCCATCGAAACCGGAGGGCGCCCGCAAACCCTTTCAGCCTCACT
This sequence comes from Eudorina sp. 2006-703-Eu-15, assembly GCA_003117195.1. Lineage (NCBI taxonomy): Eukaryota > Viridiplantae > Chlorophyta > Chlorophyceae > Chlamydomonadales > Volvocaceae > Eudorina > Eudorina sp. 2006-703-Eu-15. Next base: position 456,670 of record BDSI01000053.1, on the reverse strand, counting down.
CCAGACGTTTCTGAATTGTTGCGGTCTCCTATCAGTCTGCCAAGCTACTGAGACATGATCTCTTGTAGCTCGGACGACATCGGCAGTGAAGCCACGGCGATCCACCCCCCAGCGGCGCGACCCGCAGGGCCCCAACCCACGCATTGCGAAGTGACCCCTAATGTCAACAAAGTCAGCGAAACCGCGAAGATTCACCGAATGGGTCGTAGTTGTCTATGTCCGAAGTACCCAAGTCCCCATATGAATGAATGAATGAACGTTACAGCGGACCCCAAAGGGATCACCGGTGTATACCAGGCCCCATATGTCAAAAACAAACAGCCCCCTCCCCTTCCCCCCAAGGAAGTCCTGCGCTGCCTGTCGCCGCTTGCTGGTCTAATTCCTCAGAAGTTACTGCTGTGGCTCCGCCCCTGGTGGCGAGTAGAGACAGCGACCCGGCCGTGCGAGCTGGACCTCGGGTCGCCCATGCGCAATAACAGCAACCCTGTCGACTGTCGAGTCTCCCCCTCGCGCGGAATGCGTCGTCCTTTTGCGCATTAAAACCAGCACACCGTGACCTAAAACGCTAGGCGGGCGCCGTGCTGTTGTTCGGAGCGGCTGCGCCCAACGGTGGGTTGGACACCCAGGCCCTGGCGCCAGGCATGGAATCTGAACAGCAGGAGGCACCGCAGGAGGCGCCACCACCTCGCCCTGCCCGCCGCACAGAACAGACCAGGAGGTATTTGCCGCGAGCCCGCCGGCGGGCCGCGCCCCACGTGTAGCGGCCCGCCGTCCGTCCGTTGACGTTTCGAGCCGCTTCCCGCGCTGGAATGGCCACTCTCTCTGGGGTCATCGACCCGAAACGCATCAAGGCAAGGAAACGAACGAACGGGGAGGGTCGCATGCTGTAGGCACAATGTTAAGCGACGCCTGCATCCGGGTGAAGAAGAAGCAGGTGCCGGTGCCGGTGAGCTGGGTGGTGATGGGCGCGGAAGTGTTGCGCACATGGCAAGGCCGCGCGGCTCTTGTCCCGTTGGCACTGGCGATTACAAGTTGCAACTCGTTCCATCGTGCGCGGTGGCGGATGAAAGGGTGCCAGGCGTCTGCGCCGGGGGCTGGCCGTTGGTTTGCCAGCGAAGGGCGGCTACCCGACTCCGCGGGACCGGCGGAATCCCCCACCGCGGATGTATGGTCTGATGGGTGACAGCTGACGTCGAGCCAGGAGTCGACAGACCCAACGAGGAGGGCTCCAGGGGCAGCTCCTGGGGCTGGTTGGATTTTGGATCCGGGCGCCACCATCGCCCGTACGTATGGCGCATCTGCCACAATTTGAGAGGACAGGCGAGACACACCTGATGGTAACTCGAAACTGTTTCCAGAACAAGAGGTCTACGGCGTCGTCAACAACGCCTCCCGATTCGGCGGTTTTGATTGACATATGGATGTCACAGTGGACCCCGCGGGTCATCGGCGACAGCCACCGGCGATAGCCGAAGCGTATGTGGCGGGTCTGGCGCTGTTTCCAGGAGGGGCATTCCTGTTGGCGCGCTGGTAACCTGGTCTGTTGGCCGGTATGGCTGCATGATCCCCCCGCGGTTGATGGATGATGGGTGCGCACTGCGCAGTTCTTGGCAGGGGTAACTGACATGAGGCACCTACGAGCTATCTGGGCTCGTTGGAACACTCGGTCGGGATACCGATCCACCTTGTGACGGTTAATAATAATAAGGGGCGCTACCCGGCGCGAAGGCGACGCGCCAGGGCTGGAAGATGAGCCGTCCGTACCAGTGCTGGTGGTATCACGTGCTGGTGGTATCACGAGCCACCGTGGGCGCAGCGGTGTTTCCATCAACGCTCCGCCTGCCTCCGTGCGTCGTCAACGTGCGCTGCAACGGGTGACACTCCCTCATCGTCTCTTCTCCCTGCCCGCGGCTCATTTCCGCAAGCCTTCTAGTTGAGTAGCTGTCGCTCCTCGGCATCCCCCGTCACATGCGTCCAGATCCGACCCACATGCGTTCCTTGCACGTAAGGGCTGTGAGGGCGGGAGTGGCCCAGAGTGGCTATCTTAATACATGAATATATCTCTGGCCGAAAATCTTGGGATTGTACAGATACTTTTCCTTGGGAGAAAATGAGGTTCTGGATATTGGGCGCTCGCGCGGCGAAAAGCCCCCTTGAGTACGGTAGATAAAATGCCGGCAAAAGCTCCCTCCGACAAATACTTTCAGCACGATTGGGCAAGGGGTATCTCTGGCCGTAGATACTCTGCAAAATAAGATAGCCACAGTGTGAGGCTCACTGAGTGTGTCGGCGGGACCCTTCGGATTTCTGCCGGCTGCGCCCGGGGCAGCTGCCCCACCCCCCGCACGGAATTGAGCGACCCCTCCCCCTCCCCCTGCGTCCCTTGCGCCGCAGGCCCTGCAAGCCGCTCGCACAGACGACACGGCATGTACCCTTTCGGGTAAGGGGTTTAGTCCTTTGGAAAGCTGAGCAGCAGCGCCACAATGCGCTGACGGCGTCTCTTGAGGTATGAGGGAAGGTACTAGGCGGGGCTAGGGCGAAGTGTGGTGCAGCGCGAAACGACGTGAAACAACCGTCAACTGCCGGCGGTTGATTACACCGTCTGACTAGCAGCCGCCACAGCTCGGCGCGCAGCAATCCATCGTTGCAATATAAAGATAAATCGGCAAGACGCTCAATGAGAATCCTTTCTTCACCACAGGCCGAGCAATCCATTACGTACGCAGTGTGGACGCGGGCTACTCGTTAGTTGCGAATGAACATGTTTGCAAATGGATAGGCCCACCGGCTATCCTTTCCTGATGCATCGGCGTCATTTGTTTGTTTGCGGTAGCGTTGGCTGTGTTACATGGCAAGGTCATGCCGGTTTCTTGAACTTCGTACCTAGCGTCAACCAGGAAACGCTGGGAAACATTCTGATAACATACTGCACAATCATGTCTGCAAAAAATAATTTCTGTAGCAGCTCCCGATCCAACAATTTAGAGAACTCAAAATTCTAAACACACTTCGTCACGTAATGCGTTCCTCCAAGTACTTTCTGCAAAGTGAAGATTGATATAGGAGGGAGATCACGGCCACTTGCGTTTGTGAGCACGTGCTGCTTTGCGCGCATGGCAATTGGAGATTTAATGCTTCATCGAAAACTCTCAATGCTTGCCATATGTATAATCTCCGTCACTTCGCGGACGTAACAATGTAACGATGGCTTTTAATGGGACTATGCACCTGTGTGGTTGATCACTGACATACCCGAGGGTGTGCCGGTAGCCGAGTCGAAAATTTTACCCTTCATCCTATGCTGGCTTACATTTGAATTCACAAGGAATATCCTCGGTTAATATTTATATCTATTAGGTATCTCGGAACATGTATTCTGATTCCAAGTACAGAGTGCAATGATAAGAAGTCCCTGCTCCACGCCCAAATCAAACTACACTTGTTGTCAGCAGATAACGCGCCTGGCAAAAATACTCTTCAACGTTATGACCAACACAATCCACAATTCACCCCACCTGACTTCAGGCCTTCGTCGGCCATGTGAGACGCCGCACTTTACCTTACCTTGCATCTGTCATCTAATGTGCGAAATAAGGATACTATACTCTGCCTGTTTGATTAGATTGCATGGACACTCACCGAGACTGCGTCGCCCTGGGACATGCGCGCAATGTGCGCTTAACATACCCGAAAATTACACACTTGAACATATGTACCTGATGATTATCATTGATTTGATGAGCGATGGACTGGTGGGCGCCGTGCAAACAAGGTACGGCTGTCGAAGCCGACCAAAAAGGTTAAAAGAACTGTGCGTAAATGTCAGAGTTACGCCCTGCTTGTTGTCTTACCCATTGATACAATGAAGCACGGCGCCATTGTTGCGCTGGTGGTGGCGACCGCTTTCGCGTAAGTGGGTTGACGAAGAAGTTTGGTGCTGTTGAGTTCATCAAGGAATAGCAATGTTATTAGTAGGAAGTATACATAAGATATATGAATCGGAACTCTCGTGAAGCGGTTGTTAGAGTGGAACTGGACTTGGCGATAGCTGGCGATAGTTTGCCATCAAGTTTATCCAGCACGGGTCATATGACTGTTTAAGTGTGGACATGCGTATAAGCACAGCTAGGCACGAGTTCTGACGCGGGGAGCGGTGTGGTGCTGACTTTTCGAGCCCTCCATTCGCCTCGCGCAGGGTCGTCCGGGGACAGCCGGTCGCGAGCACTCTTGTTGCCTACCCCAACTTCCCCTTCTGCCTTTGCAACTTCAAGTCAGTATCTCCGTTTTCGATTGAGCCGACGATCAAAGCCTTTGGCAATGGCACGTACTGCTTCACTCTGGATGCGTACCCGGCGCCGGTCCCCAGCAACTGCAAATCGGACATCAAGAAGATTGAGGTAACTACTACATATCTCCATGCTTCTCGCCTGGGTAGGAAATTGGCTTGCTTGCTTCTGGGTTGCTGGGATACGAGTGGGAAACTACGCCAAGGCGAAATTTGAAATGTGGACGGCGTTGGACAGCCTGCATAGGCGGGGACGACTTCCACGGGCCAATTCGTCCTGTACTGCTTGCGTCTGGCTTGTATGACTCATCCCACCCCAGCCCCGAGGTGCGTGCCTGTGCACAGTATCGAGCGTAGTGGCCCAGATTGCCTGTGGCCGGTACGAGAAAAGGATGCTGGCTCTCGGCCGACGCCGCGCATCTCTCTCCCGCTCCCTCTCCCCCCATCCAGCCCTCAGCCACCTTGACTCTCCCGTACCGAGCCTGGCGTCGTGGCATGCCTCACTCGCCTCCCGTGCCCACCCTTTGTCCATTTCCCTGCGCCCCCACCGTGGTGGCGCCCCCTTCCGCCGCCCTCAGATCAACGTGAACAAGGCGTGCAACGTCTTCAACCCGATCATCAAAACCACCATCAACGGCGTCCCCACCAGGGTCGGCGCCGCCTTCGACGCGGCGCCCCAGGGCCCCCCCGACGCCACGGTCCTCCGCATCTCGCAGTTGAACCTGGGCGTTGCCAACGACGGCGCGCAGATCTGCCTCACCCTGGGTTTGAACTCGAATGGCAGGGGCTGCGCCACGCTCGAGGACCTCTGCGTGCCGCCCGCCGGCGCGCCGCCGGGCGCCTGCTCCCTGGCCCTCTTCGACACCACCCAGAACTGCTGCCCGATCTCCAAGGTCAACGTGCCGTCGCCGCCGCCGTCCCCGCCGGCGCCGCCGCCGCCGCCGCCGCCGCCGCCGTCGGAGACCACCTGCACCTCCTGCACGTACGTCACCTTCACGGACAAGAGCTCGCTGTTCGGCTTCTCCATCACCAACGCCACCTGCGCGAGCCTCGCCAAGTTGGCGCTGTACCGCCTGAAGGAGGTCGCCGAGGAGTACGGCGCTTCGATCATTCCGAATACGGAGAAGTACGACTGCTTCCCGACGGCCATCAAGTTCTGCGTCACGTTCGCGTCGCAGGTGGACGGCCAGAAGGTGCAGCCGGTGCTCCCGGCCCTGCAGGCGGAGCTGCTAGATGTGCTGTTTCCGGGCGGCGCCTGCCCGGCCTACCTGACCAACATCGCGGTCGTGGTCACCACCGCCGCCGACGGCCCCGACCCGTTCAACCCGCCGCCGTCCAGCTGCCTGTCGGGCACCACGTCGTTCGCCTGCGCCCAGAAGTCGCCGGACTTCCCCAAGTGCCAGTGAGTTGAACCTATAGGTTATAGAACTTAAAACACTGATACAACCTTCGGGGATGGTAGGAATTGCGTCGCGTCCTCGTCCGCCGGGAGGAGGGTCGTCCGCCGGGAGGAGGGTCGTCCGCCGGGAGGAGGGTCGTCCGCCGGGAGGAGGGTCGTCCGCCGGGAGGAGGGTCGGAGGGAAAGGGTGCAGGCGCGGCGTCTATCTGGTTGGCGGGTGCCTGCGGGTGGGTGACAGCAGCCGTCGGGGACGCGGTGCGTTGTGACGCGTGGGCATGATTGATTCCCAGCCGCGTGTTTTGTTTGTTATGTGCGGTGCGTCAAAAAGACACCTCCCCGCTGCGTTGCGTACATGGATGCGCGCGTGTTGTGTGTGTGTGTGTGTGTGTGTGTGCGTGTGCGTGTTCGTGGCTGAAGCGCGGGCCGCATGGTGTGTCCATCGCCGCCGCCGCCTGTCGCGCTGTCGTCGGCGCCGACCGCCGCGCGTCGTGGATGTGCGCTGGCGCACCACCCTCTTGGTGGCGGACAGGGGCGGAGAATGGACGCGCCTGTTGCCCCGCAGCCCCTCCCGCTCGCTTGCCTTGATGTGCGCCCGGTGCTGCCCTCCTTTCCGCGCCAGCGGGGCTTGGTCTGCGCCTGGGATCGCCTCAGTGGTGAGCATTTTTATTATCAAGAATACTATCCATCGCCGTTGCTCTTTTGCTCTTTTGCTTGCCCGCAGGTGCGACACCCGGCCCAAGGTGACGGCGTTCGCAGCTCTGCCGTACCTGACCAAGCAGCCTGGCCGGCCGAGCAACAAGACCAACGCCACCCTGTACTGCTTCAACCTGGTCACCGTGGACCCGATTGACCCTACCGTAAGTCGTGGGAATCGACCCCGGGCCACGGTAGTAAGAATAAGCTGTCGGCAGCATGCGACCACGGCACGACCGACGGCAATGTGAAGGAGGCTCCACTCTTTATTGGACCTCCGCTGATCGGACCTCTGACCAACGGACACCAATCTGCCGACTTGGATGGATCGCGCGGGACGGTCCTAGTTCATTCGGAAGCGAGCGAGGGCCATCGGATGGAGCGTGGGCATGTTTGTTTGACAGAAGAGCCATGGAGGCGGCTGCTGAGTGTCTCGGTCACGTGAGGTGGAATGTCCTTGCCGCGCAAGTACCAGCTGCCATGACTCGTGGCGTTCACTACCTCCCCGGGCTGCCGAGCCGGGCCAACCGTCGTGGGATATTTGCGAAATAACGCGTGCCGTCGCCATCCTGGCGGAGGCGACTGAGCGCGTGCTGTTGTCATTCTACCGCGGAGTTCCTTCCACCATGCATGCAAGCATTCGGGCCGGGTCCTGAGGACCCGCAAGCCTGCGTCACCTTCGGCGGAAGTTGGCGCGGCCGTCCTCGTGCTCCGAATGACAGCCCTAGCCTGCCCCGGCGGTCTCGGCGCGCGGCGCGCCTCGCGCGCGAGCCCGGCCCGCACGTGTCCGCGTCCCTGCGGTGTGCGGCGGTCGCGTCCCCATCCCCGAACCCGACCTGCGACCCGACCCGCGACCGCCTCCTTGCTGACCTGACCGATCGCCGGTTCGTGCACTTAACCCCTGTTACTGTTAACCATGTCAGGCCAAAGCCGCAGACTCCTCGCTAACCCCACACACGGTTCCTTTCCTAAACACACACACACACACACATACACCGCCCGGGTCTCTTCTCTAAACACACTGCTTGCGCTGACACGGGTGCGTTCCCCCCTTTCCGGCTGTGGATGAACCCCTGTTGGACCGCAGAGCAGCTGCGGCAGCTCCTCGCTGCTCAAGGCGGAGATCTGGGGTAACGACATCGGCACCCAGCGCCGCAAGATTATCTCCATCGGCATCCAGGCCAGCGACTGGCCGAACATGCGCTGGCAGGCGCCCTCCTGGGGCAAGACCGGCGAGCAGACCCTCAAGGCCTCGCCCCTCAACTGGTCCACTGCCCAGGCCCAGGGCGCCCAGATCTGCCTGGAGCTCTCCGACGCGACGGATATCAACACTTTCTGCAACTACGGTGGCAACACCTGCTGGTGAGCGTGGGGAGGGGGGAGACGCTGCGGCTGCGACTTCCCGCACGGCGGGCGTGGATGTGGGATGGGACGGGATAGGATGGGATGCGTGTCGGAAGGAAGGAGGGAGGAAGCAGGCAGACACACGGGGCGGAGGCAGAGTGGGAAGGGTCGCTTCTGGAAGTCCACCCAGCCCTCCATTCATGTTCCGTATAGCTTTCCGTAATGGGACGAAATATTATGGAATGCGCGAGGAAAGGGAGAGCGGGTTGTGTACGGGCTGTGTGAGGTGTACGGCAAGGGCGTCGTTGTTGGGTGTGGAGCGGCTCCTCGGTGCGTGTGGAGGTGTGAGGTTGTTTTCTGTGCGTGATGGTGGGCATGACGGAGTCACCGACCGCAGGACACGAAGGAACCTGGCGACGCATCCGGCGGCGCAAGAGCGTTGTTGTGCCATGTGCTTACGTGAGCCCTCTACGCGCAGCTGCGCACCCCTCTGTATTTCTGTGTGCCCGTCCTCACCCTCCGGCCCTGTTGGCGAAACCCGTTTCCCGCACGTAGGATCAACTTCTTCTCCCCCGACAAGGCTTGCTGCCCGCTCTACGCCGCCACGCTCCCCTTCTAAGCGTCGGCAGACGAAGCCGACAGCAGGACGGGCAGCAACGCTGGGCGCCGTCGTGTGGTCTGCTCGATGGGCAGCCAGCTAGCAAGCTAGCTACGGTGACCCCAGCCTGAGCCCGCGAGACGGCGCGTGACACCGGTGTGCTTGTCCACCGGACGGTCAAGAGTTTCTGCGACGAAGTCCTCCGACGAAGTCGTCGAATGGTTGCCCTGGGGGGCGTAGGAGCGTGCAGACGCGCCTCGCCGAGATGTGGTGGTAGGGGTGGAGAGGTCGCGGGTCCGTCGTGGGGTGTGGTCCGGTCCCGCTCTCCCTGACGTCACAAGCATCCCCGGGTGTGTTGGATTGACGTGCTGCTGATGACGTGTGGTCCTCTGGCTCGCTGCCGGTCTGCTGCACTCTAGTCATGACATACGATCCCGCCTGCAGGTGGCGCCCTGAGGGGCCTGCGGCCGCGGATTGCCATGACAAGTGCCCGTGTTTTGACTTGCGTGTAATCGTGTGAACATTGCGCGGATGTTGTTGTGGTTGAGGCCGGGGCCGATCGATTTTATAGCGATAACGAGGACGTGTAGTGAATACATGCATTGAGGGCGGTGTCCGCGACCCATTGCGTTTTGTGGAAACACTCGTACTCTTAGCTGTCGGACGCCGAAAGGTCTTGTCTGGTTAGTGCCGTGGTGAGAGACGAAGCGGGAGAGCAGGTGCCGTACAGGTCTCCGCCTCTCGGAGAACGAACTGCAGCTTCGCTGGATGGGCTGGATACGGCATTAGGTATCGGCGAGCAATCCTCGCAAGCTGTGTGAAATTTGTTTGACAAAGTTTAGTAGGGCGACATGGACGGAGCGGACATGACCGTAGCATAATGATTCTGGTTGTGTATCAGCCCGCTGAAGCTTTCTGTCAGGGTGCGGCCCAAAGTCCATTTCCTGGTGTAAGTTGTTGGGAAAAGGTTTCAAGCATGCATGACCATCATCGCCGCATAGGATGAGGCCGGTGCCTTGGCTGCCAACGCCGGAGGCGTACTCAGGTGTACTGCACATTGATATGGCAGCTACGCTGGTGTTTTGCGCTGAAATGCGCCGAATTGTGTTATGTCGAGGATGGACATCGTCAAAGCCCATATAAAATCGAGTCATCAGCACCGAGGATTGCGCATAGCAATCGTAACATGGCCAACCCGGGGGAAAATGCTGCAAACCAAAATCAAGGGCCGTTGCATATTGCATTGAAAAAACCTCGACATAACCTACCTTTTGACATGGCAGAAAATAAAACATCTGCATGATAGGCATCCTAACAGAAATAAATCGCGACGCGGATATAGAGTTGCGGATTGTCGGCAACTCTGGCGAGCGGGGGAATGACAAAAGATCAGGTAATTGAAAAATTATTCCATACTGTGGTAGTGTGGTTAAGGCGGGATTCACATATGAAACCGAAATAAAATGTGCCGAAAATGAGGCATGAATCGGAAAGGTGTCGTACTGAGCCAAAAACTCAAAACGCATTCACATATGTATTTTGTGGACACAAACTATTTGCAACGCCTGGGTCAATGGGTCTGCATAGGTAATTGTACATATCTGAAGGACCCCATCAGTTAGCTTTGTGAAGTTTGATTTAATCAAGCTGTGGCATGCTTGCCGAATGAAGGGAACATGTGTGGAGACAAAACGAATGAAGGGCAGACCCTTTCCTTACGCTTACAGCATTTGCCAACCTGAAAGTTCCTAAATTTTTATTTGATCTAAATTACAATATTTATCCATCATGGTCTTGGAGAACACGACGGATGCGATCCGGCGACACGCAATGCTTGCTCAGGACGGGGCATACCGTGACAAGTAACAATACTGACAGAGTCACGATAAATTTAGATATTCCTTAACATGATTTCACATGGACCAATCAGGTAACATGCTAAGCATGTTACCAAGACTCAGACGCGCGCGCACCAACAGCAGCAGCTAATTACTCCTTCAAGTCACAAGCGCTGTGAAACTGAGGATCAGGACCGTAGTCTTCTTCACTGTATCCTTCCTCCATAATCCGAGCGTCAATAAAGAAAGTTCTTTTACTCTCGCAACAAGTTCAATCAGTATAGGTAATCAATGAGAGTTACCGTAATCAATTTGGCTACTTTCGCATACGTCCAAACTACTACTTTGCAAAAGCGGCGACGGGCTTGATACGAGTCGTCAGATCATTTGTTGTTTCAGTATCATATTTCAGCATCAAAAGTCTTGGTTTTGGTGTAATTTCAAGCACGCATGAGCTTGAAATTACACCAAGACGGTTGACAACTGAAACGTATAGGTTTTCCGAGCTTGTGAGGAAAACCAAGGTTTTCTGCAATATACGACAGACGAGCGTCTGTGGTTCTGGAGCCGGGTGGCTCCTGTTGGGACGCAGAAGCGTCAGTGTTTGGTACTTTTCGGAGATCATCGTAGCGCTACGGGCTGTGCTGGCGTTGGACTTTTTGTTGCGGCTGTGTGTTGGCCGTTTGTTATTGTCCATCGTCGGTGCGTCCTCGCCCTTCTCCGGCCCTGCTCGGTGCGTCCTCGCCCTTCTCCGGCCCTGCATTGTTTATTATCGCCCCGGTGGGGCTCTAGCGGTGTAATGGAGTCTTTGCAGAAAACTGAAATTATTTGTAATTTTGGCCTCTATGTGAACAGAGGCCGAAATCATTTTCGGCTTTTACGTTTCAGGCCCGCGGACTTTCGGTTTCATATGTGAATCCCGCCTAAGGCGGGATTCACATATGAAACCGAAATAAAATGTGCCGAAAATGAGGCATGAATCGGAAAGGTGTCGTACTGAGCCAAAAACTCAAAACGCATTCACATATGTAGTTTGTGGACACAAACTATTTGCAACGCCTGGGTCAATGGGTCTGCATAGGTAATTGTACATATCTGAAGGACCCAATCAGTTAGCTTTGTGAAGTTTGATTTAATCAAGCTGTGGCATGCTTGCCGAATGAAGGGAACATGTGTGGAGACAAAACGAATGAAGGGCAGACCCTTTCCTTACGCTTACAGCATTTGCCAACCTGAAAGTTCCTAAATTTTTATTTGCTCTAAATTACAATATTTATCCATCATGGTCTTGGAGAACACGACGGATGCGATCCGGCGACACGCAATGCTTGCTCAGGACGGGGCATACCGTGACAAGTAACAATACTGACAGAGTCACGATAAATTTAGATATTCCTTAACATGATTTCACATGGACCAATCAGGTAACATGCTAAGCATGTTACCAAGACTCAGACGCGCGCGCACCAACAGCAGCAGCTAAATACTCCTTCAAGTCACGCACGGCGTGCAATACTGCAGCGGCCCACTCCTCCACCGAACAGCTAACCGTCTCGTCGTTGAACTCGCGGCACAACGCCCTGGCGCACTTAAGGGTTACGACACCAGAGCCCGGGTCCTTCACCACAGTCAGGGGGCTGAGGCAGTAGTGCGCCGAGCAGCACTCCACTTGATCGATGAACTTGTCTGCGGCGTAGCTGTTGCCCAAGTTGCCCTCCGTCCGGTCGCCCTTGCAGCTGATGATTTTGACAAGCTTGCGCACCGAAGTGTCCTCATCCTCTTTGTCAAATGACACATCGTTGTTGTACAAGTGCATCTTCAGCGCACGCCTGCATACAAAATGGGTAAGGCATGTGTCAACGACCTGTACAGCACGCACATGACAGCAAAAACGATACATACTTACGCGGCGGTCTTACTGAAGAAGGGCATACCCTTGGGGACAGGTACCACCTTGGCATCGGATGGAGATGGCTCCTTGTCCGAGGGCTCATCGTCCGTAGGGTACCCGAAACAGGGTGCAGGCGATGGCGCCCGGAAGACAGGTTTCGCTGACGTCCGGCGAGAGGTCTTCTTTACCTTCCTCCCTGAAAATTAGTAGGGTAACATGAGTTATCAAACCGAAGATACTGTTGAACGCAAAAGAACTTTACTTACTCAGAGTGGGTAGGACAGTCTGAGGTTGTGCCGAAAGGTGCTGTGGCAGTGGCACATCGCTAATCCGTTTCTTCTTGTTATCCTAAAAGAACGATTCATCCTTGGTCAGTTCCGTGAAACTGAGGATCAGGACCGTAGTCTTCTTCACTGTATCCTTCCTCCATAATCCGAGCGTCAATAAAGAAAGTTCTTTTACTCTCGCAACAAGTTCAATCAGTATAGGTAATCAATGAGAGTTACCGTAATCAATTTGGCTACTTTCGCATACGTCCAAACTACTACTTTGCAAAAGCGGCGACGGGCTTGATACGAGTCGTCAGATCATTTGTTGTTTCAGTATCATATTTCAGCATCAAAAGTCTTGGTTTTGGTGTAATTTCAAGCACGCATGAGCTTGAAATTACACCAAGACGGTTGACAACTGAAACTGAAATTATTTGTAATTTTGGCCTCTATGTGAACAGAGACCGAAATCATTTTCGGCTTTTACGTTTCAGGCCCGCGGACTTTCGGTTTCATATGTGAATCCCGCCTAAGGCGGCATTCACATATGAAGCAGGAATCGCGCGTGCCTGAAATGAAAAAGACAAAAATGCCTCCGGCCACTGTTCACATAGAGGACGAAATTACAAATCTTTGAGTTTCAATTACCGTTGATTCCATACTGTGGTTTTTCAGCTTCACATATGAATGCCGCCTAAGACCCCACAATATACATTCAGAACCGTCGAACCTATGAACGTCGGTATTGCGAATTTGCTGACAGTCACTGCTGCCTGGCATGGTAATCCACAATATGCGATGAGTCCCGGCGTACAGAGGTTAGTTCAGCCTGCGAGCAGCTACGGCTTTCCGGGCAAGTAGTACCAGCCAAGGACAGCGCGCGTTATCTCGGCCTGGTGTATGGGCCCTCGCGGCCTTTCAGTGCCTGTCGACAGCAGTTGAACGATACGGGCCGGGCCGCTATGTTCTAAATTGGATAAGCTGAAGCTTTTCGCCCCTGACGTGCGAATGAGGTGTTTTGCCACTCAAGTTCGAGCGATTTTGCTGTATGGTTGTCAGGCTTGGGGCCCTTTTGCGTTGACAGAGGTTTTGAACAGGGAGGGGAGACGACACGATGCGAACAACCTGGCAGAAGGACTTTTTGAAGCGTGCCTACACGACGATGCAGTCCAGCTGCAGATTGCGTTCATGCGACAAATTGTGGGGGCTGCTCGCCCAGCCCACCGCCTTCTTTTCGCAGAATTGGCCGAGCTTCCCCTGCATTACTATTTGGTGAAGCAAGTGGTTTGCTTTTGGAACCGCCTTTATTATTAGGATGTTACAGCGGACCCCGCGGGTCATCGGTGACAGCCCCGGCGACAGCCGAGGCTTCCTCACCATACACTGCCTAAATGAAGTAACGCCACCATGGCGCTCCGGACAGGCTCCCCAAGTGCACCGAAACACTCCCCGGGCCCACACTACCAGGGAACCACCCCGTTCCTGAGAACCAACCATGGCAAGGGATAAAGCCCGCTCAGGGGGAGTTAGCCACCATGGCGCCCCTATTAGCGAACCACCACCCCCACCAAGGCGGGGTCACTTCTCCAGCGGTGGCCCGTAGTCTTGGAAGGCCACGGGGGCTCGCGAGTCACCATTCAGGGGCCTGCCCGTACGGTCCCACCGGGCCGAAAAAACTGCCCACACCTAGCGATAGCTCCACTGGGCGTCAGTGCCCTGACCACCCGCGGTCTATTACGACAGAGTACCTACAGGGCTTAAGAATCCTGGCCTGACGGAACCGGGCCTCGGCACACAAGACGACCGTCCTGCACTTTCAGGATCGGGTGTGTAGCCCCCACCGCTGACCACCCTTTCACTGGGACTCCCAGCTCAGCGAAGTCGTAGAGCCGGCTCCAAAAGTCTGCCACTGCCCGCCGGGCGGCTAGCCCTTCAGCGTCCCCTAAGGACCCCGGGATCCCGCCCGCGTTCCTGGACCTGTCGGCCCTCAGGGCTCGCCGGCCCGTTTCCATGGCACTGGTTGCCGCCAAGACGACAACGTCCCAGACACACTGTTGCACACCCACGGGGGGCGTTGCGAGCCACACCTGCTGCCTTTGAAGGCTCACCCCTAGCCTTGCCTCGATCTGTGCGACAACCGCTTGTGCCACCCCACAGCCCCAAAAATGGTGTTGCCTGGGTGTTGGCCGTATCGCCCCGGCGCCGGGGTACGTCCCGCATCCACAAGGGGCCACCTCCGCCCCCCTCATGTGGGAGTTACCAAGCATTGGGATGCCATCAACCGCCAGTCGCCAATACGCCTCCTTATTGGAGTTTTCCCACTTGGTCTCCGTCCACATCCGCTGCATGTTCTCTATTACCTTGGAAACCATCCTCGACACTTCTGGCGCAGTATCCTCTACCCCAAGCGCTTCGCAAACAAAGCGTGTGTGCGCCGCACGCCTCGCCTCCCCCAGGCTTTGCAGCTGCAGTGTCGTGCCATACCGCACAGTGTACTCGTGGAGTGCCACCTTGAGGCCGTTTTGCAGCCTCCACCCCATGCGCCTCACCAGCATTTCCGTGACTTCCTCTCTCCCTGGGGGGGTCGCCTCGGTGGGCCCCAGGGACCCCTCGGCGGCTTCCCACCACCCTGGTGGGATGTCTTGTCGGAGCGCTTCTAGGGCCGCCTCACACTCCCTCCACCGGTCCCACTCCTGCCACCCGTCTGCTCCTACCCCCAAGCATTCCCTAACAAACATTGCCCATCCCCGGCGACGCTGGCGCTGTGTGCGGGCGGTCGGGGGGTTCGCGTCCAAGTTCCTCTCCCATCCGTCCGTCGTGTCCCGGAGCCGGGATATCACTCGAACCGCATGCCCAATGGTCCTCAGCGACAGGCATTTGGCAAGGGCGGCATGCCTATGTTCGAGCCCCGGTCGCTCACCTAGTTGCAGCCCGTGTGGTAATAGCGGGTTGCCCCACAGCGGTGCATTCCAGCACCAGCCCCCTGGGGTCAGGGGCTCCGCCTCAACATCGATCACGGGCGGGAGGGCACTCAGTGCCCTTGCTATCCGATTCACTCCCTCCGGTAGTCCGGGGCAGTCCAGCCATGGTCCTGCATGGGGCGCCGTCAAGGCCATAATGGGTTCGAAGCCCGGTATCGCTCCACGTAGGAACTCAAGCAGAATTCGCCGCCACGGGGCGTCTGCCCCGCCCTTGGGTCCCAGGACGAAGCGGACCGCCCACCCGGCCCATCTGGCCCGCGCGTGCTCCAGCAGGGGTAGGGCCCCAAACCCTCCTCCCGTCGGGTGCCCTGCCAACAGCGATTTGGGAACCCCTGTTGCCCTCCGTTCTGTGTCGTCGGGGCCGAGTCCTCTATCGATTAAGCGAGCCGCCAACTTCTCCCAGGCCATACTCTCTCTCTGGGGCGGTAATCCGCCGTGCTCCATGTGCCACGTCACTCGCTGCAGTCCATATGCTGCCGCTGATGATGCCCTCCCGAATATCGACAGGGATAGCCGCGATAGCGCCTGAAAGCGCTCTTTCACCTTGTCCCCGTGCGCCCTCCAGTCCAGTTCAGCGTCCCTTCCCAGGTTCGTGAACGGGAGGTTAAGCGCAGTGGCGCGGTGAACAATCCTCAACCCGCGACGTCCTGACCCTCGCCCATCGCGACTGTGCCCGACTCGTCCGCAGCCCCTACAACCAGAAGCTCCACCTTGTCGAGATTGAGCTGTTGCCCCGACGCCTTCGCGTATGTGTCCATATATTCCAGGAATGGAGCCACGGCCTGGGTGTTCTCCAGCACCACTTCCGTATCATCCGCAAATTGCACCGCCGTAGTGAGCTCGCTATCCTGCGGTCCTAACTTGATCCCTACCCCGCATTGCTGCAGCCAGCAAAGCAGCGCCTGTGCTGCAAACAGATATAGCAGTGGTGCTAATGGGCACCCCTGCCTGACTCCCGCCGTCATGGGGACTAGCTCCGACTTGTACCCATTCACCACTGCTCTCGCCGCTGTCTCCGACAGGAGGGTACGGGTCCACTTCATCAGCCCTTCCCCGGCCCCCATCGCGTCCATGCATCCCATGAGGAAGGGCCGGTCTAGGGTGTCGTACGCTTTCGCAATGTCCAGGAAGGCTATGCAGCCTGACCGGCCCTGCTGTGCCAGCAGGTGGGGCAGGTACCGCAGAAACAGCACATTTGCGCCTATCAGTCTCCCCGGGAGAAACGCCGACTGTTCCAGGGTGACCACCTTGCCTAGGGCTGGGCCCAGGCGGTTGGCTAGCACCTTTGCTAGAATGCGATAGTCCGTGCACAGCAGTGTAATCGGCCGATAGCTACCTGGCAGGTACCGATGCCCCGATTCTTGTACAGAATGGTGATGATCCCGTCAAGGAACCCGTCCGGCGTTCGCCCTAGGGTTCCAATGGCCGTGTACAGATTCGCCAACACGTCTGCAAACTTCGCCCGGTATCCCTTATACAGCTCCCCCGGGATACCGTCCCATCCTGGCGATTTTCCCGGGCGCAGCGATTTCAAGACACTTCCTACCTCCGTGGCGGACACCTCCATCGAGCCGATGTCTGCTGCTTGGTCTTCCGGTATCCTTAGGTTTCGGTGCCTGCAAAAGCGAAGGGCACGGTCGCACACGCAGTCCTGTATCAGGAGGTTATCGATGCACTCACCGACCCTGAACGGGGCGGTTGGGGAGCCTCGCTCTTGCGTTTAATGTCGTACTTAGAGTGTGATATTTGGAGCGGGCTGCCTCACGATGCAGAAGGTGTTGAACAGCGAGTTGAGTGGTTGCTGTCCAAACCTCTTCCCGAGGCTCAGATTGTGACGGCGATGAGGGAACGACTTATGAGCGGTTGGGAACATGTGCGCCTCGATGTCGAGCCAGACAATTACCCATCAGACGGGAAGCAGCCGGGGATCCATATGTCGAAGTACAAGCATTGGATGGGCCTGTCGTTTATGGGTGCGGCGGCCGTTATGTGGCAACCGCACGCTACAGTTTTTATCCCCCGTTCTGCGCACCGGAAGCTAATGCAATTCAGGCTTTGTTGTTGGGCACTCGAGTCTAACAGGGCGCGGAGGGGTAGGCACCATGCCCTAGAGGACAACGGGTCTGCCGTTGCTGCCGCTCTGAAGACCAGATTGAAGATGAGAAGCATGTTCTACTCGACTGCCCGGCTTATGATGCAATACGCGCTGAGGCAGGGTTTCACCGCCCTAACACTATGAGGGAGGCGATGGCCTGGGATCCGGCTCGTTTGGCAAAGATGTTGGAGCGCATGTGGGCTCACCGTAGTTCTACCGTGCCCTTTGGGTGCTAGTCTCGTTGACTCCTGTTAATGCGGTATCGCAAACCGGTGCTTTTGGGCGTTTTGTTTGCCCTTGGGCCTCCGGCTCGTATGGGTATGTGCAGGTATGGGGTTACGCACCCCCAACCATGTAACACACACACACACACACACACACACACACACACACACACACACACACACACACACACACACACACACACACACACACACACAATATGCGGTCGCTGTCAGAGCCTAACCGTTCGTTGAAGTCATTGCGTCGGGGAGGAAGCATCGTTACAAAGGGGACCAGCAAGTAAGCTGCTCGCTCGCCGTACAGGCGCAGACGGACAGGGGCACATGCCGTGCACTAAGCAGCCAAGGACTCCTGGGCTATAGAGGCATGGCGTGCGCGTCTTCAACTTGATTGCGCCTGGTGAAGTAGCACACGTCGTTGGCTCTTTGCCTAACGGCAACGGCGCCGGAGTTGGGACGTAGCACCATTGAGAGTGTTCGGGGTACGCCCCGGCCTGCGTGGTTATTGTCTCCCAGCCACCTTCCGCCCCGTCCTTCGTGTTACGCCCCTCAGCCAGTTTCGGTGCGTGTGGATTGGTCAGTGCAGTCTTGAGTTCCTCACAACAGGCTCCCGCATATCTTTGATCCTTGCCGATGTGGTTGCTTGAAGTGCACGTTTTTGAGGACCGATATCGGCTCCTCTCCTGCTGGACCTTCCCCCTTCCCGCTGTTCCAGATAGCTGCTCCTCCTGACCACAACGGTTTCAATCGATCGACCCCGGCAATTGCGACTACTCTCAGCAGCTGTCGCAATGGCCGAGGACAGATACAAGATTCGGCACCCTCCTGTTCATCTTACAGGTAGAGACAGGCCACTTGGGCCTCTCCTCATCCGGCCGACGTCGAGGCCATTCCACCCTATGTATATGTACGAGCGGGACACCCCACTGTCTGTCCCCTCACCTCAGACAACAATCAGTCAACCGAAACACGCCAGCAGTGCAGGGAAAGGGACCTCCCGCTCACCATGAATGGTCACCGAGAACAAGTCACAGGAGAGCCATGCAAGCAAGCAAGCAAAGTAATTTGAAGACCTCCACGCCACGAGCATGACCGCAGGTTCAGGCCACGCAAGCGCAAGGGCAGGGGCAGCCTATCCCGACAGCCAGCGAACTGTGCAGATCTCAACTGAATCGATTTTTTCACCGCCGCCGCCGACGTTTGTAAGGTTACCACACACGGGAGAGAGAGAAGTAGAGAAGAGTTGCAAGGTGTCGGTCCAATTCACCGCACACACACACACACACACAAACACACACGCGCGCATCAACACGATGTGGGGGACGCCTCCTTGCTGCACTACTGACCAAGCAAGCAAGCAAGCCAACCTGCCACGCGGCACCCCTGCCAGCCGTCCGACGCCACAATGGGCACGTCGCCCCTACGCAGGGCCGGCACAAAGCGCGCCTGATGTCTCACCCTCCCGCAGGTGCTGTTTCCGAGCACGGGTCAACGCCCTCCCGGCGGCTGAGGAGAAATACGACAAGATGAGACAAAATACCTGTAGCCGTGGCGGGTCTTCAAAACACGTGAGACACACGCCGGGCCATGAAAACCAATTTATACACGCTCGCTCATCAGCGGTGTCCTGTCCTGTCCTGTCCTGTCCTATCCTGTCCAGGAGACAGCATCCTCAGGAGCCGTCCCTCATATAAATGAGCCGCCAGGGAAGGCGCCTCACGATGGGAGGGAGGACCCCCTGTCCTCGGCTGCTGTCATCCATGCAGCAATGGATGTCAAAGCCACAGTCAGGAGGCTGTGACCACAGTCAGCTGCCGCAGATGGCCTCCGAGCAACCGACTGGGCTCAGAGCTACCAGGCTGGGCTCAACAGCTGCCAGGCTGGTAGCTCAGGGCAGAAGAGAGGCGCTGTACAGCGGGCAGCAGTTCTTCGAGTCATCGAAGAAGTTGATCCTGGGGGACGAGGCGTGGGGGGGGGCGGTTTCAGGCGTCATTACGGGGTGTGGTGCCATACGGTTAGGTGGCGTGGGGTTCAGGCGAAGACGAACTGTCTCAACTCCAAACAAGCCGTCTAAAATTCAACTCACTTTGATACCCTGCAGCAGGCCCCGCCTACTGTCCCACGTCCTGTCCAGCGTACCTCTCCGACCCCTCCACTCTCTTCTTTCCCTCCCGAACCCTCCCGAACCCTCCGATCTTTCCCCACCCCATTCTCCCTCACCAGCAAGTGGGAAGCGGCGCCGCGACCTGGTTGCAGAACGAGGCCAGGTCCACGGAGCGGTCCAGCTCGATGCAGATCGAGCCGCCGTTGGCCTGCGCCGTGTTCCAGTTGAGCGGCGTGGCCTTGAGCGTCTGCTCGCCGACCGCGCCCCAGGTGGCAGACAGCCACTTGATGGCGCCGCCGCGCGGCTTGACGCCCACACCCGCGACGGCGCGGCGCTGGTTGTCGTCCGCCCACATCTCCGCCTTGAGCAGAGTCTTGGTGGAGCCGCAGGCACCCTGGGGGGAGGGGTTGGGGGAGGGGTTGGGGGGAGGGGTTGGGGGGAGGGGTTGGGGGAGGGGTTGGGGGGAGGGGTTGGGGGAGGGGTTGGGGGGAGGGGTTGGGGGAGGGGTTGGGGGGAGGGGTTGGGCGAGGCTGGGTTTAGGGGGGAGGGGTTGGGGGAGGGGTTGGGGGAGGGGTTGGGGGGAGGGGTTGGGGGGAGGGGTTGGGCGAGGCTGGGTTTAGGGGGAGGGGTTGGGGGGAGGGGTTGGGGGGAGGGGTTGGGGGAGGGATCGGGGTGAGGGGTTGGGCGAGGCTGGGTTTAGGGGGGCCGGGGTGGTGGTCAAGCCTTTGGTAGTGTTAAGATCCACATCCGCCCCCACATCCACCCCCCCACACCCCACACGGCTCTTTTCCTATGCACACACACACACACGCACGCGCGCACACACCTGATCACACACACACACACATACACACATACATACACATACTCTTTTAACACACAGGTCGTTAACACACACACAGGTCGCGCCCCTCGCATGTCACGCACTCCTTTTCCGCCTGCCTAAGAAACACACAAAGACGAGTCCGACGTACTGAAACCAGGACCCTCTCTTAGGTGCGGTCACCCCTGAGGCGCGGATGTCTTACGTTGGGGTTGTACGGCGTGACGAGGGTGGTGCTGAAGCAGTACGACACGGTGCTGTTCTTGCGGCCGTTGGTGGCCTCCAGCACGGGCAGGGCGGCGAAGGGGGTGGCGCCCTGGCGGGTCACGCACCTGGTAGGGGGGGTTTTAGGGTTAGGGTCAGGCGGGGAGGGGCGGGGCGGGAGCGGGGGCGGGGGCGGGGGCGGGTAAGGTTGGTTGGGGTCAGGGGTCGAGTCAGCTGGGGAGGGCGGTGGTCAGCAGAGAGGTGGTGGGAGCGGGCACCGGACACGACGCAACGTGGTAGATACGAGGAGCTTCTGAAGGTAGCTTCGGACCCCCGAGTTACTCGGTTCGGACCCCCATAGGCCTCATTCTGCAAGAAGCCTCCCACCGACCCATGTGCCATGTCCAAACTGGCCAACTATCGCGCTAAAATTCTACACATGTTAAGGACTTTTTTCGTACCCCGAAGAGTGATCCCCGAATGCTGCATCGTCAGGGCAGGGGCATTACGGCAGTACGGCGAATTGGGGCAGCAGAACGGAGGCACGGCGTGGCGCGGCTGTACGGCGGCACTCACTTGCACTTGGGGAAGGCAACGGAGGCGGGGGCGCAGCTCTTGGTGGCGGTGGCGTTGACGCAGCTGTCCGGCAGGGCGAGCGGGTCGTCACCGTTGCCGCCAACGAACACGCCAACGGTGTAACCGTTGAGGTAGGCCGGGCAGTCGGCCGTCGAGCCCGTGACAACGGACAGCCACAGGGTCACCTGGGTCTCAACGAACGGCTGCAGCAGGGCGCCGTCGGCGTCGGAGAAGAAGGTGCCGCACACCTTGATCGTGTCGCTGGTGCAGTACACCTGCGCTGGCTCGTCCAACAGACGGGCCCCGACGGCGTCCGCCTGCGCCACGACATCCGCCACAATAATGTCCGTGAGGCTGGTGCACTGCTCCGGCGTGATGTTGATGGTCGGGAAAGGAGAGTTGACGTTGAAGAGCTTGACGTAGGCGCAGACCGTGCACGGCGGCGGCGGGGACGGGGGCGGCGGGGATGGAGGCTTAGGCGACGGCGGCGGCGGGGATGGCGGCGGCGGGATGGCGGCGGCGGGCGCGGCGGCGGCGGGACGGCGGCGGGGGGACGGCGGCGGGGGGGACGGCGGCGGGGGGACGGCGGCGGCGGGGACGGCGGCGGCGGGGACGGCGGCGGCGGGGACGGCGGCGGCGGGGACGGCGGCGGGGGCGACGGCGGCGGGGGCGACGGCGGCGGGGGCGACGGCGGCGGGGGCGACGGCGGCGGGGGGACGGCGGCGGGGGGGACGGCGGCGGGGGCGACGGCGGCGGGGGCGACGGCGGCGGGGGGGACGGCGGCGGAGGAGACGGCGGCGGCGGGGACGGCGGGCTGGGCGATGGTGGCTTGGGCGACGGCGGCGGCGGCGGCGGCGGGCTTGGCGGCGGCGGCGGCGGAGGGCTAGGCGGCGGCGGCGACGGTGGCGGCGGGGACGGCGGCGGAGGAGACGGCGGCGGCGGCGACGGCGGCGGCGGGCTCGGCGGCGGCGGGGACGGCGGCGGGGCGACGGCGGCGGCGGGGACGGCGGCGGCGGGCGCGGCGGGCGGGGGCTGGGCGGCGGCGGCGACGGCGGCGGCGGCGACGGCGGCGGCGGGTTCGGCGGCGGCGGCGGGAAGTTGCAGACGGTCGTGTGCTCGCCGTTGAGGCAGCCGAACGGCACGGCCTCGGGCGTGCCGTCACCGCCGATGGCGATAGTCAGAGCGTAACCGAACAGGTACGGCGGGCAGGTGGTGTCGCCCAGCACGACCACGGTCCAGGCATCCAGGCCATCCTGGACGTACGGCTGCAGCAAGGCGCCGTCAGCGTCGGAGAAGAAGGTACCGCAGATCTTGATGTACGTGTCGGTGCACTCCTCAAGACCGAAGTCGGAGATAATCCGGGCGCCGGTCAGGTCAGCAGCACCGTTGATGTCGGCGACGATCGCATCAGAGTAGGCAGTGCAGAGGTCGCTGTCGAAGGCGTACGGCGCAGCCGAGGTGGAGAGCTCGACCAGCTTGATGTACACGCAGGTGCGGCACGGCGGCGGCGGTGACGGCGGCGGCGGCGACGGCGGCGGCGGGTTCGGCGGCGGCGGGGACGGCGGCGGCGGGTTCGGCGGCGGCGGGGAAGGCGGCGGCGGGCGCGGCGGCGGCGGGGACGGGGCGGCGGGGACGGCGGGGGCGGCGACGGCGGGGCGGCGACGGCGGCGGGGGGGACGGCGGGGGGGGGGACGGCGGGGGGGGGACGGCGGCGGGGGGACGGCGGCGGCGGCGACGGCGGCGGCGGGGACGGTGGCGGCGGGGGCGGCGGGGAAGGAGGCGACGGCGACGGCGGCGGCGGGGACGGCGGCGGCGGGGACGGCGGCGGCGGCGACGGCGGCGGGGGGCTCGGCGGCGGCGGCGACGGCGGCGGCGGGGACGGCGGCGGGGGGACGGCGGCGGGGGGACGGCGATGGCGGCGGCGGCGACGGCGGTGGGGGCGACGGCGGCGGCGGCGCGGCGGGGGCGGGCTTGGCGGCGGCGGGCTCGGCGGCGGCGGCGACGGCGGCGGCGGGCTCGGCGGTGGCGGGCTTGGCGGCGGCGGGCTCGGCGGCGGCGGCGACGGCGGCGGCGGGCTCGGCGGCGGCGGCGATGGCACGTTGACCTTGGAGATCGGGCAGCAATCGTTGCCGCTGTCGAAGGCGGCGACGGAGCAGACGCCCGGGGGCGCGCCGGCGGGAGGAACGCACAGCTGCTCCAGGGTGGTGCAGCCGTCACCGGCGCGGCCCGGCAGCAGCGTCAGGCAGATCTCGGCGCCGTCATCGGCCTGGCCCAGGCCGAGCTGCGTCACGCGCAGCACCGTCGAGCCCGCGGGGCCGTCCGGCGCGTACGAGAAGGACGGGCCGACCTTGGTCGGCACGCCATTCACCGTAGCCTTAACGGTAGCACCGAACACATCGCAAGTCGAGTAGACGTTGAACTGCAAGGGCGAGGCAGACAGGCATCGTATCGTTGCGGGCCCCATATTGTTTTTTCCATGTGTAGATCTGCCGAAACTTCCGGGCGAGGGTCCGCTTTCGGCCAATCAAAAGCAGTAATACACGAATAGAAGCATAGAATATATGATAATGTTGACAATGAATGTCCTGAAGATATCGTCTTCTCCACAATTCGGGACGCCACCCATCATTCGAATGCCAACCATAGTGGATCGGAATCGATGCGCGTGCGAGGAAGACCGCGCAGAAGCTGCCCATTCGGAGACTTACGCACCTCGAGCTTCTTAAGATCCGCCTTGCGGCAGCAATAAGAATTGCAGCCCGGCGGGGGGTTCACATCAAGCGTGAAGCAGTACTTGCCACCGCCATACGCCTTAACCGTAGTCGACAGAAAGTAAGCAGCCGGCGACTTCGTGCACTTGCAGAAAGGAAAGTTGGGGTACAACCCGGTCTGCTCCGCGTTGGCGACCCTGTAAGGGGCGACAGAACGAGGGGCGACATCACGGAAGTGAACGTGAAATGGTGCTTAGGGGCTAGCTCAAGAAACATAATCTGGCCGTATCCGCGGGAGATAGATCCACAACGGCATGCGCACAGTCCAGTCCAGGCGAGCCAGGCATCGCTACGAGCAGCTGCAAGTGCCAGCAACCAAGCTGAGCGCTTTCTGCCAGGGATCAGCGCCTTTGTACCAAGCGATCCATGGCGAAAAAACATGATTTCTCTCTAGGAAAGAACAGGCGCGGCAAAGCAAGTTACATCTACCCGCCGGAACCGAACTCACGCAAAAGCGGCCGCCAACACAAGCGCTACCAGAGCGCCGGATCTCATGTTCACAAGCCTCGCGGCGGATAACAAATCTTGGTGCTGAGTTAGGCTTTATAAGCTTACTTTCGACTACCCGTACCAACCCGTACGGCGCCCACCAAGGTTCCATTAATTCCATCATCATTGTACCAGATGCTCACTACTTAGTGTAGAGTGGCTTACGTGTATGATGAATGCGCGCCTGGTTGCCTCAATGCCCATGTCTGGCCTTCAGCAGCCGTGTAGTACGTGAAGACAAAAACGGCTGTATGTTTGGATGAAAGCTGCGAAACTTTATTGTTGAACGACTACATTGTTTACTCATGCTTCTACCTTGAAGGCGTTTTCTTTGTTAAGAAAGTGACCTCGATGGCTTGCACAGCGTGACAGTTTCGTTGAGTGATGGAATCTGGAATAGAACGTAATGATATATCATAACATATCTTCAGGGCGCAGTAAATTCATAGTGATCTGTTATTGATGCCGTGGTCAGGGAGGTCCTACATGGTGAATCAGAAAAGCCGTCATAAATTAACTCCACGGCGACGGAAACAATAATATACATTACCTGTTAGAAGACAAGTTTAACATGTGAGATCCACAACGCCAGCCTGAGTTCCATGGTTGGATGGGTACACATACAACGGCGACACTAAACATCGGAGCTGACGTACACACATGATGAGAACCGTTTACTTCACTCGTAATCTCTGCGTTGCTGAAATTGTGGTGCGATGATATTGGCACCTTTCCTTCCGTAGCCGTGTCCGGGAACTTTTTCGCTTTTGTACGTATACGACTCGCAATATACATGATACAATGATTAACGCTGGACCTTTCCTGGCTACAGGGTGCCGCTGCGAGTCGGTTTTGCCTGCGCCTAACTACCTGCACCACAAGCACGAATGCGGCGGACAGCCAGTCGCGGTTCTCCTTTCATTGCTGAATACATGGCAAACTCTATGTACATTGCAGTCGGGAACCTGGTTTGATGAAATCACGGTGGGCCCACGGTGGGGAATACAGGTGACGATACTTAGGCTATATGGGGCGAACACGTTGATTAGGGCATCAGCGTCGGCCATTTTGAAGACATCTCATAAGTTGAAGTTTTCCTTGGGATGCCTACGCCTCCGACAAATGCTTGGGTGTGCTGTATGTACCTGCGGCCAACCGCAACGTTACGGTCAAGGATAGAGTAAGGCCGCACACCAGCGTCACAATCCGCTTTTCAGCATTCCGTGTGCGCTATTCGATGGTGGGCTCAGTCAAGTCAAACATGACGAGCATTACTCACCAACCAACGTTTGTGAAAATGAAAATCCTTCTCACCTCTCGAATCGATCGCTGTCAGCGTCATAGCGCGCCAAAATTGCACTTGATGGATTAAGCTCATTCCTTACAATCTGGGTCCGCGTACAGCCGGGTCGCGCCAATCGATAAATCCCGAGGTGTGCTGTTTTGGGACGTACCTACTTGCGGCTATTTGTGTGTGCGCGCGCTTCACCTTAATCAAGGCCCTGTATGGCATCGCTTTGTTTGACATATTTGTTTGGGTTTTATGTATGGGTTGTGCAATGGAAACATCATGGACCGGAAGGCCTCGGATGGTCAGGATTTCGCACCACTTGGTTTACTTCTAAGTTCTTGAATCTCAAGACGTTAAATTTCAATCTTACATTAAGTTGATCACGAAAAGCCTGTCGTAAATGACTAATCCCTGCTGCATACGGAATTCGGAGACGTTC
Organism: Eudorina sp. 2006-703-Eu-15; assembly: GCA_003117195.1. Classification (NCBI taxonomy): domain Eukaryota; kingdom Viridiplantae; phylum Chlorophyta; class Chlorophyceae; order Chlamydomonadales; family Volvocaceae; genus Eudorina; species Eudorina sp. 2006-703-Eu-15. The sequence goes on along the minus strand of BDSI01000053.1, from coordinate 430,338 downwards.
GGAGCAGATTCAGGGCTGTTAATCTTTCACCAGCTGCCCGAGTAACCCGGCGCAGCAATGAGCGGCTTCTGGCGAAGTTATCAAACTGAAGAACAAAGGTGGCTTTGCAGCCGCCTCGACCTTTGGACGACATAGCGTCCCATGGCACCTCACCCCACGTCTGCGCGGTCTTCTGCCACGGGGCGGCTACCTGTGATCTACGTCCCACTCGAGACAGGGCTGGAGCCCGCACACGCTCTGGTCGCAAACGAGCAGCGGAGCGTTCGCCCTACCCGGCCCTACTTCACCTCTGCTCCTGCCCTGCCCTTCCCTCCTGCCCTGCCCTTCCCCCCTGCCCTGCCCTTCCCCCTGCCCTGCCCTTCCCCCCTGCCCTGCCCTTCCCCCTGCCCTGCCCTTCCCCCCTGCCCTGCCCTTCCCCCTGCCCTGCCCTTCCCCCTGCCCTGCCCTTCCCCCCTGCCCTGCCCTTCCCCCCTGCCCTGCCCTTCCCCCCTGCCCTGCCCTTCCCCCCTGCCCTGCCCTTCCCCCCTGCCCTGCCCTTCCCCCTGCCCTGCCCTTCCCCCCTGCCCTGCCCTTCCCCCTGCCCTGCCCCGCCCCGTTGCCCTGCCTCCCGTTTTGCCCTTCGCCCCTTCCGTGGCCTGCCCTGCCCTGCCCTGCCTGCTGCCTCCCCCTTTGCCCTGCCCTGCAACCCCCCTTACCCTGCCCTGCCTCCCCCGCGGTCATGACCTTACCCCACCCGACCCGACCCGACCCAACCCAACCCGACCCAACCCAACCCCACCCGACCCGACCCCACCCGACCCCACCCCACCCCACCCGACCTGACGTGTACTGTCCTTTGAAACGACTGTTGGGCGACGCCGCGCGTCTCAAGACCGGAAGCTCAAGCCGCACCCTCCTCCCAAACGTGCACCTACGCCACTAGAAAACTGTGTTTTGAACGTGTGTGCAAAAACGTGTACCCGGCGGAGCTCAACTTCCGGCGGGACGACTCGCCATCCAGCCACCCCACGCGTGCTTTCACGGTCCACGTCCGTACACACCCGTACGCGTCGTACGGCAAATCGTACCGCAATCCACAAACACCACTACGGCATGTACCTAACGCCCATCCAACAGGTGTGCTCCGCCCACATCGGATCTCCACCAGCAGAAACACGGCCACTCCGGCCCCCGACCCCCGGCTTGCCGTACAATGGGGTCCGCTGTAACGGTCATCCATTCATTCATTCATTCATTCATTCAACCACAGCCATCTTCTCAGAGGTTCTCGGTCCAAATCCCCACCAGATGGTTAGATTTAGATGCCACCAGCCGCCTCTCAAGAGGGAAGAGGGCACCGGGGACACCGGGCGAGGGCGCTGCTGACCGTACCGATACGACACCCAGTACGGCAGCCAGGTGTTGGATAGCTTCCCTTCCTCCCTAGCTGCGGGCGCCGCCGCCGACGACGACGACGACGATGACGACGACGACGAAGACAGCAATGGTGGACCAGCATCAGATGTCGGCGCCCTCCCAACCGCTGCCGTACTGTACGGCATCCACCAACGACGTCCCAACCACGACGGCTCCCCGCAGACAGGCCCGACCCGCCTCGTCCTTCGACGGGGGCTGCCGCCGCTGCCACCGATTCTGCTCCTCCGTCGCCGCAGTAGCAGCAGCAGCAGCCTCAGTAGCAGGAGCAGCAGTAGCGGCAGTAGCAGCGTCCGTCATCGGCGGCGACAGCGGCGGCGACGACTGCCTTGTCGCCTTGCCGTGGGATGAACTCACACCGCCGGGAGCAGCACCGCCGCTGCTGCCGCCGCGGCCGCCGTCGCCGCCACCGCCGCCGGCACCTTTACCACCCGCTTTGACGGCTTTAGCGGCTTTGGAGGTCTGGCGGGCCTTCCCGACGCCGGCGGCGGCGGCGGCGGCCGCAGGCTTACCTCCGCCCCCGCCTGCGCCGCCTCCGCAAGCGACGTGCCGCTCGCTCCTCAGCGCCCTCCGCTGCTGCTCCTCGCTGGCCACCATAGGGCCCTCCGTGACCTGATTCACGATGTGAGCGGAGATCTGGAGGCCGAAGAGCGCGGGGATGAAGGAGATGGTGCCTGCCGGGATCGGGGGAGAGCCAGGGAGGGAGCCGGGAAGAGTGGACGGGTGGGAAACCGGGGGAGCCTGATTGGGCGGTTTGGGGTAAGGTCCCTCTTTCGTTCTTTGAATCTTGATTCTTCGTGGGAATTCCGGTTTGGTGGTTTCCGCACATCGGTGCAGCGTCCAAAGCGAGGGGGACACAGCAAACCAGCATGCAAGGGATTGGAGCTGTGGCGGGGCAAAAGCGACGGCGGCCGGCAGGCGCGCCAGTGCTCCAGGAGGCGCACCGGCGTTCGAACACAGAGGAGCCCGCGGGGGGGGGCCCAAAAACCAGGCCAAGGGGGGGCGGCCCGCGGGGTGTACCGGAGTCAGGACCCAATTCTCAATACCCAGTGCACACTGCGCCACTCCCCACTCCCCACTCATATTCCCCACTCCCCACTGCCCGGTCCCTGAAAAGGAAGGAGCCCGCGGGAGGTGCCCGACCCACTGGACCCCCCGCCCCGTCCCCGACATTGCCCTGGAGGCTGGAACCCGGCGGGCGGGCACCCACCGTAGTACGAACGTTTGAAATGCGTCGGTGACGTCAGCGCCAAGCTGGCGCGGCGGCAGGGCTCGGTGGAGAACACCACCGTTACGCCGCTGCGGATGCCGTGCTGGCGGCGGAGGCCGCGGCGGCAGGTGGCGGCGAAGGGGTCGCCGTACGTGTCCGAGATGTCGCCGATGCGCACGGCCAGGGGGTCCATCCGGCCGCCTGCGCCGTACAGTACGGCGATGTCCATACGTCAGTGCGCGAATTTGCCGGCGAAATTGCCCCCACACCCGGCACGGCCCCGCCCCCCTCCCCCCTCGGGAAGGAAGGCGTGATCGAGACGACACCAGCATCGCGCCTTCTGTGCGGGGGACAGCCTCTTCCTGACACTACGTGAACACCATCCGTACGGCGCACGTGCAAATGTACGTGCAAGTGTACGACGTGCAAGTGTACGTGCAAGTGTGCCTACGACACCTGGGTTACCAGGGCTTTCTTGCGCATCCGCAGGGGCCTGTGCGGCGGGCGGCCGGGCGCCACCACCTGCCCGCCGCACCAATCCACGGTCAGAACGGATGAACTACCTGACTGTTAGCACAAATGGTTGTGACAGTTGACCCAAAGGAGGACGTCCCCCGTCCGCCGTACCCTGTGCCCCCCCCCTTTCCAATTTGACCCCCCCCCTTACATACAAACCCGCCCCACCACACCCACACCCACACACATACCGTCCCCACCTGCCCCCATGGACGACACCACCCGGGCGCCTCGTCTCACGGCGGCAGCCACCAGCGACAGCTTGGGCGCCACGGAGTCGATGCAGTCCACCACCCAATCCAACCGAGGGCGCTGCCGCCCGGGTGCCGTTGGCGGCGCCGCTGCTGCTGCCCCTGCCACCGCTGCTCCTGCTGCTGCCGCTGCTGCTGCTGTTCCCGGCGTTGTTACCGCTGCTGCTGTTCCCGGCGTTGTTACTGCTGCTGCTGTTCCCGGCGTTGCTGCTGCATCATCTGGTGCCGCCGCGCCATGGCCTCGCGCCACCTCTCCACTCTGCAGCGCTTCCGCCACCTCATCCAGAAGCCGGTCGGCGGCGCCGTCTGGGTCCAGAAACTCCTGCGCGGGCAGTTGGAGGGTGGTTGGAGGTGGTTGGAGGATGTTTGGAGGGTGGTTGAAGGATGGAGAAAGTGGTGGCGCGCGTGCGCGCCAGTTCTGTCGTACCTGTCGTACCACCAGATTCAGTTCCGGGTTGATTTCCAGCAGGCGCTCCGACATGACGCGGGTCTTGGGCTGGCCGATGGTGGAGTCCAGAGCTGGAAGCTGCGGGGAGGGTCGGGGCGGGAGGGCGGGGTTCGGGGGCGGAGAGGGGTACGGGAATTACGGTCGGCAGGCTCGGGCGGGGCTATCTTCATTGAGGTAAGGGGGGACGAGGAGCAACACATATATAAACACATAAACACACGCATGCAGCACACCCGTTCCCATCGCCATCTCCCCAACGCATACCCCTACCCGTCCCCTAAAGCGGCGCTCACATCGCGTGAAATCCATACCGCCATCCACCACCACCACCACCACCACCACCACCACCATCACCACCACCACCATCACCGCACCACCATCACCATCACCGCACCACCACCACCACCACCACCACCACCACTACCATCCGTTTCACCTCACCTCGCCCTACCCCGCACCCCACTGTTGCCCCTGCCTCCGTACCTCCGTACCTGTCTGTTCTTGTTGGTCACGTCCACGACGTCACCGTCCACCACCGCCACGGAGCCCACCCCAGCCCGCACCAGGAACTCGGCCACGTAGGAACCCACTCCCCCCAGTCCCACCACCAACACTCGGCAGTCCCGCAGCCGCCCCACGCCCTCGCGCCCCAGGAGCAGTGTGGTGCGCTGAAGCCACAGCGGAGGCTCCCAGGAGGCGGCGGCGGAGGCGGCGGAGGGCGCTGCGGAGGCGGCGGACGGCGCTGCGGAGGCGGCGGACGGCGCTGCGGAGGGCGCTGCGGAGGCGGCGGAGGGCGCTGCGGAGGGCGCTGCGGAGGCGGCGGAGGCGGCGGAGGGCGCTGCGGAGGGCGCTGCGGAGGGCGCTGCGGAGGCGGCGGAGGCGGCGGAGGGCGCTGCGGAGGCGGCGGAGGGCGCTGCGGAGGGCGCTGCGGAGGCGGCGGAGGGCGCTGCGGAGGGCGCTGCGGAGGCGGCGGAGGGCGCTGCGGCGGTGTCGCTCTCTGCGGACGTTGCGGCGGATGGGGTCGCCGTTGACGATGATGATTGTGGCGGTGGCGGTGATGGCGTTGGCGGCAGCGGTGGTGGCGCTGCCGTGGGTACGCCCGCCGTGTTGGATGTGGGAGAGGACGCGGGTGTGGCCGTGGATGAAGGTACGGACTCAGGTACGGAAGAATGTACAGATGCGGATACGCATTCCGGTGATGAACTAGGTGGGGCACCGGACGCGGTGACGGCGGCGGTGGCGTACGTGGGGTTGGACGAGGCTTGGGCCGGGTCGGCGGCGGCGGCGGCGGCGGCGGCGGCAGTGGCTGCGACGGCATCGCCGCCGCTGCTGTGTTGCCCAAGGGGACTCTCAGCGTCGACGCTGCCGTTGCTGCCGCTGTCGCGGCTGCTGCTGCTGTCGCGGCTGCTGCTGCTGTCGCGGCTGTTGCTAAAGCTGACGACAGCTGTCTCCACAATCTCCACTCGCGTCGCTTTAAGGTGGATGTACGATGCCAGCACGGCATTCCGCCGTGGCGTGTGTTGATGCGGCCCCCCCAAGGCATGGTCCAAGGGCGACAGTGGGGTAGGCGCGGCCGGCACCGACTGGGACGCTCGCCGCTGTGGCACAACTGGAATCCTCCACGGGTCCAGATTGTATTGGGGCACCGGGCTGCATATTTGACGCAGCCATGTCGCGGTCATGGCGGGTGCAGTTCGGGTCGCTCCTGGCCTTGAATTGGGAATTCCGTGGACGGCCGTCCCAACGAACCAGGACAAAACCGGTCGCCGCAATCAAGGCTGATAAAAATGAAGATCCTTGGTAATATTCTTCAGGTGGATGAAAACTATGGCAGGCAGCTACAACCAAAATGAAGTCACAGGCCCAAGTTTGAGCGAAAGTTGGCTCACCGGGGGTGTGTGGGATAGGACAGAGCCATAATCGAAATATTTAAGATGGCAATTCACACGCCGCGCAGAGGTTCTGCGCAAGGTTGCCCTGTTTTGCGCGAGCAGCGCCTGCACCGTTGGGGTCGTTATATTGTACCCCGAGCGTCAGGTAAATTGCCTGAACCCTAGCCATGCCTGCAAAACAATGTATCCCATGATCAATTAAACATATGTTCATCGTCCTGGAATGTTGCTACAGTACCGACGTCCTCCGAAGCGACAGCGAGCAAGTAAGGAGAGCACATGTCTGGAGGAGACTCGCCTCGCAAGTAAGTTGCCATATAATATGCTGAAGAAGCCTGTACACGATGCGTCTCTGAATTTCTTCCCGAGGATGACTGTAACATGCGGGGCGTCGCGCCAGTACAACTCGCTACAAAGACGCATATCCGTATGACCTTGACATTTGATTACAGCGCTGACACTATATCTATACAGCGTTGACATGGCAAACACACGCGAGGGAGGGGGTTTGCTGCCGCTGCCCATGACTTGGAGGGGTGGAGCCACGGCTCAGAACCTGGCCCCGCCAGATGCCGGTCCAATCCAAAAAGCGTTTCGCTCTGCACCGATTGAAAGCATATTTTCCAAACCCCTCAAACACGTGGGCGGCCCCGGCGCCCTCCCGCAGCTCTGACCTGGGCCCTTGCCCCATCCACCTTGGGGAGGAGGGGCCCGGGGGAGAACCCCCCTCCACGACCCCGACCTGGCGCTGCGGCGCACCTGTGCCAACCATCCCAACCACCCCAACTACCCCAACCACCCCAACCACCATCGACTCTTGAGCCCGGCGGCTGACACAGTCATTGCTGGCTCGCTACCGTATGCTGGCATGACCTGACCTGACCTGACCTGATGCGACTTTGCGGCGGGAGAAGGGTCAGGACCGCACCTCCAGAGATGCCCCGCGCCCCCCCCGCCCCGCCAGAGATCACCTGACGTGACCCGTGGGTCGGGGTATCTCCAGGGGGGCCCATGTCCTCTTACACGGCGGGTGAAGGTGACCCTCGATCGATGCCCTCTGGATCCGGCGTCGTCAACTTTTAATTTGTCATGCCGTACTCCTCTAGTCCCACACACACACACACACACATACACACTTCATGCAGACATGACATACTCACAGCAGCACCACAACGCGGTGCACAACCACCACAACCACCAGTACGGGCGGTGCTGTACGGCAACCGATTTGGGTTGGGCGGGTTTCCGCACCATAACAACCATCACAACCGCACAACCATCAGTTTCCTTTTGCACAACAATCACATCCGCACAGCGCCCGCCTTCCCCACCCCCCGCCCCCCGCACACACGCACACCCACACACACACAGTTTATTTTAACACACACAGTACTGTTACGCTGGACTTCGCTCCTCGCGGCTCAGTTCTCTCCTGCACACACAGTATTTTTGGGCCTCGGTGGGTCGTGCGGATTGATCCCAGAACACACACCCACACATGCGAACACTAAGCCAACCAACTAACCAACCCACCCACCCCGCGGCCCTCCTTCACACCGCAGGACACCCCGCGGCTATCGCACCGCGTCCAGTCTAGGCCGAGGGGGAAGAAGCGGCGGAGGCGGCGGAGGCGGAGGCGGAGATGGCGGACGCGGTGGAGGCGGGGTTGGCGCCCCGCCGTTGGCGTCCTGGCGATCGCAGCCCGCTCCGCGTGGCAGTAGTTACGGCAGCTACGGGAAGACGAGCATCGGCGGCGGCGGCGGCGGCGGTAGCACGCCCCGAGCAGGGGTGTCCGGGGCCGTCACGCCGTACACGCACAGCTCCCCTCCCACTGCCGTACGCAGCCGCAGCATCGGGCCGATGCCGGGGCAGGGCCGCCAGGACCCCGCCGCCGCCGCCGCCGTCGCCGCCGCCACCGACGAGTACGGCGATGATGACGATGGTTTCGGATCCGATGCGGATCAGGGCAGAGACGCGATCTCCCGTACGGCAGCGGAGCGGAGCCGCCTGAGATCCATCCTCAACGGCGTGGGGCCAGTGGGGTCGGGGGCCGACGGCGGCGTTGTCGCGGGCGAATGCGGCGAATGCGGCGGCGGCGGCGGCGGCGCGCAGGAGGACCCGCCGACGGAGCAGGACGCGTCGTGCGAGGTGGCGGCGGCGGGTATCATCGTGGCCTGCCAGGCCTCCGGGGTGTGTGATGTGGCCATGCGGGGGATCACTCGGCTCCCGCCGTCGCTCCACAGGTTCTTCAGGTGCGGTGCGGTGCGGTGCGGGTCTAGGGTGTAGGGTTTCTGGGGTTTCTAGGGTTTCTAGGGTTTCTAGGGTTTCTAGGGTTTCCGTGCGGCCCGGGGGTGTCGTACGGGACGAGCGGCGGGGAGGGGGGGTGTTGGACGGGTGTCGCGGCGGCGGATGCCGTCCACCTGTCTGCGCCTTGGCGGCTTGGTACCCAACTGGTGTGTGTGTGTGTGTGTGTGTGTGTGTCTGTGTGTGTGTGTGTCTGTGTGTGTGTGTGTGTGTGTGTGTGTGTGTGTGTGTGTGTGTTTAGAAGTGCAACCCGCCCGCCCGCCCGATCCCAGGTATCAATATACTTACCATAAAACCTGCGAGGAAAAAACTTACCATATGCAGGCGCGCGGACAAGGCAGCCGCGCCACCACCGCAAGGCAAATCATACCGCAAATACTAAATACGGAGACGCACGACGCACGCAAACGGATTATTTACCGACCTGTGAAATGTATGACGAATGTATGGTGATGGCCCCCACGGAAGCAGCATCGGTCGTCCATCATGCGGGAACGCGGAAGGAAGCAAGTTGTGAGGCAAAGTGGAAGGGAGCAAGAAAGAATACAGTAACTAAACAAGGTGAAAGCAAACAGGATGAAAGCAAACAGGTTACTATGGTGGTGGCGCGGCTACGGATGAGAAGCGGGGAAGGAGGGATTTGTAGGCAGGGACGCGTACGAACGCGGCATGGATGCCGTACGGTAGTGTACGGAAGGGACGCCAGTGTACCAGCGGCCGGTGGGGTAATGACATATGTGCGGACAATGCGGGTGTGACCCGGGTAGCGGGCCAGAGGAAAGGTTGGCTCCCCACCGATCCCGGTCACGGACGGGATGCCCGTATGCATGCGGGGCACCGGTCCAAGCGTTGTGGGTGGGGTTGGGAAGGCCGGCAGAGTGGGAGAGGTGGGGGAGGCGATGGAGTGCGTTGCGGGGTTCAGCCGGTGGGTGGGCGAATGTAGATATGGCCGTGGGAAATGGCCGAGGTGACTGCCCGGCATCATGTGATACCCCGCGGAACGCGTGGAGGTTGTGACGTAGTGGTGACACGTGGGATGTGGGTCGCTCAGTGGATATCAGTGGTGAGCGGTGGAGGGGGCGGGGCCGGCAAGGTGGCGGCGCACGACTGCGACGATGTCAGGATGGGTAGTCCGCCGGGCGAAGTAGAATGCGTGGGGAGCGGCATTGAGCAGGGAATGGAGGCGCGCCAGCATTTGCTGCCGGGCATATCCTTGGGCTTCGAGGGCGCGGATGAGGTGGGCAATCTCGATGCAGAAGTTGTCGACGGAGGTGATGACGCGCAAAAGGCGATGGAACTGGCCGGTGAAGATGTTGCGTTTGCTGGCTTCGTTGACGTTTGAATCTCGAGCCACAAAGCGGGAGAGGCGGACGCGTTGGAAGGCCGGTTGTTCACGTTTGTCGTACAAGTGCGTCTGATACCGGCTGTTGTCGCCGATGGGGTCGGGCACGAGGAGAACGTCGAGGAAAGGCATGTGGCCTGCGGGCAGATGGTTGTGCTTCTGGGGGAGACGCCGAGCTCAGCGGGGTAGATGCCGTGGAGGTTACGTAGGGTGTCGTTGACGGAGAGAAGGTCTCGGAGGTATGGGTTATTGAGGGAAAGGAGGTCGTCGAGGTAGCGTTGGGAGTACCGAAAGCGGCTGAGGATGCGTTTGTCAGTGGCGTCGACAGTCGGCAGGAAGCGTTGGCGTAGGAAACGAAACTCGTACCAGGCGAGGAACAGGTTTGCGATGAACGGGGAGGCGGAGATGCCCATGGGGATACCAATAACTTGGCGGACCAGCGCTGGGCCAAAGGCGATGAAGGTAGAGGTGAGGAGGGAGTCCAAAAGAACGTCAAAGTCGTCCAAATGGAAGATACGGGTGGTAGTACGGTTGTGGGTTCGGACTTGCGGTCCCGCCGGACGGTTGGCGTGGAAGGACACGGAGTGGGTGGGCTTGGCATGGGGTCGGTGCTGCGGCGGGTCCGTGGTAGCGACTCGAATAAAGGGGGTGGTGGCGAGGGCGGCAGCGACAAGGTTCCGAAGCGCATTGCGCAGGAGGGCATGGGGAAGATTGGTGTAGAGCCGTTCGAAGTCGTAGGCTTGCGCTGGAGTGGCGCGGGCGTGGGAGTAACCGCGGGCGTTGTAGGCGGCGATGAGGTGCATGACGGCTTTGGAGGAGAAACACAGCCAGGGTTCGGTGCCAGGCAGCTGGGTACGCCAATAAGCCTCGAATTGCGGCGTGACGGCGCGTAGAATGGCAGTAACGAGGTCGCTGAGGCGGGTAGACGGGCAGGCATGAGAGCACGCCAGGTACCGCATGGACGGGGGATTTTTGTGCATCTTGAGGGTACCAGCGTAGTAGGCGGGGGGAAGGTGGGTATCGAAGGCCAGGTTCCAGGGGGCGAGTCGGGCGTTTTGCTCAGCGTAGTGGGCTTGCATGGCGTTGGGGGTAGTCGTCTCATAGAATGCGGAGGCGGCGGGGGCGGGGGCGGGGGCGGCGGGGAGGGGGGCGGGGGCTGGAGCGGGGACGGCGGGGGCGGGGACGGCGGGGTTGTGGGCGGCGGGGCGGGGACGGCGGGGGATGGTGGAGCTGGAGGGATGGCTGGGGCGGGGGCGGGTGGTGGGGGTGGATACAGGTGTGGAGGGGGAGGTGGCTGCGGGACGAGCTGGGCGGTGCTGGCGGAGGTGGTGGGGTTGTGGGCGGCGGGGGACGTGGAGGGGGTTGGGGGAGGGGGCGGTGGGGGAGGGGGCGGCGGATCAGTGTCGGCGGGGACGGGGGGTGGAGGCGGGGGTGGCGGGGTGGCAGGGGACGGAGTGGGAGGCGGGGCGGGATGGCGAAGACGTCATGGAGATGTAGGTCGCGCATGCAGACTTCAGCGTAATACTTCTTGCAGACGAGCTGGAAGGTAGCGGAGCTTTTGTCGGTGACGGTGACAATAAAGTCCTTCGTGGCGGCACGGAACGCGGCGAGATCTTCACGGGAAAGGACGGGCCAGTGGAAGCGGTGGGAGTGGGCATGGCCGGCGACGGCGTGTTCGACGGCGTCGACCAGTTTGTGGGTCCACCCAGCATACGTGTCGGCGGATGTGCCAGTGCTCCGGGCGAGATGACTGACGTAGGTAGAGGCGTGGGCGCGGAGCTCCGCGAGAACGGTCGCCAGAGGAGGGGGTGATTGGTGGGCACGGTAGCGGGCGCCTTTGTTCCAGAAGGGGACGAGGGCGGGCGGCAGGATAGGGACGGGGCAAGTGGACATAACATGCGGTATACCGTCCGGGCACAGCATGGGGAAGCGGTGGCAGGCGCAGGGGCGATCCGGCTTGACGAGATCGGCGTAGTCGGCGTGGGTAAGCTCGCGGGCGAAGGAGGCGTACGTGCAGAAGAGGAGGTGGAGGGGGGTGCCGGCAGTCCAGTGAAGGTGAGGGCGGTGTGTGTGTGTGTGTGTGTGAATCGTTACATATCTGCCGGGCCGACGCTGGCCGGGGGCGCTAACCCGCCCCATACGGGAGACCGCCGAAGCACTCTCCCCCGGATACGGGGGACAGGGGCGTTAGGGGCCTCTGTCCCCTCGCTCTCAACCAAGGGCGCGCGCCCGATCCCTGAGGATCGGTGACAGCTGTGCCCCCTCAAGGGATTGGGCGGAAGCCCATCCCGGGCGGTCTGCGCCTCGCAGTCCGCTGTTCAACCTCCTCAAGTACTTGCAGCACGAAGGGCGCGTTCCTCAGCAATTCGGAGGCGCGCCCCTGCCCGGTGCGGTAAAACTAGCCTGGTCTCGCGTCCCAACGTAATCGTACTAGCTAAGGTTGCACCATCCGGCAGGCCTGCCCGCCCAGCTGAGTCAGAGCGACGTCGCACACGTCAGGCCTTGCTGGGTCCGGGTATGCAGTCGGGCGCTCCATGATGGGGCTATGGTTTGCACAAGGCAGCACATCACCACGTAAGCTTCCCTGTCGTACACCCCTTCCCGTCGCGAGCGGCCCTCGCCTACAAGTCCCGCTGCCAACTCCCACTGGTCGGGCCCTACCCTCCTCGGGCACCCACGATCCCCATCGTGCCCGGAAGTGGGCTTCCCTTGTCCCAATCCCTACCCCCTAGCGTCTCGCGCTGCTATCTATCCATCAAGAGTCTACGTCTACTGGCTGCACGCAGCGGATCCGGCCGTCCACCACCGATAGGATTGGGTGTGTGTGTGAAAGATAACTGAGCCGCGAGAAGCGAAGTCCAGCGGAATAGGCGACGGAAGTAGGCGACACCCGCCGGAACCCGGAACCTGAATCACCGACAACTGTTCATTGATGTTAACGGGTGACGGCGAGGTAGAGGATGATTCTGTACCCAGTGCCCGACCCATACAGTTAGGTAAAAATGCTGTGGTGAGGGTATAGAACGCTGTGGATTTCGGCGCGCTCTTGGGTGCGCTCGCTGCTGTACGAAGACCAACACCCGCTGGTGCGGGTCGGGTGCCCCAGCCACACGCCCGGACTCACAGCCCTGTGCATGAGGGCATGAGTGCATGAGTGAATGAGTGCATGAGTGAATGAGTGAATGAGCGTCACCGCGGACCTTCGAAAAGGGATCAACGGTCGGTGTACAACAGGCCAAGCCCCAGCGGGCCCCACCGACAAGCGCCATGCTGTGCGTGCGGAGCGATCCGCGCGTTGTCTCCGCAATGGTACCCACCTGCGGGCAAAACACCCGTGGATGTTAACCCGATAACCCCGCCCCGCCCCGGTTTCTTCGCTTTTCCTAACGTAACCCCGCGCCACCCCGCCCCACCCCTCAGGGCGGAGGGCGCGCTGGTTTCGGATCTGCAGCTGCAGGGCAACCGCCTGACCTCCATGCCCCCCCTGGAGCTGATGCCGGCGCTCACCCGCCTCGACATGTCGGCAAACATGCTGTCGTACGGTGAGACGGGGGGGAGTGGGGTGTGGGATCAGGCGGGTGGGGTGGGGGTGGGAACAGGTTGGGGCGGGCGCAGCGCGGAGGGAAGGGCGGGAGGGGGAGGGTAGAGCCATTTATGGGTGTGTCACATATCAGGTCGTGGGGGAGTCCAGGCGATGCAGCACGGGGGGCCGGATGCTCCCTTCGTTCGGGTTTCTTTCATTTTTCAATTCCTCCCCCCTCCCCCCCAGCAGTCCCGCGCAACCCCTCCCGGGCGTCAATCAACCGATGACCCGCGGGCCCACCGATGACCCGCGGGGTCCGCTGTAGCATTCTTAATAATAATCAACCCATCATCTCCTCCCGGCCCGCCGCCCGTCCACTCGTGATCCCACCCCGCCTCCCTGCGCCCTCCGTCCCTACCCCTCCCCCATCCATCGCCTGGGGGCCGCTGGAGAGATCCTGGCACAGTTGATTTTTCGCCGGACTTTTGCTCTGGCAGTTCCGCAGTATGACACTGTATAAATATGTCTACCGATTCCCTTTACCCTCCCCATCCCTCCCCGCCCGGCCTCCTCCTCCTCCTCCTCCCCTTTCCTGCAGTGCCCGCGGCCCTGGGCAAGCTGCGGCAGCTCCGGTCCCTGGACCTGTCCCGGAATGTGCAGCTGGGGGCGCTGCCGGAGGAGCTGTGCGACCTCACGGCGCTCACCAGGTGTCCGGGTGTGGGCGTGTGTACGTGGGAGGGGGGGCGGGGGTTGGGGTTGGGGTTGCGGTTGGGGTTGGGGTTGGGGTTGGGGGCTTAAAACGGGGGAAAGGGGGTAAGGGAGTGTGTATAAGATAACTGAGGGTGTGTGTGTGGGGGGGGGAAGAGGGGGTGTTGGGAACTGGTAGAGGTATTTGTCATGGTGTCGTACACGGTCGCCGCCCGTCGTACTTGACCTCACCACCCAATCCCCTCTGGGCGTTTCCCAATCCTAACCCCCCACCCCACCTCCGGATGAAATCTGCTCTGGCCGTCAGCGCAGCTGGTATCCGCTTCCCCCTGCTGTATGAGCCCCTCAACACGTACCTGACGTACCTGACGTATCTGCCGTACCTGCCGTACCTGCCTCGCCCCGCCCCCGTCCCTGGCCCCCACCTGATCCCCCTTTGTCGGTAAAGACAAAGCGAAACCGCAAAAGAGCAACAAGCCGACCTGACCCCCCTCGCCTCCCCCTCGCCCCCCCCCTCTCATGACAGCTTGGACCTCAGCCACAACGCGCTGGAGTGTCTGCCGCTGCGGATGGGTCAGCTCAACCGGCTGGTGGAGATGAGGGTGGGTGGGGAGCAGGGTGGGTGGAGAGGAGGAGGGGCCAGGGGCGGGGGACGCGGGGGGTGTGTGTGGCGAAGTAACTGGACCGACATCGGAGGTTGTACAACTTGTTCTCGGTCCCCTTGGTGTCCCGTTGCGGTTTTGCTGTCGCGATTGACACACGGAGGGGGGAGGAAGCGGGGTGGGGTGCAACGCGAACGTATTGGTAGGGAGACTGGTCGTTACATGTCACGGTACATGTATGATGGATGATAACGCCTGCCCTGATAACAGACGAGCCCCGGCCCCTTTTGTCAACAGCCCCGGCCCCCCGCGGTATGCACACCTCCTCGTTCCCAAACCCCAAAGCCCAGCATCCCTCATGTCGCAACCTCCCGCCTCGCGCCCACTGCCGGTCCCGCTCCTTACCCCACCCCACCCCACATCACCCCACCCCACCCCACCTCCCACCCCACCCGCCGTACCCCTGCCGTACCCCTGCCGTGTACAGCTCGACAGCAACCAGCTGTCGTACCTGCCGTCCTCCTGCGCCGGGCTGCCCAGTCTAACGGCGCTGCACGCCTCCTTCAACCGCCTGACCGCATTGCCCTCGGAGCTGGGGGCCGCCTCCAGCCTCACCGCCATCTTCGTCAACCACAACAAACTGACCGCCCTGCCGGCCGCCCTAGGTGGGGTGGGTGGGTGGGTGGGTGGGTGGTGGGTACAGGACATTGGCCAATTTCCTGACCCTCCCCCCCGACCCTGCTGCCCCAGGCCGGCTCCGTCAGCGGCTGGCCGAGCTGCAGCTCCACAACAACGAGCTGAGTGTGCTGCCGCGGGAGCTGGGCCTGCTGGCGGCCCTCACGCGCATCACCACCGGCTGCAACCCGCTCGTCCACCCGCCTCCAGGGGTGGCTCGCAAGGGGGTGGCGGCGGTGCGGGAGTACCTGTTGGCGGACTGGGGGGCGGGGGACGCGGAGGAGGTGAGGGGCGTGTGAGGGTGGCGTGTGGGGGTGGGGCGTGTGGGGGTGGCGTGTGGGGGGCGTGTGGGGGTGGGGTGGGGGTGGGGGGTTAAATTGAAAAAAGAAATACACCCGAAGAACGAACCCGGGCACACCCAGGGGGGTGGGGGTGACAGGGGTGGAGTTTTGTCGTACGGTGCTGCTTATCGTACCGGGTCTGCTTGGGAGCGGCGCGGCTTGCCAGGGCGGCCGCGCACACGGGCTTTTTTTTAAACAGCCAGGGTCGCCGTTCCGTGCCCGTTGGTTGTTTGATGAGAAGCACGTCGGTTGTTGTTCGCTGTTACCGGCCCCTGTCGGGGGGCATCCATGACCACAACCATCACCACCACAACCACAACCACCACAACCATAACCTGACCCACGGCCTCACACACCCCGCCACCCGCTTGCTGCCCACCGGTTGCCCTTGTCCGAGTTCGGTCTGTGCCCTCCCCGGCCCCCACCTCCCACCCCTCGCGGTGTTGATCCGATCCGACCCACAGGCCGAGTCCTCCTCGGCGGCCTCGCAGGTGGCCGCGGACGCGCCCGGAAGTGACACGCGGCGGTGGGGGGCCCAGCACGCCGAGGCCGGCACCGACGGGGGTGCCCTCGAGGGGGCCGACAGCGGCGGTGCGGCCGGAGGCGGAGGCGGAAGTCGGCGGCGGCGCCTGGTGCTGAGCGCGGCCTGCAAGGCGTGTGCGGACAAGGACGACCGAATCGAGGAGCTGGGTGAGAGAGAGGGAGGGGGGGAGGGGGGAGAGAGAGATTCAGTTACATTCGGTTAGGTTTGGTTGGGTGCACTCGCATGGTCTCCGACCTCCCGAAGTTCGGGATGCTAGGGGCGCACGTGAGGAGGTCGCCTGGCGGAGCGGGACGTGGTGCGCAACCGCCTATCCAAATGGCGTGATCGGCTGCGCGTAACCCTCGCCACGGGTCGCGGCGCCTGCGCGCCTATCTGGTATTATGGTATGTGTCTGCGGCGCCCGCTGCTTGCGTGCCTGCCTGCCTGCCTGCGTGCTGCGATGCAGCTGCACGCCTGGGCGCCTGGGTGCGGCTGGGAGCTCTTGACGAGTCAGCCCACCAGGCTTTGCAATCGCATCCGTCGCTGCGGTGCGGCAGCGGCTGCAGCACCGCTCATCATGCAACAGAAGCAACACCGTGACGGCCAACAGGGCCAACCGTCCATTATACGGCCACAGCGTATCATATCCTCCTCCTCTGATCGGTCTTCGCGTTCTAATTCCGTCTCGCAGCTGAATTGCATATAATAACATCTCAGTTAATTGTTTACTTGGCCGGTAGCGTTTACGTGTGTCCGTTCCTTGTCATCCGTCCCGCATGTCGCTGTGACCGCTGCCTCTCTACTTCTAACGCTGCGCTGCTTCGCTGGTCGCCGTTATCCCTCGACCCAGGTCAGTTCGTTGCATACCGCTCGGACTTGACTAGTTTTGTTGGGCATTCTGATTGCTGTAGCAATGGCACGCGCGGTTACAGACTTAATCCTTGCTTTGTTTGGTTTGATGATTGCAACAAGGTTTCGTCGGAAATTTTTTCGGCGACGCCACTCTTCGCCAGCCGTTCTTTCGGTATTTCGGAATTCATTACGTCGCCCTGGCGCTCGGCATTTCGGGTAGCCCGTCGTCTTTGGAGCTGACTACGATCAACATATTGGTTCATGTCATCATGGTCAATGGCTTTCTGTTTCGCGGCTCAGGTCTCCGCTGACTTAACAACTAACATGCGCTCACACAGTCACTGCAACACACGCACGCACCCACACGCGCAGGTCAGCTTCTCCGAGAGGCCCGGGAGCGTCTGGACCGCACCGAGCGGCAGTTGGATCACTCCAGGGAGCAGCTCCAACGCCAGGCCCGCGACCTCGCCGCCATGGCGCAGCGGTCCGTGGAGACGGACGGCGAGATCAGCCGCCTCAACCGCCAACTGGCAGCCATGGCCGGCGGCGCCGTCGCGCTGCCGCCACGGAGCCGCGCCAGCGCCGCCGTGGAGGTGGATGAGCACCTTCGACGGGAGGTGCGGGAGGCGCGGAGCGCGGCCGAGGCGGCGACGGCGGCGGCGGAGGCGGCGGAGCGGGAGGCGCGGCGGCTGCGGAGGGAACTGGACCGCCGGGAGCAGGATGTGAGTGGGGTTGGGGTGCGTTCAGCAAAGCAACCCGGTGTGTTTGCGCGTGTGTGTGTGGGGGGGGAGGGAGGTGTGCGACTGTGTGTTTTGCAAAGAAACCCGGTGTGTTGGCATGTTGGGCTGGGGCGGCCATGCGGGGGAGGGGAGTTCCGATATCATATGTCAAGGAGGGTGTTTCGGCGGTCTTTCCGTTAGGGCTGGGTTGGCAGCCCTTGGCCAACGTCGGGCCCGGTCAGATATGTATTAAATCACACACGCGCATTTCGCTTCTCGCGGGTCAGTTTCTTCTTACACACACACGTACATACGGTACACCCCCGCATTCCGCTGCCCGCACTCCGCAGCTCGCCCTCCACCGCGGCCGGTCTGAGGACTTGAGCGCGGCGGTGGAGCGGGAGCGGGAGCGGTGCAGCGCCGCAGTGGCGGCCGCCTCGGAGGCCAGCAACCGCGTGGAGGAGCTGCAGCAGGCGGTCAAGGAGCGGGACGAGCTGCGGAAGAAACTGGAGGTGAGGGCGCGGCGAGGCCGCCTGCGCCTCCCCCAATAGGGCGCGGCGAGGCCTGCCGCCCCCCCATAGGGCGCGGCGAGGCCCGCCTGCCGCCTCCCCCAATAGGGCGCGGCGCCCTGCCGCCTCCCCCCGCGGCGAGGCCCGCCTGCGCGCCCCCCCATAGGGCGCGGCGAGGCCCGCCTGCCGCTCCCGGGCGCGGCCCGCCTGCCGCCTCCCCCAATAGGGCGCGGCGAGGCCCGCCTGCCGCCTCCCCCATAGGGCGCGGCGAGGCCGCCTGCCCCTCCCCCAATAGGGCGCGGCGAGGCCCGCCTGCCGCCTCCCCCCATAGGGCGCGGCGAGGCCCGCCTGCCGCCTCCCCCTAGCCCGCCTGCGCTAGGGGGCGCGCGAGGCCGCCTGCGCTCCCCCCATAGGGCGCGCGGCCCGCCTGCGCCGCCTCCCCAATAGGGCGCGGCGAGGCCCGCCTGCCGCCTCCCCCCAATAGGGCGCGGCGAGGCCCGCCTGCGCCGCCTCCCCCCAATAGGGCGCGGCGAGGCCCGCCTGCCGCCTCCCCACATACGTCCGTCGGCCATACCAGCGAAACCGCAACAGAGCACCCAGCCGATAGCGACCGGTGCCGGGACGGCGCTGCCTCCCCTCCCCTCCCGGGCACTTGATGGTCCCTGGTTGGGGTCAGGGAGGGCGGGGGCCGGGGGCGAGTAGGGGTGGGGGAAACACGCTCCTGCGGCATCGCCGCCGCTGCCGCCGCCGCTGACATCCCGACGGCCTGACCTCATTCATCGAGGGCCTCACGCGAGGGGTGCGGGCGGGGGTGGGGTGCAGCCTCTAATGCCTCGGATCACTAGGGGGCTCCGCCGCTCTGCAGCACAGCGGCGCAGCCCTAGAGCGCGTGATCGACCACAGCACCCGCAGCACCCGCAGCACCCACAGCACCCGCAGCACCCGCAGCACCTGCAGCACCCGCAAGACCTACAGCACCGACCGCCTAAATAAATGTCCTTGTGCCTTGATCCAGCGCAACCCAAAATCATCATTCAACGTCCACTCAACGCCGCGTCCCGTCGTGCCGTGCTGGGTGCTGCGCAACCCTGACCTCGAAAGCCTGCCGGTATCTGACCCCCATCTCGGCCTGAACCGACCCCCCCCCGCCGCCGTCAAGACGGCGGAGGCGGCCACCCAGGAGGCCTGGCGGGCCGCCGAGGTGGCCCGGGAGGGGCACCTCAGCTCGGAAGCGACCGCCGACATGCTGCGCGGCAAGCTGGTGGCGGCGGAGGCCATCAACCGCAAGCTGGTGGCGCAGGTGCAGGAGGAGCGTGCGGCGGCGGCGGTCGGCGCGGCGGAGGCGGAGGCCAGGTGCGTTGGTAGGCAGGCAGAGCGCGGGACAGCCAAGGGGATTAGCTCTCTCTCTCTCTTCTCCCTCTCCATCTCTCTCCCCTTCCCTCCCTCCCTCCCTCCCTCCCTCCCTCCCTCCCTAGTCGAGTCTCTATCGGATATTCGCTCTGGCAGCAGCGCAGTATAAATATGTATACCAATTTCCTATATCCCTCCATCCCTCCCTCTCACTCCCCCTCTCAATCTCCGCCTATCCCCCCGTCCACCCGGGGCCCCCGCAGGCAGACGCAGCTGCAGCTGGAGATCCAGCGACTGGCCGCCCAGCTGGAGACCCTGATGGCGGAGCGGGAGGTGCTGCACGACCTGGGCGGGATGCGGGTGCCGCCGTCGACGCGGCTGGGTACTGGGAGGGCGGCAGGAGGAGGAGCGGGAGGAGGAGGAGCGGGAGGAGGAGGGGCACGGGGAGGAGCAGGGGGAGGGCGCGGGGGAGGGGTGGTGGCGCAGTCCTGGGCGCCACCGCAGAGGATATGACGTGTCACGTGTGTGTGGTGTGATAGGACGTGACGTGACATGCGTGGCGTGATGTGGTGTGTTGTGGTTAGCGACAAACCCGCCCGTGGAGTGGCGTGGCTTAGAAGAGCAACCCACCCGACCCCCGGGACCGATATACTTACCAAGTGGTGTGGTGTGATGTGGGTTGCCTCGAGAGGACGTGGTGAGGACTGGTGACGGTTGGACAGATGTTGAGAGTGGACAGATGTTGAGAGCGTCCAGAAACCCAAAGCGGCGCGGCCAACCCCGGGGCGTATGTGGGTGTGGGTGCGTTCGAGTTGTGACGGACAATAAGGGCTCGTGCGCCGCAATGGCGCGCGCGTTGTGGAGGGCGTCTTGTCATGACACTTGCATGTTTCTACGTACGAGGTGGACAGCGAGGGTGACACGACCCTGATGAATGACACATTCGGACCGTGCCGAGGCGGAGCACGTTGCGTTGTACCGTAGCAGCTTTCGCACGCAGCCAATGAAGTGTGATCTTTACTTGTGGTGAACTCCTCTGCATTCTGGACTGGCATTCCGTGACTTGGCCCCGTAGTGTGTCGGAGCGACGACGCAGTTTGCATGCCCTAATGGGACGTGGCTGTCCGTCGGCGTCGCGGAGCTCAGAGACGTCGTTGTGGTGAAGACGGAAGTATTCCTTCAGCATTGCGGGTTTTGTGTGCTTTGAGGTGCTTCTGGTTTCCCGAAGAAATGTGCGCTCGCCGCCTTCACGGCGAGGGTTGAAAGCACATGGCCGGCCGCTGGGGAGCGAGGCAGCGGAACACTGATGGCAGCTCCAGCGGTTGCGCCCCAGGAGCCCAGGTCGGCCATGAAAGTCGTGTAAGGATTTGGGCTTTAAGGTTGTCCTTGTACACACGGACTGAGCGCCTAGGGTTGGTTCTAAGGCTGGGTGAAGCCCAACTGAAGGAAGTCTCGATTCTGCGCTGTACTATGTGTTTGCTGTAAACGCACAGACATAGTTTTGCCCTGTCAGGGTTCACGGTGCGATCCACAGCATGGATCCTGGTTCCGTAAAACATGCGATTCATCCCAAACCACACCATGAAAGCACCATGACCAGCGGCAACTTTAGCGCACATAATTGGTAATGCTGTCTGCCTTGAGGCTTATTTGTTATAACATTTGCTTACGTCGCAGTCCAGGCTCGTTTATTTCGCGCACTGTGCACGTTCTACGCCTATTTCTTTTGTGTAAATAAGTTTAACAACACAGGTCCCAACATGGCAGCAGAAATGGAGGAAATGGAGCACCAGGGAATGGTTGAGGGACAGGAAGAAATTACCGGACCGATGCTTGTGGAGGTTCTTCAGGTAAAGCAGCGCCGTCAACTTGCTGTTTAAGGTTTTACCTATGATATATAGGAGAGCATTACACCATGGGTTCCCGTCTTTTTTTGCTGTTTGCAGCAACATGGTGTCGCTGCCGCTGACATCAAGAAATTGAAAGAGGGCGGTGTTCACACAGTCGAGCACTTAGCGCATGCACCTAAAAAGCAGCTGGCAGAGATTAAAGGTCTCAGCGAGGCAAAGATTGAGAAGATGCAGGCTGTCGGTAAGATGGTGTTCCCGCGCACGACAGCTTCATAGCGTGCGTGCGTCTTCACTCCTGGTTGTCATGCAGCGTTCAAGATAATACCTATGGGGTTCACTACGGCGGCCATTGTTGCGGAGCAGCGTAAAGAGGTACGTCGGCTCCCAGTAACCCGAACGTATAGCAAGCCTGCTCTCAGCTAAACCTTCCGCCCGGACCATGCTCCATTGCCTTGTACGTCCAGGTCATCAACATCACCACGGGGTGCAAGGAGTTGGATTCCATCCTGGAAGGTGCGGGGTCTTTAGGGGCGGCTCGCACGGGCAATTGGGGTATCGGGGCATCGCCGCCCGCCCGTTGCACGCACCGCGATTGCGACCTTCCGGCACAATTTACGCAGGTGGCATCGAGACCGGAAGCATCACCGAGATTTACGGCGAGTACCGCTGTGGGAAGACGCAGCTATGCCATACACTATGCGTCACATGCCAGGTAGCTCGGGTACACCAATGATGTTACATGGACCCTGCGGGTCATTTTGGGTCAGAGCTCGGGTGCTGATTCGCCATTTGCTTCCCCAGCCGCTGCTACCCATATGCTGCCAGAGCAGCGCCACAGCTTTGCAGTTTACCCCGTCATACCTCCATTGCTCCTCACCGCCCCGTTCGGTTCGCAGCTGCCTGTGGACATGGGCGGCGGCGAGGGCAAAGCGATGTACATTGACACGGAGGGCACCTTCCGCCCACAACGCTTGATACAGATCGCGGAGAAGTAAGTCGCAGTTGGTGACACGCAGCCAAACCCCTGATCTCCGACACAGCGACCTTACGCACCTTGAGCTCTCGCCCCCGCATCTGAAGTGGCCAAAAGCATCCATCCCGAACTCAAACAGAACTGTCGGCACTCGCCGTCAATACAATATCGCGCAGCACTCTGGTGGCCATGCACCCTTACGGACCAGCAGAGTCGTCTGGACTTGGGTTCCTCCTGTAAAACCGCTGTAAACCCCTGCACACCGGTGCGAGTGTGTTTAACAAAGAAACCGCTCGCGAATGTGTGTCTGCGAATGTGTGCCCGGTCGGCCGGCCGTGCCCCGGAACGCCATTTAACGGATTCAGGTACGGGCTTAGCGCGGAGGACGTGCTGAACAACGTGGCGTACGCCCGGGCGCACAACACGGAGCACCAGATGCGGCTGCTGCAGGACGCCGCGTCCATGCTGGCGGACAGCCGCTTCGCGCTGCTGATCGTCGACAGCGCAACGGCGCTGTACCGCACCGAGTACAACGGGCGCGGCGAGCTCAGCGTGCGGCAAATTCATCTCGGGAGGTGGGTTCTCTCCTGGTGCAGGGGCTTGGGCTACGCCGGGCCGGGCTGGGTGTGTCTGGGCTGTTTTCAACGAGATGTTATGATGCACGGGGGTGCGGTAGCTACGGACGGACGCGGCGCACACGGTACGGTCCCAGCGGTGCAGTTTTTGCGGTAAGAAAAAAAAAGAGAGGAAGTACCTCAGCAGTAACGTGTTGGTGTTTAGAGCCCTGGGACTTGCACCGCGTGTTTTTGGTGGTTGGCCTTGGGACTGACAATGCCCTGTGTCAGTCCACGCAGCACGCCATAACCCGGTCGTGATAGGAAGGCCCCAAGGGTTTGGTGGGATGACGCGGCATTTGGGTCGGCGGGGGCCGTAAAGTTTCTCGATCTTACGGTTGTATGGGGAGCATGGCCAGCCAATCAATGCGCAATCGACCACTGCAATAGTCACCTAAGGAGACGGTGCCCGTGGTCAGGATTGTGCATTGTGCTGTGAAGACACCGTCAAACGGATCGGGCGGGCTTCTTGGCCAAATACACCCAACGGCGACGGACCTGGTGGGGCACCCATTGCACAGGTTCCTCCGCGCGCTTCAAGGCATCGCGGACGAGTACGGCGTCGCGGTGGTCGTGACGAATCAGGTGGGTCGCCTTGCGTGTCCCAAAGGGCACGATACACACAGCATAACAACGCCCATTCCGGGCGCTTGTTATCCACAAGCGCACGCACACGATGGTGAGGGGGAGGCGCGGTCAAAGGCTTCTTGCGTGCGAGGCGCCTACGCATTCTTGAGGTTTCCAAGCCCAGCCACCACCTCGGATTGCCCACGGCCTGGCCCCTGAGGTCGTCATGGAGGAGAGGCCGGCGCAATGTAACATGCAGCACAGCTTGAGGTGTTCCCTCGGTCCCTCACGCCCTTCCTCCTCCCCCTCATAGTGGTCTCTCAGCGGCCCCAACCCTGCGGAGCTCCACAATCGCGGCCCCTGCTTGATGGCGCAGCGCGCCGCCTGCGGCCCCTCCCTTGGGCGCCCGCTCCCGTTCCCAACCCCTCCCCCTCCGATTACCCGTACGGTGGTCCCACAGGTGGTGGCCGCGAACCTGGACGGCGCGGGCGGCGGCATGTTCGCGGGCCCGCAGGTGAAGCCCATCGGTGGCAACATCATGGCGCACGCGACGACCACGCGGCTGTCGCTCCGCAAGGGACGCGGCGAGAACCGCGTCGTCAAGATCATCGCGTCGCCGTCGCTGCCGGAGCGCGAGGCGCAGTTCTCAATCGCCGCGGAGGGTGTCACGGACGCGAAGGACTGAGCGCCGGTACCAGTTACGGGCCCTTCCGGGGCGGGGAACGGCGTTGAGCGGGACCCGCGGGGATACGCGTCATGGGTACCAGAACGGGCCCTTTCACAGAGAGCGGCTGTGAGCGAGCGGGGTCTTCCGAGCGGACACGGTTCATGAGCTGGTGCGTCGGGGGTAGCTGTACGGGTCGGAACGTGTGAACCCGCATGTTGGTCGGTGCATCATCGTGTGCGAGCCCGGTGTATTTGTTAACCGGTGTGGTGTGTGTGTGTGTGTGCGGGGAGGACATAACCTGCGAATGTGAACTGAGTGAGCGAATGAATGAATTTTACAGCGGAACCCACTTCGGTGCCCTGTGTACCGCCTCTGGGAGGCGGACGTCCAAGCAACGCTCGCGAGCCAGGCGAGCGTGAGCCAGGCGAGTGGCAGGGGAGTCAAGCCGCCGGCGCGGAAGGAACGCTGTCGTTGACCCGACACTGTGTGGACGATGGCTATTACGGCACCGCACCAGGGCAGACGGCGTGCCAAGCCGTCAGTGACGCGGTGCTGTACGTCTTCGTGGTGACGGCATGTGCCGCGCGGTTGGGTGCGGAGGTTGGCAGGCGCGCACGACATGAGGCACACCGGGGGATGCCCCCGGCGAGATTCCAGCAGCGGAGGTTACAACTTACAATACTTGCCATGCCGCATACACGCGGCGATATGACCGTTTCCAATACTTGCAAGACGCGCATTGCGGGCCCGTCACCCGCAGCTTGCCGCCGCCGGTTTGCGGTCGGGCTTTGCCTGCCTGGGTGCGGGTATATCAGCAACGCATCATTGAACGGACAAACGAATGGGTGCCATGGCGAGTAGCGATGGCACCTCCAGGAGCGATGGGGTGCACATATGGCGGTGCACTGTAATTATAAGTTGAAACGCACTGTGATCTCAAGGGTCGACACGCACGTCGTACGCACACCATTTGTCCCACACCGTAACAACCACGGACTGTACGGTAATTGTCAGCAAACTCAGCACATACATATCATCATGCGGCGCAGGGCAGGGCCTGTGTTCCAAGGCGCGGCCGGAACGCGCAACGCGCACAGTGGTGTGTCCCAACAGTCGTCATCATCCAACGACATAGGATCAATTGAGGCGGTCGTCCACGCAACGCAAGGTCATGATGTGCGCCGAACCGCATCACGGGCGCAGGAACGACGGGAGAAGACACGGTAAGAAGTCCACGATGCCACACGGCGTCACGAGCGCCATAGATCGGCACATGCGCTAACCACATGCGCAGTTCCCCCTCGACACGCAACCCCAACCCGGGCACGGAACCCGTTAGGTCGCGGATGGGTATTTTGTTTGTTTGTCAAAGCTCGCGTGCTACGTAGACGCATGCGGCTCGTGGTGGGTGATCATCTGATCAACCGCAGAACTTGGGGGCCAAAAAGAAAAAAGCAAAGCTCGTGGAGGGGTTCAAGAGTTGGGATTCGATATGGCAACCCGGCCCAGTAACCTGCCAAGGGGGGATCTACAGCCCCGGGTGACGGGCTGACTAGAAGTTTGCATGCAGGCGGCCGGGTACAACATACTTCCTGCCGTTCCGAAGTCAATGTCACGAAGGGAAGCTCACACAGCATACATACGGTACTTCAGAGCCTGGATCGTCGGTTTTCGTCCGTCGGACAACGACGAACCCAGTTCAACCCGTCCGCAACCAACACATCAAGCCCGCCCCGGTTTGGTTTTGTTTTGTTGGGGGCGCGATCCTCAAACGCCGATCCGCGCCATCGTGAGAAACATCATCGCATATAAAAAAAGTATTAGGATAGAACAAGGAAGATGCACGCGACGCCGTCCTGGGTACTGAGGGTACACAATGTGGGTAGTGGTGATGCTCACTGGTGTTCTCATCACCCACTCACCCCCCTCCCGCACATATCCTATATGCCGCAGAAACGCATCGCAGCGCCAGCTGCCGCCGTCACAATCACTGATGGGTTTGCCGCCACCGCCGCCACACAGCAGCTCCCCCTCCAACCGCCGGGTGCAACCTGCCTACCTACCTGCCTCCAAGGTGTCACAAACCCCGACCCGTGGCGCATCCCCGTTTGTCTGTTTAACCCCATCCGCCCAGTCCGATTCACCGACCAGGTGTCCGCCGCAACCCCCTTTCGGTCATCGTACCACCGTACCTCACCTCCTCAACCACCAGCCTCAACACCGTGCCATCAAAGAACCCAGATCGGCCGGCCACGCAGGCGGCAGAGCTGGATGGATGCTCAGTGCGGCGTGATCCGCTCAAGCGCCGACAGGTAGTGGCTCAGCAGGTGGTCCCGCAGCATGCTCCGCTTCAGCAGGATCCGGTTGAGCTGCACGCGGTTCACGTCCCGCAGCAGCCGGAAGCTGGCCGTCGCATTGGAACCTGCGGAGGGCGAGTTGGCGGAGGATCAAGATCAAGACCAAGATCAAGACCAAGATCAAGACCAAGATCCGCGTGATAACCATGGCGGTGATCGTGGGTGGTGCTGGGGGGGATGATGCATCATAGAACTCCCAGAAAGAGAGAGGGGGAGTGGGGGAACGCGTCGGAGGGAGGGAGGCGTCCACGGCACAGCGGCAGCGTGCCGCGACCATATGCGCGTACCTCTCCGCTCGATGAGGTACACCACGCCAGGCAGCCGCAGCTCCGGCTGCGCGTCCTCCTCCGGCGAAGAGCCGGGGCTCCCCGCCGCCGCCGCCGCGTCCCCGCCCTCCACCTCCCACGCCTCCGCCGCGTCCAAGCGCAGGTGCTGCAGCTGCAGCGGGTGCGGCAGCGGCGCCGGCGCCGGCAGGTGCTTGTGGGGGGGCGCATGCGCCGCCGCCGGCGGCGGCGGCGGCGGCGGCTCCGGCAGCTGCATCAGCGAGACGCTTCGCAGCGACCGCTCCGGCAGCGACATCTCCAGCAGCTGCGCCTGCGAGCCGCCCAACTGGGGGGCCCCCGCCTGCGACTGCGACGGCGAGAGCAGCTGCACCTGTGACTGCGACAGCGACGGCAGCCCTTCTTGGGGCTCCAACAACGTGACCTGACGCGCCAGCCGCGGCGACGGCGGGTGCGCCGTCGTGCCGTTGGCCACGGCGCCAACAAGCGACGGCAGCACAGGCGGCAGCAGCGGCGGCAGCGCCGCCGCCGGCCCGGCCGGCGGCGAGGGCAACGGCCCCGGTGACTGCGTCGACGCCGGGGAGGCGGCCGCGTCCGCGGGTGACGGCAGGAGGGTCTCGCGCCGCGGGACGAGCAGGGAGCCGTTGGAAAGGGAGCTCGAGGCGGCGCCGGCGGGCAGGAGCAGCGACGGCACCTGCAGCGGCGGCACCGCGACGGCGCTGGCGCCGCCGACGAAGGCGCCGCTGCCGTCATCGCTGTACGCGGCCACGACGTTACCCGTGAGGAAGATCGGCGTTACGATGGACGAGCACGCGGCAGGGCCCGTCGCCCGCGATTCCTTCATCTCCGCGGGGAAGCTGGTCAGGCCGCGTCGCGGCGGCGTGGGACCCGCAGCGGCGGCGGCCGCCGCCGCCGCCGCCGCTGCGGCGGCGGCCGGCTGGGATTGTGCGCTGGCAGCCGCAGCGGCGGCCGCCGCCGCCGCCGCCACCAGCGGCGGCGGCGATAAGACGCCGACGCTGGTGGACGGCTGCGGCTCCCCTAGCCGGCGGAGCGGCGAATCCACGCCGGCGCCACCACCGCGCGTTCCCGTTCCAGCTCCTATCACCGGCCCCGTTCCCGCTCCCATTCCGCCGCCGCTGGCAGTTGCAGCGCTGCCAAGCAGACTGGCTGCGCTGGCGAGCGGCGGCAGGGGTCCGTTTGGAACACTGGAGGGCGCTGGCGGAGCCGGCGGCGGCGGCAGGGGCGCCGGCGGGGGCGGGGGCATCGGCGTCCCGGCGGCGGCGCCGCCGCCCGGCGCCCTGCCTATCAGCAGCGGTTCCAGCGACATCGCGGCGCCGGCCGGCAGCTTGAGGTGGGAACCCAAGGTTGAGAGCTGTCCTGCGCGGCCATCTGGCAGCACGACACACACACACACACTTCCTTGTTCCGTTGTTGTTTTGATGCTCCTTCATTTGCAGGTTATTCTGGTGAGTATATCGATTTGGTCGGGCGGATTCATTTTCTAACCACACACACACATACATACACACACACAAGTACAAACGTCAGCGTGACTTCATTTATCTCGCGACTGGGTTCTCCTTGATTCGCCCGAATGACACCTGTGTGTATCGAGTGCCGGCGGGGTGAGGGGCTGGGCCGCGTGATGGTTCCATTGGATACATCTCCCAGGTCAGGTCAGGTCAGGTCAGGTCAGGTCAGGTCAGGTCAGGTCAGGTCAGGTCAGGTCAGGTCAGGTCAGGTCAGGTCAGGTCAGGTCAGGTCAGGTCAGGTCAGGTCAGGTCAGGTCAGGTCAGGTCAGGTCAGGTCAGGTCAGGTCAGGTCAGGTCAGGTCAGGTCAGGTCAGGTCAGGTCAGGTCAGGTCAGGTCAGGTCAGGTCAGGTCAGGTCAGGTCAGGTCAGGTCAGGTCAGGTCAGGTCAGGTCAGGTCAGGTCAGGTCAGGTCAGGTCAGGTCAGGTCAGGGCAGGTCAGGTCAGGTCAGGTCAGGTCAGGTCAGGTCAGGTCAGGTCAGGTCAGGTCAGGTCGGGTCAGGTCAGGTCAGGTCAGGTCAGGTCAGGTCAGGTCAGGTCAGGTCAGGTCAGGTCAGGTCAGGTCAGGTCAGGTCAGGTCAGGTCAGGTCAGGTCAGGTCAGGTCAGGTCAGGTCAGGTCAGGTCAGGTCAGGTCAGGTCAGGTCAGGTCAGGTCAGGTCAGGTCAGCCCGAGGGGCCTGAAGGCTCGGTCCGAACACAGAATCGATTGGGAGATGCTGTGTGCGTCGCGAGACGCGTGTGATGGAGAGGCGAAGAACCCGGTGCGCCCCAGGCGCCGCAACGGACATGGACCGCCCCGGCTGTACAGTGCAAAGGACAGGACAGCGAGAGACGGCCGCACACCACCGCCGCCATGAATGACGCCAAGTACATCGCGGCCGGCTAGCCCCGCGGTGGTGCACGTATTGACGTCCGCGGCGCGCACCGCACCGCCACCGCGCCATTCCCATTCTGCGGCGCAATGAACACCCGAAATCGGCCGGGCTCGGTGCCGTACTCACTTGTCTGCCCCGCAAGGGGCACCGACAATGCCGGCGGCGCGGAATGCCGCGCGAAGGGGCCCAGGCCCTCCGCCAGCGCCGCCCTGGAGGGGCCGCCCCCCAGCGCCGCCGGTCCCGGGCTCACCAGGCAGCCGCTGGGCGACTCCTACACGGCAGCAGAAGCAGCGCAGGGGAGAGGCAGGGGAATACAGGAGCTTGGTGGACACACACACACACATACATACTTCGCTTCTCGCGGCTCAGTATCTCAACACACATACATACATCTGGGCGGTTCTGGGTGAGTTTCTCATTAAACACAAACCCGTCTTATGTGTTCCTGCCCTAATCATTGTTTTACATCTCTGCACCATCTCTATATAGAAAACAAGTAGACCTTGGGAGGCAGGGCAGGGAGGCAGGGGAGGGGGAGGGAAGGGATGGAACATGCCGCCGAAACGCACGCTGCAGGCCCCTTCAGGAAAGCACCAACGGATGGCTGCGGTGTGTCTGCGAGCACCTGGCCGCGGTGTCATCCAACGGAGAGGGGGAGGAGAGGGGGAGGCGGGAGGGCCTGGGCGGGCCTGGGCCCCCCTGCCCGGCACCCGAAGAAAACCTTCCTTGCTCAACGCGATGGTCTCTCTTGTCCATTCAGCCGCCGCATCTGACCAGGCGTCCGCACACACGTCGTCAGGGCGGGGAGCCCGCGCGGAGTCCGGGGCTGCCAAGACGCACAGGGAAGGGAAGCAGCCCGCCCCAACACGCCCCCGACACGCCCGGTGGCGGGATGCCCAGCAAGGAAAGCAGGAAACTTCTCGTTCCCCCAACACCGGATCTTTGGCAATCGGTCACCGCACCCACCGCTGCGCACGCGACCAACCAACCGGAGGCCCTCCGGATGGTAGGGCAAACCCCACCCCAGCCCAGGCGCAGCGCCGATCCTCATCCGCATCGGAGGATCCCAGAAGAATGAGGGGCCGCGCGGGTCAGGCCGTGCCCCGCCCCCCCCCGCCCCGCCCCTCACCGCGGGCGACTGGTATCTGCAGAGGGCGGCCGCCACCACGTGGTTGGCAAGGCCCAGGGCGCCGGACCGCTGGAGCGCCTGCAGGCGGACAGCCAGGGTGGGGGAGGGGGCAGTGGCGGGCAGGAGGGCAGCCAGGGTTAGGGGAGGGGGATACCGGTACAACGCGGTCATCTGGCGGTTCGGTGGTCGGCCCTGATCATGCGGCCCGTTTCCCCCCGGTGGGGGGAGGTTACAAGATTACAACCGCAAACGGACCGAGCCCCACTCCTCACCCGACGGCTTCATCCCCCCCCCCAATGCAACCCCACCCCACCCGACCCGATCCGACCCGAGCCTCAGGCGGCCGAATGGGCTCCACCTCCTCCCCACCTGAGCCAGCTCATGGGCTCCTCCCCCCCACACACACCTGTGCCAGCTCACTGCGCGCCAGCACCTCCTCACTCGCGGACGACATCTCGTCGGTCAGCCGCCGCAGCGACGCGGCGCTGCAGCGGCTCCACAGGTCGGCCTGGAGGGACGGGCCCATGGCGCGGGCGGGCGCGCAGGCGGGTGGGCAGGTGGGTGGGTGGGCGGGCGGGCGGGTGGGCGGGCGGGACACCCCACGGGGTGGGCGGGTCCGCGCAGCAAGCTCAGCGCAGCGGAATTCAGGCGGCTCCGATCAGCGCAGCGCAACGCAGCAAAGGCGCAGCTCAGATCAGATCAGCGCGGGGCGAAGGCACTGCTCCTCTTCCTAGCGGCTTTCCGGGACCCGGTCTTACCTTGTGCCTTCCTGCATAACGATCGTGACTGTGAACTGCCACCGAGCGGGTTCGCGGTGTAGCCTGTGCCCCCGGGTTCCCTTGTATTGTCCACCAATACCAGGACAGCTGTCGTCCGCCCATGTCGAGTGGTGGTCCCCGCCCTCCCGCCCTCCCGCCCGTCCAGGGCCTTACGTTGTACACCACGCTCTCGATGCTGTCGGCGTGCCGCTCCGCCAGCTCCAGACTCAGCACCGGCGGCGGCGCGAAACACGTCGCGCGAAACACGTCGCGCGCGCGGCTGGCCTCCGCCCCTGCCTCTGCCCCTGCCGCCGTGCCTCCGACGTCGCCCCTCTCCTCCAGCAGCAGCAGCACCGTCACAAGGGCTGCGATGCCTGCGGGGTGGAAACGCCCGGGCCGGGGCCACCGCACCACATCCTTGGCCACCCCACCGCACCACCACACCCACCTGCACCGTAGCCGTAACCCAATCACCCTCCCTCCCCTCTTTTCTGTCAGATCCCGCAGCTAGAGACAGGCGTTGCCACATCACGCAGCTAGAGACAGGCGTTGGCACATCACGCAGCTAGAGACAGGCGTTGCCACATCACGCAGCTAGAGACAGGCGTTGCCACATCACGCAGCTAGAGACACGCAGCCAGGAGGCGGCGAGACCGGACCGCGGCGCGCCCACCTGCGCCCTCCGAGTGGCCGATGCAGTGCAGCGCGTAGCCCGGGTGCGAGTCCAGCGCACACCGCAGCAGCGACCGCTCCTCCGCGACCAGCTGCTGCGCCGCCGCAAGCGCCGCCTTGTGCGCGAAGCCTTTAAGGGTGGGCCGGCGGTGGGAAAGCGGGTGTGGCGGGGGTTGAGGGGGGCGGTTGTGGGGATGGGGATGGGAATGGGGATCGATCGAGGAAATGGGGGGTTCTATTCTCGCTGGTGGCCGGAGTCACCACGACGTGTGGCCAAGGCAGCCGACCCGCACCAGCTGGTAGTCGTCCACGGAGCAGCGAGTGCACCCTCAAGCGCGCCAAATCGACATAGCGTTCTTCCGCTACCGCAGCCTTTTGTTTATTACATGGGTCGGGCAATGGGTATATTATATACGCATACGGGCAAACTACTGGCGTACTGGGCGCCACTCGGCCCCTCGCATGCCACGCACTCCTGTTCTGCCTGCTTAAGGAACACATTCACCCCAGCTTTGATTCCCTGGGCACTGCCATGCCCCTTGCATGTAACGCACTCCTGCCCTGCCTGCCTACGAACACACACTCGCCCCAGCCCGCCACCCGGTCGTCCGTTCCCGTGTCCCTGCCCCATGCTTACTCCCCCTGTCGTACATGCCGTACATGTCGTACGGCCTCCCGTCCCCGTCCCATATCCCACTTCCCCTCGTCCGCCCTGTCCTCTTTCGCGCCGCGCTGCCGCCCCGCCATTCTCGCATACTGCCTTCTTTCTGATGTTTGCTTTTGTCATTCTTCGCCATCGTTGCCACCCTCGCTCACTCCGTTCCTCGGCTTCCCTCCCTGCATCGCCATGGCCCTGGACATCGCTCGCGGCGCGGCTACTCCGTCTACCACCACAGGTCGGTAACGTATCTGTCCTTTCCGGGTTGGGTTGGGTTCGCAGTTTGCTTGTTGTGGCACTGCGGCAGCGCGGCCGCGCCGCCACGCGCCCGCGCGCGGTCGCACCCCGTAAGTATACTGCGTTATGCTGGGTGTGCCCGGGTTCGTTCTACGGGTTTATTTATTTTTTCAATTTAGCCCCAGCTTATACTCCCTTTTCCCTTGTATCACATCTACTCGTCACTCACCCGACCCGAGCGGGCTATTGCCCGCCGCCGACGGGTTCAGCAGGTCGGGCAGGCAGCTAGAGCCACGTACGACCAGCCGTACTGTACGGCTGTCATGATGTACGGCAAGGAAGAAGGCGGGGCGCCAGCCGCTGGGTTGAGGACGGTACGCCAGCAGGTCCGTGGACTGCGGGTGCGGGTTTGTGCCCCCGGGGGGTGGACATCGGCGCGGCAGGGAGGGTAGGGAGGGTAGTAAAGGGGGCACACGCCGTACGTGTTGGCAGACGGCTACAAGGTGCGCTGGGCTGGATGCCCACAGAGCAAGCAAGCATTGGGTGCGGAGCAAAGAGGTGGGCGAGCTGCACCGAACGGGAATGGGCGTGTCAAGGTCGCGCCCAGGGTGGGATGTAGCGCATTGGATGCGGCGCATGTGGGAGCTGCCCTATCACGGAGTCATATTGCTGTGTTGTTGCGCCTTTGCTATGCAACAATGCAAGTAGTGCGGTTAGTAGCCTGATGTGGGTCGGCCGGGTGTGTTTGTTT
Source organism: Eudorina sp. 2006-703-Eu-15 (assembly GCA_003117195.1). Taxonomy (NCBI): domain Eukaryota; kingdom Viridiplantae; phylum Chlorophyta; class Chlorophyceae; order Chlamydomonadales; family Volvocaceae; genus Eudorina; species Eudorina sp. 2006-703-Eu-15. The sequence continues at coordinate 397,242 of BDSI01000053.1, read as the reverse complement.
TCACACACCCACCCACACACCTGCAATCCCAACAGCTGCACGAGCCGCTTCCCCGACTCCAACTCCGGCAGCGCGCCGGCCCCGGCCCCAGCCGCCATCCCGGCCGCCGCCGGCGCCGTCGTCGTCGCCGCCGCCGAGGTCTCCGCCGCCGTCGCGGTCACCGCCAGGTGGTTGAGCGCCTGCACCCACTGCGCCGCGCTCTGCCAGCTCGTCACCAGGGGCCTGTACGGCACAGTACCATGTACGGCGCAGTACAATGTACGGCGCCACGTACAGGGCCACACGAGGCTCAGCGTCACAGCCTCAGAATAACCCTGCCCTGAACGCCACAACAGCCATCCGAGCCGCAGCCACGGACAGGGGACCCAACCGGCAGCGACGACGACGACGGGCAGGGCCAGCGCCGTCGACATCCCGCGTCTTCCTTAGATGGATGATGACGAAAGTTAGATACCGGTGCCCAAATGACAGCGGTGGACCGACACGGTGGGTGTTAAAAAGAAACAGCCCAGACACACCCAGCCCAGACACGGTGGGTGTGTCGGCGCCGCCCGCCACCGCCAGCTGCGCCGTCAGCCGCGCCGCCAGCGCAACGACACGGCGTGACAGCGGGTACGGCAGTCCCCAGATCGGTGGACAGAGGACGCCGCCCAGCTCGGCCCCACACCCACGGTCCGCAGTGAGTGCTGCGCGGCCTGGCGGCATGGGTCCGGGTTCGCCACCTCGGCAGTTGCTACATAACGCACGACCGGCCTGGCCGGATGGTCCGGGCCCGTCCACTCGTCATTCAGGTACCCACGACCCGCGGGTCGGCCCACGGGTCGGCCCCAGCGGACCCGAGCCCCCTCACCCGGGGTCAGCCACCTCGTCGCCCAGTGACACGGGCGGGGCACAGGAAAGCGGCTCGTGCTTCCGGGCCAGCGCCAACCTGACAGGGATGGGTTGGGTTGGCGGTGGGTAAAGGAAATCTTGATAGACATGTTCAAACTGTGCTGCTGCCAGAGCAAAGGTTGGGGGTGGGTGGATTGGGGTAGGGTTAAGACAGCCACACGGAAGGCACGTGGCGGAGCATGTACGGTAAGCGCGCGTTGGGATGGATCAACACCGGGTATGCGAACGCCGGCACGGTACATCACAGGGTCCTCAGCTCAACAAGTCTCACAGCCCGGACAGAGGTCGGCGCGGAACCGCCCCGCTATCACTCTTAAGAAAGCGGAAGAAGACGAAAAGTAGGCGGCGGCGTTTCGATGGGGTGCTGCTCGGCGATGGGAAAGCGCCGCTTCGGGAGGGCGGCCGCATGGCTCTTAAGTGTCATGTGCCCAAGTCGAGACTAAGCTGTTCCCTGCTGTTGCACGCCACCGCGCCGTTCACGTGTGGATCGCGATGCCTGTTGTGACCCAGGTACACCAGGCCGCCAGGTACACCAGGCACGGTCCACCCACCATCCAAACGCCAGCGACTCGAATGACACCAGCTCCTTTGACCTCCTCGCGTGCAGCACGCTCCCGATGGTGGCGCGGAACACGTCCTGGAGGCGCCACATCAGCAGCGGGCCCAGTCAAATACCCTTGACCCGACTGTGCGCTCTTCAAATTTGAATATTTGAATGCTTGTAAAAGGCGGCTGCAGGCAGGCAGGCAGGCAGACGGCGGCGCCCGCCCGAGGGCCGCGGGGACGCAACGCACCAGCCAGGCGTCCAGATCCCCTGGCCGCTTCTGCTCGCCAGCCTCCGTTTCCGCCATCTCCCGCCATACGTCCTCAGCCAGGGAGTGGGTTTGCAGCAAGGAGCTTTCGGCGCTGTTGGGGCTCAGCTGCGGCTGCTGCTGGGCGAGCTGCGAGGGCACTGGCGGCCGGGGGGGTGCCAGGGCTGCCACGCGTGGCCCGGGCGCACGAAGTGCGTCCAGGGCTGCTGCGGCCTGCAGCACGCGCATCGCTTCCTGCTCGTTCAAGCTCTCCATGCCTCAGGTCAAGCCACAACAGTGAGCGCAACGACCGTCCGATGAGGAATGAAACGCCGCGAAGCATGGCAGACTGCCGGCGGGGGCCTAGATATATGGGCGTGATGTTTGCACATTTCCATAGAGCCTCAGTCAGCCTGTCCTGTGCCGCTGGCAAGCCTATCCACGGTCGCCGGTAACATGTCAGTCCACAAACACCTGCTTGTGTTTCTCTTGATGACAAAAATATATATTGTTATGGAAAGCGAATGTGAAGTAACGCTGTCATGGAGAATTGTGTTGTACCAACAGTCGAGAAATTGAAGGCATGAACAGTTTCTTCATGTCATATGTAACGTAACTTGACTACTAGTGTGGCATGATATTGTTGCAGGAGCAGGAGCGATAAGCGGTCCACCGCGATGGAGCGACGAGCGGTTTACCGTTGCCTCCTTATACGAGAATACGACCCAAGAGCCTCAGCACTGTATGCGTAAACAGTATTGGTAGAGGTGATCACTATGTTATAGCGTTTGACACACACGTCGAAGACTGCCCACACGAGGTTTGATACTATCTTTGTACCTCCATCACCGGGAACTGCGCGTCTAAATCGATCAGTTGTTTTTCATAGATTAGCTTGAGTAGTTGACTGCTGTTCGTGCCCATACCTGTGCGAACCCTAGGACCTTCATCCACCAGTTGTACGTACAGCATCGTTTGGACCTCAGGACCAATCTTGCACCGCGGAGCCTTAGACACTATGGCGTACTTGGCGCCTCCAGGCGCGCCGCATGTGGCAGGTGGAAAACCTGGCCCGCAGTGGAGGAGGCCTGTTGGCGCGCCACGTCATCGCGCGCAACTGCCAGCCACCCCAGCGAGCTCGCCCCTGCCCACCACCGTCGATGGCCGCCCCACATCACCGGCTTCTGCATCGGCAGCTACACGCGCAAGCCTGCCGACCACGGATGCGGCCAGCCGCACAGCGGCAGCTGCCCCGGCACCCATGCGAGACGATTTCGCCGTCGACCAGCGACCCATAATCCTCTACGACGGCGTCTGCAACCTGTGAGTGATGTGCATGTGACCTCGCCATCTTTCATGCTCACTACGCACTCCCTTGAACACAAAGGCTGATATAGTAACCGTAACGTGGACCGGGAGTCCCGACCGGGTGTTCCAACGGGCTTTTTCTAGCTTTTTCTTCCGCGACAAGGGCAGACGCTGGGCGGGCGGGCGGGCCATGACGTGGCTGGCGGACGTCCGCTGCCCGCCGCACCCCGCGTCTCAGCGGCCGGCCGCCAGGGCACTCACTCCCTGTGCCATCCACGCGCCGCCGGCCACCGCCATACTTCTGACCGTCACACACAGTGCGCCCGCGGCGGGCGGCATCCCACCCTGGGCTTATCAGCTAGCTAGCATCCCTTGTCACTTGAACCCCACAGCAGCGCCCCAATGCACACCTACCTACCTACCTACCTACCTATCTACCTACCTACCTACCTACCTACCCTCATGGATGTGGGGCTGTGGTAACCCACATCCATGCCCCACCCCACTACCTAGACACAATACACCACTCACCGATCCCGCACCCAGTCGACCGCACCTGCCGAAACCCACATCCCTACCCACACACCCACGCCCGCCGAAACCCCACCCCCCCGCCCCCAACCCGCTTCGATTGCGGCAATCAGCTGTAACGGCGGCGTCAATTTCATGCTGGACAACGACCCGAGCGGTGTCTACAGGCTCGCGGCGCTGCAGAGCCCCGCCGGCCGGCGGCTGCTGGCGCGCTGCGGCCGATCGCCGGACGACATCTCCTCCATCGTGCTGGTGGAGCGCGACCGCCACTTCATCCGGTCGGAGGCCATCCTGCGGATCGGCGCGCGGCTGCGGGTGCCGCTGCCGCTGCTGGCGGCGTTCGGCTTTCCGGTGCCGCTGCCGCTGCGGGACGCCTTCTACGACACCGTCGCCAACAACAGGTGCGGCGCCAGGGCGGCGGAAGCCAGGGCGGCGGGGGGCCCAGGGCGGCGGAGGGCTGGTTGGTCTTGCGGGATGCTGTTGTTGCTGTCCCTGCGACAGCGGGCGTCTGCCCCGGCGGGGACTCGCACGAGCAGCAGGTCCTTCAGGAATTAGGATCCCGTACATGGACACACGCACGGGCCAATATCGCGTCGGACGACCGCGCTCATCCGCAATGCCGTCCGCCTCCGCACGCTGTCCGGCGGGTGGGCCCCCTCGCACATGGTCGTATATGGTCGTATACCATATGTTCGTATATGTTCACACATGGTCGTACATGGTCGTATATGTTCGCACATGATCGTATATGTCCGCACATGGTCGTATATGGTCGCATATGGTTGCAGGTACTCGTTCTTCGGCCGCCGGGACGTGTGCCGGCTGGAGGACGCCGGCAAGTTTGCCGACCGCTTCGTTGTGGAGTGAGGGGTTGCTGTCGCCTGTCGGCACGGCGGTTCATGCGTACCGCAACGGCCCGGACGGCTGATGGCTGATGGGGCGCTGCTGCGGCTGCTTGCTGCTGGACCGCACATTCACACCGCTTGATGCCAGGTGCTGGATCATCACGTTGGGAAAGAGTTGGAGGCACCGGTGGGAGGCCTGCAGGGTGCAGCAAGAAGTTTCGGAGCGGTTGCTGTTGAGCGAGAGGCCGCCCGAACCACCCAGGCCCATCCAGTGGGTATGCTGTTATTGCCGGGGGGTTGGCTCCGACCAGGGCCTGATGTCTTCTCGTGTGTCACTCGAAGCGACATGGCCCCGGGATTGGTTGGAAGGTTGGGCGCTAGTCAACTGGGCAGTACCTGCGGCTGTACCTGCGGCCGACTCAGCGTAAGGCACCGTGGCGTTCGTGCTTTTTTCGTTTTTTCTGCGGCGTCACGGTGTTGTTGTACATTTGTTTAATGCCGGGTACTGAGGGACGGCATACCGCCTGCATCGGCCAGCAGATATCACTGAGTGAGTGCGGCAGGCCTTCCTACAGTGTACGGCATGGGTATGTGGTACTGATGGTTTTGCGGTTGGCGGCGGTCTTCGGCGTTGTAGGCTCGGACCTATCCACCGGACGCCAAGAGGTGCTCCGCCCCTCGTGGGGGACACAGCTGCCCTTCGCCAATTGCGGGGTTCCTTTGCGTTGGCTCTTGGCTGTCGTCGAGCTATCACCGTGTCAACGTCAAATGACGGTGTTGGCTTTGAAAGTTAAGAGGAGGGAGGGAGGTACCATGACTCTAGGCAACGATGCATGAGGGGCGTGTGTACCTACACCCTCAGATCTTGATCCTTTTCGACTTCAAACTTCGTGTTGTGTCGATCGCCGTGCACGAAAGGCTATCCTCAGATGACCTGAAAATGCCCTTCGGTTATCAGTTCAGTTGCAGTCCATTTCAGACCTGATTACGAAATGAACTGAAGCCAGACCTACCAAATAAGTGCCGTGTCAGGTTCGGGCAAATTCGGCTCAGTGTTATGCCGTATGACTGCTCCCCGTCGTATCATGTACCTACCTGGAACTGGGCGGGGAGGATGCGTAGGAGGCGACAAACGAGAGACCACGAGCTCAGGCGATGTAGAGCTGTGTGTTGCGAAGTAAGACACACCACGTGCGCTCGCACAGCGCTGCAGAGCAGAGAACTGAAAGACCCCTTCTCACCGCGCTGGCTGTTACACCAGAGCGTAGGGACCGTGAGTTCCCACGCACTGAGCTGCCGGTGAAGAAATGCTGCTTGATCGGAACCGTGATGTCACCAGGAGAGACTTGTGCGACAGAGATGCACAGGGCCTTTAGTCTAGCACAGAGAACGCTTACAGTCGTCCAAACAGAGCCGAAAAGCAATGCTTACCAGCACGCTTCCTGCTTATTAGCAGGTGTACGACCACGTAGGTTCGAACGCCACTCGAGTTCGTGAAGCCGAACGGAGTCTTTCCGCAACACACACGTTAATAATAAGGCGCTGACCGTACGTAGCGAAATAAGCAACTCCGAGCAACTCACAAGTTGCTACCTCGGTCTCGGTAAGTTACTCTTCCGGCTCAAACCGGCTACTGACTAGGTGGCGTACAACGCATGCCTTAACGCATCACGACGGAACACCTTACTCGCGAAACGCGGTTGGCTACTGCCACAATCAAACTACCACAAACCTTATTAATAAGGCAACTGCTGCGCAAGGCGCACACGCCACCTGTCATGACTCTGCCATGACACTGCGTGCTGTGCACGGCGGGTGCGGATGGATGATACTTTGTGGTGCACACCGTGGGTGAGGTGCAGGGCGGCCCCCTGCGCGGAGACTGATTAGTCGAGCTTGATCTGGATTGCAAAGCTGGCCAGCATCCTGCCACGTGCGGTCTTGGGAAGATTCGTGATGGTACTCGTTGGGACTTACAGCAATGCCATTCTATCCGCAAGAGCTGCGCGCAAAGAGGTGCGGCCCTGACAATGTTCAGGTTCCAATACTGTCATCAGGAAACTATACGTCCTTACGTCGTGATGTACGACACACATCGCTGCTCAGCCTGGCTGAGCAGCGGACGTAGCTAAGTGACACATACACTGGCTGGCCCTCCTGGAGTCCTGGCCCAACTGACTGGCACGCACTCCAATGCCAGCTCACCTAGCCAACAGCTCCTCAGCAATAATACTGCAGAAAGACCAGGATATCAGACAACATCCAAACCTGATGGCATGGCCTGATGCTCAGCACTCGGAACACTGACACTGAACATCCAACTAACAGTCGCTCCACCGACTGACGCGGTTATGACAGATGCCAACAACCCGACTTGTCACAACAATTGCCTCCTATGGGTTACATCCCGACCGACCCGACCGCCACCACCGACCCCACCAACCCGACCGACCCGACTGACCCGACCGACCTGACAAACGGATGGAAGTTGCATTCTTCGGCCTACCTGGAATTAAGGGACTTGGTAATTACCAAGTCGCTTTGGCGCCGGAACCGGGCTCGGGCAGGATTGTCTGCCCGCCCTCTTGTGACTGTCCTCAAAAAAAGTCGTCCCCGCGCTAAATGCAAGGCCCAAAGGTTGGGCCAAACGGCTCCTCCACACCCGTGAGAGAAGCACCCAAGCACCCGTCGGTTCAATGTCTGGACAGGAATGCGGGCGAGGTGACAAGTGCAGCGGGAATCTTGTCTGCTGCTTGCGGAATTGGCTTTGCGGCTTCACAAATATATACCTAGCGGGCGTCACCTCAAGCAGGAGAAGCAAGCCGCGCACCAAGATAGACGGAGGTGCAGCCCATAGTGGCAGAGAAGCAGGATGGTCTGCTTGTCCACCTCGGCACACAGCACCGTGTTTTGATTCTCTGCCACAATGCGCTGCACCTCCATCTTGGTGCGCAGCTTCCCCGGCGAAGCCCGCTAAGTATTTGTGAAGCCACAAAGCCAATTCCGCAAGCAGACAACTTTCCCGCTGCACTTGTCACTCCGCCCACATTCCTCTCCATAAATTGAACCGAAGGGTGCTTAGTTGGTTCTCTCAGGGGTGTGGAGGAGCCGTTTGGCCCAACCTTTGGGCCTTGCATTTAGCGCAGGGACGACCATCCTTTCAGGACAGTCACAAGAGGGAGGGCAGACACTCCTGCCCGAGCCCAGTGTCATGCCACATGACTGGCCCGTTTGCTATCACGGATGTAACACAACGACACTAACCGTAGGGTAGTCGAATAGATTGCAGCTATGAATAGGACACGACTCAGGAAATACACCAGTGAATCCACCAGCGCCATATGTTTTACCTCATGAAAGAACCCATCCACGCCCTTGCAGTGAAAGGGCTCTGGTACGGGAAAGCTGCCACTCATTGCTTCCCAGTCGTATGGAAGCCGAGGTGACTGAGAGTTCCTAGGACGGGTAACAAAAGCAAGGAACCTAGCCCACTGACTCGCGAGATGCTGTTGCCATCGTGCAAATACGGTATTACAAGGGTTAACTGAAGTACCAGCCCGCCTGGTCCCCGATGGAGGAAGGGCAGCTACACCCGAGGCCCTGACAACCCCCCTAAGGGAAGACCCCGACGGAAGGGCTGAAGAAGGCCCGCTATCACCCTCAAAATCACTCGTGCCTGACCCACCCGGAGATAGATCCTGATGCAGAATCCCCTTTAGAAACCTTTCCCTGCCTGGAACTTACCTCCTGTGTGTCGTATGTGGAATTCGAACGATACAACTGGTTGGTAGCGCCACGAAACGGGTTGCGACGCGAGAACGAATTGGGAGGTTGGTGTTCCTGGAATACAACGAAGGCACAGCAGGCCCCGCACTGCCACTCCAGTGGGTACGGCTACATTCATATGGGGCTGTACGTACCCGCAGCTACTGCCCGTCCTCATCTGGGGACCTGTGCCGCAGCCGGTACTCAACCAACCACCACCTCCGGGCGTCCAGCCGCCCCAGCCACCCGCGTTCAACCTAGGTTCGTCGGCCTCCGCGCCCATGGCCCAATTAGGCGTGACTGTGCGTGACGCTGGAGGCGTGATCGGACTAGCAGTGCGCGCCGTAGGCCCAGCATCGGGGTCGCGGGCCGATTTGGCTGCATCAACATAACATCAGGAATAACGTGCCATCATCAAGGTAGCAGAATCGCAGTTATAGATTCGCGACAACGGAGGCAAGGCCACAGGTAGGATCAGCTGGCTGGTCCGTCGCAGACGCGACGCCGCGCAGCTGTCCATAACGTTGATGTCAGTACTATGAGTGCAAAGTAATGAAAATTAAACAGAGGCTCGGTCCCGGAAACAAATGATGTAAAGTCTCTTGCACTAGGCCAGGTCCATAACCTAATGAAAGGGGCCTACTTATTGCTCATCGGCTATTGCCGAAGAGCACATTCATGAGCAAAGCCTCGACCTAAATCACAAGACAAACAAGTACGACACTCTACCATCGCATTCAGTTCGGGGCTTAGGTTTGGGGAAAGCAGGGGTGCGGCACACAGCCTGTTTCAGCCCTTCGTTCGGTTCAGGGCTTCAGGTTTGGGGCGGCAGGGGGAGAGCAGGGGTGCGGCACACAAGCCTGTTTCGGCTTCAGACGGGACGAAGCTCTCCCCCCACGCCCCACCTGAGGTCCTGAGCTGCTGAATGAAGACCCGAAATACCATTTATTTGCGCTCTCCCCCAGCCACACCCCAGCCCCCACGCACACAGTCTGAAGCCCTGAACTGAATAAAGGCCGGGAACAGGATGTATGTCCCGCACCCCTTCCCGACCTGAGTCCCTGAACTGATTGAAGACCCAATAACAGGTTGTGTGCCCCACATCCGTCACGTTCCCGGGATTCAAGGTTGTTGCGGGACGGCCTGCTGAAGAATATAGGCCTCCTACAGAACTATCTGGGCCAGTTGACCCACTGTGTAACGTTACTACGCACAGCTTTAAACACAGCACACGGCAAACTATGATGGAATGCTGCCTCTGGGCGGGTTGATGTGACGCTGGACATGTTCCCTGGGCGGGTTGATATGACGCTGGACATGTTCCCTGAAACCGTCAACCCTCCAGTGAAAACCTGAAGAGTGGTACTGAATAATTATGCCATCATCATACTTTGAAGCAGTAGAGACCGTTTCTTATGAATGTGCGCCGTTTTGTCTAGATGACGTTTTCGTAAGGCGAGGTCCGGGGTCGCGAGATGTGAATGTGTCGGTTGAAAGGTCGTACACGACGGTTGCGGGCCTTGCGCCCGTTTCCTAGTTTGGTCACCCCGAAAAGCATGTAACTGTGACATTGAGCATCTTCTGTAATTACCCTACGTTGGCGGGCGTGCTCGCCTTAGCGAGAATGGCCGGCGTACCAGTCAGCCGGCATGTGAGCTACGCGCCAGTGTCAACCACAGATGTCACGGAGGCCAAATTATTTGTCCATGACAATCCGCAAAGAAAGCTATTCCTATCTCTTGGCGCATGCCTGCTATGGCTGACTTGTTCAAGTTCAATTATCCTCGTGAACAAGTACATCATGGTGCGCTCCAATTACCTGGCAGTCACGTAATTTACAAACTTCATGTAGGCACTGAAGCCCTGATCATTTCCCGGCGAGTACTCCTGATCCGTGCGGGCTGTCATCGCGCGCGGGTGCAACACACCCCACAATTTCGCAGCAAGGACGTCAAGGAGTGCATATATATTGCCGCAGGTGGACCTGGGCTTTGAGTACCCCATGACGGTGTCAGCTATGGGTATGGGTTTTGCGTCAGTTGCAACGTATCTATACTGCGACGTCCTCAAGAAGGTGCCGCCCACCTTGGGCATCGATGCCAAATTTTACTGGACTCGCATTTTCCCCGTGGGCGCATGCCAGGGCCTTACTCTGTTCCTTGGCAACCTAATGTAAGCTCCATGGGACGGTTGGACCTGGGTGAGGGCCGTCAAATCTGGATAGCATCTGAATCTGGCGACGAAAAACACGCAGGTGTCGATGTTGGCGCAGGGCGCCTTTGATGCAGCACACGCTGCTGCTATCCATCGTGTATACACCCTACGTACCCGCTGTCTTTGTTAGTCAAGGACAAGCCTTGAACGTCCCTCCCGACCTCCACATCGCCGCATCTGCCCCGCTACGGACACCGTTTACCACCTGCAAGCTCGTATTACATGTCGAACGCTGGCCAGGGCCGGCCCACCCCAACCGGCACAACCGCCGAAACCGCCATGCTTGAGCCCACGCACTGCCACCCCCCACCCCGCCGTTTTCCGGCTCCTCTGTCCGTACCGCGTCCCCCTCACCGGGCTGCTTGATTGCCGCACCGTGCCGCACACCAGGTACTTCTTCCTCACCGTGGCGTTCATCGAAATGTCGCGCGCGTCGTTGCCCGTCACAACCATGATTGCGCTGTGGCTGGCGCGCCTGGAGACGCCCACCGCCAACGTCATCCGCGCCGTGTGCCTCACCGCCGTGGGCTGCGCCATCGCGGCGTACGGCGAGGTGCATCTCACCCTCGTGGGGGCGCTGCTGGCGGCCTCGAACCTGACCATGGAGTCGGTGCGCCTGGTCATGACGCAGTACCTCTTGGTGGGGTACGACATGCACCCCCTGCAGAGCCTTAAGTACATTGCGCCGGCCGCGACGATCACGCTGCTTGCGGGGGCGACGGTGAAGGAGCTTCCGACGATCATGGCGAAGAAGTCGCTCGACATCGTGATCCAGTGAGTGGCGGCGGTGGGGAAGAAGGGGGGAGAGGGAGTCGCGGCGGTGGGGAAGAAGGGGGAGAGGGAGTCGTTGCGGTGGGGAAGAAGGGGGAGAGGGGGTTTCGTTGTCTTCATTACAAAGGGGGAGAGGGAGTCGCGGCGGTGAAGAAAGGGGGAGAGGGAGTCGCGGCGGTGAAGAAAGGGGGAGAGGGAGTCGCGGCGGTGAAGAAAGGGGGAGAGGGAGTCGCGGCGGTGAAGAAAGGGGGAGAGGGAGTCGCGGCGGTGAAGAAAGGGGGAGAGGGAGTCGCGGCGGTGAAGAAAGGGGAGAGGGAGTCGCGGCGGTGAAGAAAGGGGGAGAGGGAGTCGCGGCGGTGAAGAAAGGGGGAGAGGGAGTCGCGGGGAGTCACACAGCGCTGTGCTGATCCTCCATCATATGGCCATTGCGCAGTGTTACTGAGAAGGAAAAAAACGCAGTGCGTCTGCAACCGGTTTGGCAGCAGCACCCAAAGGGGCACTTTCCCAGCCACCACCACCGCAAGCGTCTTATTCAGCTGTGCATCGCCAGCACGGGCACGCGTCCGGCATGGTGACCCCCGCTTCGCGATTCTGCCCCCACCCCTGACCTCGGCCCTCCCGTCTCCCAACCTCGGCTCAGCCGGCTGTCCTAGCGCCGTGCTTCATGTTGCACGGGACTGGGCGCGGCAGACAATTGGCGGTTTTGTTGTCGGCCCTTGCTTCGTGCCACCGGGAACTAGACACGGTGCTTGCGTGATGGTTATGCACGCGTTCGGATACCCCAGGGATTGTTGTCTGGAGTCATCACTGGCCTGGGTCAGTGATGACCCCAGACAACAATCTCTGGGGTCATCGCCGAGCTGGGTCCGTCGCGGCGTCGGTAAGGGCTAAATTGTCCTCGCGGCCGCCCTCTGAACCCCTCTCATCTGCGCCGCCCGGGTGTGCAGGCACCCTGTCCATTTCTTCATGGCGGCGGTGCTAGGCCTCGTGGTCAACGTGCTGGGCGTCGTCATCATCAAGTTGTCGTCGGCCACCACGCTCAAGGTGCGTGCACGCCCGCATGCGTTAATGTGTGATTAGTGAGAAAACCGCACGAATACGTATGTATGCGTATGTTGGCGCGTGTTGGCGCCTATACTGCGAGGAGCCGCACAGGCCCGTACACGACCCTGCGCCGCGCCTAGATTCCCCTCCTTATGTTTGCGATGCCTGCCCCTTTGCCTGACCCTGTCCGTGTCCCTTGTGCCTTATCCTGTCCCAGTCCTTGTGCCTGACCTTGTCCGTGTCCCTTTGCCTGATCCTGTGCCTGTCCCTGCCCTCGAACGCGTCCCCGCCGACGCACAGGTGCTGGCGGCCGTGCGCGGTCCCATCGTGGTCATGTGCGGCGTCATGCTGTTCGCCGAGGCGGTGACCATGCTGGAGTTCTTTGGCTACTCGATGTGAGGAGGGGAAGGGGGGGCTGCGGCGGCGAGGGGATCGCGGAAATACTATGATAGGACGGCAGAGGAGGGCCACCGGGCTTGTGATGCCATGCGGGGAGCGGTCACCGGGTTTGCGGCGCCAGCTGAGTGTTGGGAGGATGGATGGAGGGGCATGTGGTACCATGTCCGGCAGTCTTGACCTTGGTGCGCACGGAGGCGCCCCCTGATCTGGATCCTGCTCGAATCCCTGTCCCGGATCCTCCCTGCTAGCTTAGAAGGCCTTGCACGGGCGGAAGCTTTCCTAGCGCCTTAGGCTCAGATATTGGGCCCGGCCGACAGACCGCGTCCCCGTTTCCCCTACCGGGTCAGGATTCTTTTCGGGTGGAAAAACGCCTTGCCTGTTGCTCCTCTGCGCGCGCGTTGTTCCGGTGTCACGCCGCGGCTGCCGCCCCGGCCGCCCTGGCCGTCGCCTTTCCAAACATCCTGTCCTGCAGTGCGCTCGGCGGCTTCATCTGGTACCAGTACGCGCTGACGCAAAAGGCGGCGGCAGAATCGGCGGCGAAGGCACAGAGCCCCTCGAAGGCGTGAGCGCCTCCGCCTCCGTAGCAACCTCCTCCGCAATCAGGCCCGCCGCTTCCCAGTGCACCTCTGGGATTCGCCTCTGACGGACCGCATACGGCGGTTCCAGAAGCGGGCCGATGCTGTTTCGAGACGTCGGGCGACCCGAAGCCGTCGGGGTTGCCAAAGGCCCTGTGCTCGGCATCTCCGTCCTTGCAAGCTTACCTCATTGCAAGGCTTGGGAAATTGCGGCCGTCTTCCGTCTCCTTCACGTAGGGTGGTTGACAATGTTTATAGTGTGCGGATGGTGGCACAATCTGACGGGTGCGACACGAACAGTAGGGTAGGTTAATGTACGGCACTCGGAGGGTGGTGTTGAACGCGTGATTATTGGCCGGCTGGGCTGTACACAGTCGCGCAGGCATGTACGGCACTCGGAGGACAGTGTATGACATCAAGGTTGGGTTCGACACGGACATGCTGCTGCTGCTGCTGCATCAGAGAAAGCCACCGCAGGGCCGCGCCGCCGTGGGGCACACTGGCTGCCCTCGTGCCGCGTTTTGCTCAGCTTGGCCTTTCCAAGGGAAGTGTGTCCGCAAGTGTGACATCACCGCTGGCTTGAGCGGTGGGTATGTCGGCCACATGAGCAGATAAGATAGGTGGATGGATAAGTTTGCGGCGGATGCGGCAGCATATACGTGCAAGGCAGGACGCGCGCTGCGGCGGTGGTTCCAGAATTCTTCGGTTGTCCCCAGAGGGGAACCCGTCCCTTGCAGGTAGGCGCCGGCTGAGGTCAAAGAGTCAGGCCGATGCGGCCGGGCACCGGTGAAACGCTGCCGGATGCAGCTTGCGCGGGCATTGAGGGGGCGAAATGAGTGGTAGGTGTTGCCGCGGCGGGCTTTCTGAACTGTATGACAGGGAAGAGGACGCGATGACATTGACGTGCGTCAGGTCTCCCACTCACAGCGGCAGCGGAAGAAGTGGCGGCAGGCGCTGCCCCGCAGTGTTTGGCCGCGGGGGACAGCCTGCACCCATGGCGGGGGCGGCGGCAGCGGCTGCTCGGCACTGGCTAGGACAGGCACTGTGAGGGAGGCACGCTTCTGTGGCCCCGGCTTGGGCCGGCGGTTGTCCCTGGTCGGAGCGGTTGGGGATTGCCAGGCCGGGCTATCGAGAAGGGATGGGCGATCCAATTGTGGCATCCCAGTATGGGAGGTACCTTCCGGATAGACGACTCATCGGCCGGCCTACTCGTCCGTTCTTACAGGATGGATGCGTGCGGCAACAGATGTGACATGGCGTGTGTCGGTGTGCTTAGAGAAGAGACCCGCCCGACCCAAACCAAGGACCAATATACTTACCGTATTAACCTGTGAATGTGTCGGTGTGTACTGAGGCTCAGTACAGTGGAGTGGGGGTGATTGCGACTGGTCTGGGCTCTGGGGGGCGACGGGGAGATACGGATGCTCTAATTGAGGTTCGCGGATTTTTCGCGGTTTTTTAATGACATGAGAGGGCCTCGAGGTGCCAATACCCGGGTGTGGGGGCGTTCGCCGCGCTGGGTGTTGGTGTGTTAGCCAGGTGTAAGAGAACACTTAGCCAGGTGTGGGAGTGGGCGATCGGACAAGGCGGGGTTGATGCACATGCACGGTCAAGTATATTGGTGAATCAGGTTGAAGCCGCGGCGCGGATGCGCAGTGTTTCTGGCGCTATCGTATGGGTTGTTTGCTTTTGGAGCGAGCCGGTATATCGTCTGATGGACGGGTAGCGCCAGGCCGGGCCGGCTTTCGTGGTGTGAAGAGCGGAGGGTTGCGAGAGGTCATGGTGTATGACGCGCCCCCCTCGGTTTCTGTATTCGTGGACTGCGGGCGGCTCGACGGGTCGTCTCCAAACGGTGTCCTAAGTACAATATCATGTCTTGATAGGTGCTACGGCGTCGTTCAACGTTTTCGTTTGACAAGCTTGAAGCCTGTATGTTCCAATCGAGCCCAGAGTATGAACAGTTCGACTCGAGCCGCATGCAGGCTGTTTCAGGTAACGAGATCCAGGAATCGAGAAGAACTTTGTGCGACCGCGCGTGTAAACAAATGCGCAATCGTTTCATTACATATGTTATGCACGCAATGTAAGGATTCGATTTCAAGGGGAGTACCGCATGAAATCGAGTCATCTGGGCGCGGCAAGCGTGCGTGGCCAAGATGGTGCTCCTTGCGCTGTGGCGCCCGAACATTACGGACGAAAAGCGCCTCAAATTGGAATGCTCGAGGTGGACAAACTTTGACCAGCGACGTTTCAGACCCTGAACAGCCCTGACGGTCGACGCATTGTCCTTGCAGCAAGGATTTCAATTACACCGAGTTGGGCGCAACAAAGGACGATGCGGCCATCCAGCAACTTAAGCAACACGGCTGGATCATAGACAAGACGCACGTGCAGGTGGGCGAATTGGTCTGTGGGTCACTCCATGCCGACGGGAGACGACCGCAACCAGCACAACCAACACAACTGCAGAGGGCTACATAGCAAACGCTGCGAATCCTTGAACCATCGGACAAAACGCGGCTGCGGACTTTCGTGCATTCCCTCTGTGTTCACCCGTTAAGGCGCAAGGTTTGGCACGACACGTTCTGCAAGCGATGGCGCTTCACCGTATCCCGCTGCAAATGTAAACTGATCCATTCATTTTTAATGAATGAGCGTGCTTCGTTCAGGCAACAGCCCCATGGTGGGGTCGACCTCATGGCGGATCGCGCCTTCCCTTGCCGCCCCTACTTGATGTGACGGGTTTGTACGCGGCCCCCCCCTTTGGGCCGTCCCGGTTGTGACCGGCTGCACCGCAGGTCGGCAAGGGCCGGCGCGCGTTTGAGACAGCCAGCGCCTTCCTGAGCCGTTGGGGTCACTTCCAGCTGGGCTGGACAGGCGTGGACCCGGCCACCGGCACCCACAAGGGCGCCCTGGTGGCGGTGACCTCCAAGACCCTGTTCCTGTGGACCACCAACCCCCTGCGCATCGTGTGAGTGCCTTGGTTGCCTGCTTGCCTGCAGGCTGGCTGGCCGGCTGCCTGGGTGGGCGGCTGGCTGCCTGGCTGGGTGGGAGGGTGGGTGGGACGGACGTGGGAGGGTGTCCCGTGGGCGGGGTGTGCCGTGTGTGGCTGGGGGGAGGGGGCGAGTACGACTCCACGGCGGTGTGCCCTGAAGGGCTATAGTCCCCCTGGGGGGTGCCAGGGGATGGATCACTCCGCGGGACCCCGGGGCAGGCTGCCACAGCACAGCGGCAACTCCGCGCCGCGCCCCGGACAGCGCGATGGCGACCTATGGCCGCCCCCCCTGGGGCCGCCCGATTCCGGGTCCTCTCTCCCCCCTGGTGCGGATCCCGGCGGCCCCAGGACTCAGACGTGTCGATCGATGGGAGCCAGCCAGCCGCACACGAGGTTGCCTGATCGGGCTCTTAACGCGCGAAGGGCGTTGGCGAGCGGCTCCGCCGGCAAGCACCAGAAAAAGGGAAGCGCACAAGAGCGCAAAATGGAAAGGGCTCGGGGGTCAGGAACCCGCGCGCCCGCGAGCCGTGTGCAGCACGCAGCGCTGGGGGGTCACCGGTGCCCGGCCCGAGGGGCGGGACTCCTTGACCCGCACCTCATTTCGCAACGTGGTCCCAACATGTAAGGCCCTCGTGACGGCCTGACCCGCCGTACATTCAAAGCTCAGCCCGGCGGGGCGCGGCGCCGGAGACTCCGGCTGACGCTGGGGGCGCGCCTCTTCAATCGAGGCGCCCTGCGGCAGGCCCGGATTATGAAACTTATGATCAGATATTCAGATCGGTGGCGACTAAGACGTGAACCAAGGATCAATGTTCGTCGAGCCATGCGTGCTGTACCGCATCAAGACGGCGTTTGTGGCGACACTTTTTTTTCGTACCCGCGACTCGAATCATTTTGGTATTGCGCGCGTCGCGATTCGGGCCGAATATGCACATTTGTGATGGACAAATACTGCGGCAAACGCCAACTTGCCACGCGAGGCTTCACAAACCATCTCGCTCGAAACATCCGTAACCGTCGTTGTATGCAGGTAAAGCAGGCGCTATTTTTTCAAAGTATGAACAATGCACGAAGCATTTTTGCTTTGGCGTGCATCTTGGTCCGTTTCCCAGCCAACGCCCGTGTCGCACTTAGTCTTATCGCCCGTCGCGGAATATTCATGGAGTTGAATCCTGCCCTGCGAAATGTTAGGGCAGGATGATCCTCACTGACCATGCAGCACACATGTCAGAGCAATTGCCGTGCGGTGTGTTTGGCTTCCACGCGGTTTCCGGAGGTACGGTCTTGCCCTGCGGCTATCAAGTGCGGCTACGTCGAACTGCTCATGCCTCAAACGCGGCTCGACTTGTTGCGGCAGTCTTCTCGTTGCTCACGACAAATCTAAGAGCCAACCTGCTGGTTCCAACACGACCCAACCGGGCCGCTGCTGCCATGCGCGCTACCGTCAGCACTCCCCGGTTCATACCGATCCCCTGTGCTTGCTTGGGACACCAAGTCCGCCGCTTTTACCACACCGCCACGCGAGGCACCAAACCGCCAAAGAGCAGTACTCATTTCCGTTCAGGATACAGCATGTTGTTAGTACGCGGCAATCGCCTAGTCGAAGATCGGTCGGCCTGCGCAGCAGTGGGCTGTGAGAGCGTGAACCAAAAACGGTCAAAACCGCCAACCACAGAATCCAGCACCCACCCAACCCTCAAACAGTGAAAAGTTTGAACCCAAGCAACTTAACCCCAGTACCCCCGTACATAACCTCGGACCCCAACCACGGGAAGGATGCAAGCAGTCCCCCGTGGGGAGGAACTTTGGCTGCGCCCGGCGGGTTGACCCACCGTTACCCCGTCCACCCTCAGCTTAGGACAGTGTCGCGGTGCTCCAAGGCCATGGCCATGGCCCCCCGGGGTCAACCCGCCGGGCGCAGCCAACGCCCCCATTCCCCCCCCCCACACACACACACACACACATAACGCATATGCCCTTTGCATGTCACGCACTCGTGCTCTGCCCGCCTACGAACACACACACACACACACACACACACACACACACACACACACACACACACACACACACACACACACACACACACACACACACACACACACACACACACACACACACACACACACACACACACACACACATAACGCATTGGGGTGCTAAGCAGCCAGCGGCGGTGCCCCCCGGATTGTAGCAGCGGATCGTCGGGCGCAACAGCGGCTGCCGCCGATGGCTGTCACCGATGGCTGTCGGGGTCCGCTGTAACACCCTTCGTAATTCTAATCCCAATCGGCTGCCTCCCTCGCGCACAGTGCGTCGGTCACTTTTGATGCGGTTCGCCGCTCCCGCCCCGCATGGTCCCGCACCCGTGCACTCCCCCGCGCACCTCCCGTCGGAAGCTTCTAGCTGGCCGCTGCCGACATTCCACCACCGCCGCAGTTGCGCCTCCTGCTCTGACCGCCGCATGCATATCATTCGACCCTCCGCTGGGTCGGGCCTGGGGCCTGGACCCCTTCCCCCGACCCTTTCCCCTGACCTCCCCGCCCCTCCCGCTCCCTCCCTCATGTCCTCCCACAGGTACTCTGACCGACAGGAGCCTCCGCGGCTGCGACTGCCCTGTGAGTGGGCAGCGTCCACCCCGGCACGCATCCCGGCAGTCCCTGGCCAGTCCTCATCTGACCCCCCCGCCCCGGCACCCGCCCAGATGGTCGGCACACAGTCGAGCCCCGCCTGGCCCCGCCTTGCGACTGACTGCCTGCGCACCTGCCTGCCGCACTCGACTCCGTATGTCGCCGCATCTTGCCGTATCGTACGGCGCCGTGCGATGCGGTGCGGAGGGGGCAGGCGGACTCCGCCGGCTGTCCGTTGACGCGCGTCCGTCCGTCCGTCCGTCCGTCCGTCCGTCCGTCCGCGGGGGGTGTCGATACGCGCCCACTGAAACTCCGTCGGGAGTACCGTACCACGCGTTTTGCACAACAGGGGGGCACCGGGTCTTGTGTTGGCTGTTGGGCCGTGGGTCGGGGTCTGGTCCCTGCCGCCTCCGCCGACCCAACGGTACGGCACGGTACGGCACTCACCGCGGCACCTCCCGCGGAAGGGTGACGACCGCTCGGGGGGGCTGACGACGCTTCGCTGCCCCCTCCCCCCCCTTCCCTGCTCCTCCCCCCTCCCCTTCAACGGCTCCTCTCCCCGCCCCCTTCACAACCCGCGTCGTCATCCCGCGTCGCCACCCCGCTGGCGGGACCCCGCTTCCGGGTGCCTCGCCGCCGGATGGGCGGTGGGCGCTGGGATGTGCGGGTGTGGGTGCGGGGATGGCGACCCGCCGCTGGGGGT
The DNA here is from genome assembly GCA_003117195.1 of Eudorina sp. 2006-703-Eu-15. NCBI lineage: Eukaryota > Viridiplantae > Chlorophyta > Chlorophyceae > Chlamydomonadales > Volvocaceae > Eudorina > Eudorina sp. 2006-703-Eu-15. The sequence continues at coordinate 377,780 of BDSI01000053.1, read as the reverse complement.
GCCGGTGCGCGCTGGCGGCGGCGGCGCAGGGCAGCCCCGGCCGGCGCGCGTCCTGTCGTTCGCGCAGGGCTGCCTGGAGGGCCACATGCTGAGCGGGGAGGAGGCGTTCCGGCTGGAGCTTCGGCCGGACGGGTCGGTGTGGTGAGTGGGCGGCTGGGGCTGGCTGGGGGCTCCGGGGGGTGTGGGGGGGTGGGGGTATAGGAAATTGGTGGACATATTGATGTCCGGGGGGGAGGGGGTATGTCCTGGCTGTAGGGAGGTGGGGTGCGGCTGCGGGTGTGTGCTGGGTACGCGGTACGCGGGTATGTCCTGTGCTCATCGTACGACACCGTACGGAACCAGTCGGGGAGAGACCGGGGGAAGTGGTAGCCTAGTACCGACCTCTGCGCCTCGTTTTAGTTGTGTATACACGCACCGTACAACCGCTCTCCATGCCCCGCCGTACACACGCGACCGACCCCTCACAACCACGCCGCGGCATGCATATCATGCATTCATGCTGCTACTGTGGAGGCGACGGGGAGAGAGAGATCATGGGAGGCGGAACGGGACCCGGTTGGGCGGTTGACGGCCGTCCGACAGCATGCACAAGGACCTTCGCGCGTACCTAAGGGGCATAGGGGCATGAAGGGCCATCTATCATCCATGGAAGTCCACCAAGTCCCACGGCCTCCTGCCACCACCCTCGGCCGCGCCCTTCAAGAGGTACCGTTTATGCGCAGCCTGGAACGGCTCTCGAGCCTCGTTGCAGCAACCAATATTCCACCACGGCAGGTAGCTCATTCCAGATGTAAGACCACGCACCATTGCACTTTCTTTCCCCGGCGCTGACTGGAGCTGCCTGGGAAGCGAAACGAGCGGGGCCCAGGGCAAGCGCCGCCACGTCGTTGCCGGTCTAGATTGCGGCCCCCCGACGTCGGGTGTATCGCCCGTCGCCCATCGTTACGCGCGTGACGGAGGGTTGCTTCTTCTTCCCCCCCAGCCGGGTGTTCCGCCCGGCGCCCCGCCGCCACCATCCCTAAGCGCCCAACGCCTCTGCGCGGGCTGGTATTCTGGCTATTCCTAGTTTTGCCTCCTCCCTTGAAACACACCCCAACTTTCAGCCCTACCGATGCTTTCAACGGCGGTGCTATCGCCACCGCTACCACTACCGGTCTACCACCCACCACCACCGCGTCGCTCAATAATTGTCGCCCCCACAAAGGAAACTAACTAACAAGCACGTCCGATGCGGGAGGGGTCCGGGTACGGCGGAGCCGCCGGCGCAGCGGCGAGGTGGGGCGAGGCAAGTACTGATCGACTGCCGCCAAGTACTGATGGGGATTCTCCTAAGGCCCTGCACCTTTTTGAACCGGCTCAGCGGCTCCACCGGCCCCCGTCCGATGCCCCTTGCACCCGACGGCGCGGAGCCCACGCCACAGCGCGACCACGACCGGGCACCCCGGTTTGGGGTTCCACGACCCCCATAGGGAGTCACGTCCGAACCCCGGCCCATCATGTGAATCAACCACTGCGTGCCCGCTTACAAACCCCCAACCCCTCCCGGACGTACACTGTACGGCAGGTACGACATCACGACATTCTCCAGACCCGTGCACCCGCTGGCCATCGGGTTCTTCCCCTTGACGCGGTTCTTCCAGAAGAAATTCGCGGCCGAGTCCGCCCGGGCGGTGCTGGCGGCGGTCGCGGAGCAGCAATCCTAGCCGGGGAGGTATCGTAGCCGGGAGTCCACCGCCGCCCACTGGAGCCTCCCCGCCCGGAGTCCTCCCGTTGCAAGCAGCCGTCCCTGGAGCCGAGCGCAGAGCTGGGGGCCTTGGAGGGACCTTGGAGGGGCGAGCCTTTGGGTCCGGTCCGGTCCGGCGCTGGTCTATCGCTCGAGATGAGGAGCAGGAGGCGGAGGAGGAGGGGAGGGGGAGGAGGAGGGGGAGGGGGCTTGCTCTTGGCGACGCCGTTGGCACTGTCGCTGCCTCTGTAACGCTGTACTTGGTTGACCTGGCGGGTCGGGTCGCTCCCGCCCCAGCGCCCTCGCCCCCGCTCTCTCTGTGCAGCCCCCGCCTCGCCCCGATGGGGCGGTTGCGGACCCGGGGATATATTCCAAGTGGGGTATTCAGCGGCGGCGTTCGTTAAGTCCGCGTGCTCCTGCCAGCCTGGACGTTCCGCATCCCATTTTCATCCATCCATCCATCCATCCACCCACCCACCCACCCACCGCTCCCTTCTGTCGGGCCATGGAAGCTCCGCCGGCAGCACCCGCGCATCCAATCCGCGCATCCGAAACGCGCATCCGAACCGAGCCCCTCCGAACCGAGCCCCTCCGAACCGAGCCCCGCAAGCACGCAAGCGAGCCAGCGGCCCAACCCCGCGCCGCGCGGCCCCGGACCCCTCCCCCCCGCGGCGTCCATCTGCCGTCACGCGTACAGAGGCACAACACAACGTCGGCGTGCCGTCCCTGGCGCAGCAGCAGCCAGCAGCAGCCGCAGGGCGCGCCAGGGTGCCGTACACCACGCAGAGGTCCGTGGCCCCGTACATGGCAGCCACCGCGCCGGGCGTAAGGCGCACCATTCAACAATGCCGCCCACCACCTCCTCTAAGCACAGAGAGGAAGCACCGTGGAACGGGACAAGAAAGTGGACAACAAGGCGAAGTGAGCAAATCAACACATCACCTCTCGGAGAGGCCGCAACCGACCCAAACGCCCACGAGCGTGCACGCTGCGCACATTGTGCGCATAATACGGCATCGTGTCCGTACTATGTACGGGTCCGACACAGCCCACGGGCCCATCACGGCGACACGACGACGAACAAGGCGCGAGATTTTTATTTTCACGTGACCGGCAGTGACGATCGACGCGCGCGGGCAGTTTTGCTTTCTTCTCGACGCGTGCAGCAGTTTCGCTTTCTTCGAGAGGCACGGACTAAGAGCACCACGCCCGCGATTGTGTGAGCACGGGACAGGTATCCCTCATCCCGTCCCGCAGTGCGCTACAGCTGCTACTACGGCTCTGCTACGGCTACTGCTGCTGCGCGTCGCGGCCACGCCTGCGGCTGCTTGCCGGGCCTACTTCCACTCTCGGCCGGCGTCATTAGATTAGAGGCAGCCGAAGGAGGTTCCCCACAGCCGGGTACAGGGCAAAGTCCATTTGCGGAGGTGGGGAGGGAGCCGGAGATGCACATCCCATCCGGACTTTGAAGACACATCCCCCCCAAAGAACGGAAAGGAAAGGAACCCGACCGCCCACGAGGGCCGACGAGGACCGTACCCCCACGAGTTGCAAGGGGTTCTCTCACAGACGCATCGACAGACAGACAGACGTGAACACACAAAAACGACTCAAGAACACACACACACACATTCGCTCAGTTCTGTATTACACTACTCACATACAAACAGATCGGGCGGGTTCCTTCGCTGGACACCGACATATACCGCAGGATATTATTACCGGCGGCTGAAGCCGGGGCGCGGAACTTCGTACACAGAGGGCCCCCAAGCCCCACATCACGCCACACCACAGTGAACGACGAAGCATAGCATCACGACGCACGGATCAAACGGCGGCAGGCACATTCACGCACACCACACACATGCCGTGCACATGCCGTACACATGCCGTACATACACACGCACGCGCAGGCGAGTCCGCCATGCGTCTCGCCCTCACCGCCGTCCAGAGGACGGACATTCGGCGTTGGAATGCCTTCGGAGCAGCCGCGGCAATTCGCATGGAAAAGGATGGTGGCGTGAATCGATCTCGCACGCCCCCGATGAAAATTACGTATTATGACCACTGTTCCCTCATGAGAAAATTTCCTTCCATAGCAAGCGAACAAGAGGCATCCGCCTCTGTCCGCGAATAACGAATCACCAGGGGTACCCGGGGCCGCGCACACCCCACCCCACCCCAGCACACCTCCGCCTCCTCCTCCGCCCGGGGCCTCCACCACCGCCACCACCACCACCACCACCACCACCACGCCACCACCACACCGCCACCACTGCCACCGCCACCACCACCACCACCACACCGCCACCACTGCCACCGCCACCACCCGCTACGGGGGCAGCGGCCAGGGGTTTTGCTCCAACCTGGCCATCACCCCTAGGGGGCCGCGGGTTATACCCCACACCTCTATCTATGCCTACGCCGCCCAATGGGGGTTCAGTCTCCGGTCAGTTCGCACTCATGCGCATGCCCCGTCCCACAATTCCACCTGCCCTCTCCCGTGCCTCCCCCCCAGGCAGGACGTGCTTCCCAGTGACCTCCCACTCGCGCCCTCCCTCCATCGGAGCCCCCGCCCCCACCGCAGCCCACCCCGCCTGCCCGCAAGACATGACAGACAGACATGACACACACACACACACACACACACAGACAGACAGACAGACAGACAAGCAGGCAGGTGACCACCCGCCCCTCCGCCGCTGTGCAGCGCCGCGCTGGCGGGGACGATGGCCTCCTCCTCCTCCTCTCCCCCCTCCTATCTCTCCCCCCTCCTATCTCTCCCCCCTCTCCCCGGGGTGGCCCGGCGGCAGCCCACACGTGCGCACACGGAGCGGCGGGCGGCGTGTGGGCTGCCACCGATCCACCCACGGGTCTCGGCGCCGCCGCCGACACTGACCCATGGGTCTCAAATTGGCCGCCGACGACAGTGACCCGTAGGTCTCAAATTGACAAGTGACTAACCAACCGTTGGTACGTTGGGCCCAGCTGGGGGGGTTGGACGGCCTCCAGATGTTGTTTTCCGGGGGCGCATGCGTTGCTGGCGTCGTTGCTGTCCGTGCCGCAGCTGCTGCTGAGGATGCTGCCCTTTTCGTTGCCACCACGGCAAGCCGAGCTGAACGAAAATGCATCTGTTGTTGAGGCGGCGTGTCCGCGTCCCGTCCCGTCGAGGGGTCTCCGCTGCTTTGGGTGGCCGCTGCCCGACATGGACCGCCTCCAGTGTGTTGTTGTCGAGTCCGTGGACTGTCCGCCGCTGCTCCTCCCCATCACCACCCTCTACAGCTGCAGCCGCAGCCGCAGCTGCAGCCGCAGCAGCCGCCGCAGCAGCCGCCGCAGCAGCCGCCGCAGCAGCCGCCGCAGCAGCCGCCGCAGCAGCCGCCGCAGCAGCCGCCGCAGCAGCAGCAACTGCAGCATCTGAGCCCTCGAGGGCGGCCGAAGCGGGCGGCACAGGGTGGCAGCTGCTGCAGCTGCTGCTCCACTTCCCACCCACATTCGCTGGGCCGGCCTCCGCAGTCGCAGCCGCGGCGGCAGCGGTGGACGGAAGCGGCGGCGGCGGCAGAGACGGGAGACGGCGAGCGGCGGCATCTACACTATTGAGGGCACCTATTGACAGACGGACGGACTGACGGACGGACTGGCGGACTGGCGGCGCGGGCGGCACGGGCGCGCAGATGAGCTCCGCACAGGACTGCGCTGCGCTGCACCCGGCGGGCCGGGGCGGGGCCCCGGGGGGTTATAGGAAATCGGTAGACATTTTCAAACTGCGCTGCTGCCAGAGCGGGGCCCCGGGGAGGGGAAGGTCCGTGGGGGGAGGAGAGCAGAGGAGAGGGGGAGGGTCACAGCGCCCGGCGCAGCGGCGGGTGGGCTGCTGTGGGTTCATGAGCCACAGCGCCAGCCACGCGGCCGCCTCCGCGCCGTCCCCCAGCGGGTACACCACATCGGCGGTGGGCACTCCATCCTTAAGGACCTCTAGCAGGTACTGCATGAAGAGCGTGCCGTCGGACAACATGGGCCCTATGGATAGGGGTGAATGAGGGGGGGGAGGGGGAGAGGGGCGGAGGCGGGAGGCGGGATAATTCGGGGGCCGGGGCGGGGAGGGGCGTGGAAGGGCGGGGAGGGGCGTGGAAGGGCGGGGAGGGGCGGGGAGGGGCGGGGAGGGGCGTGGAAGGGAGGGGAGGGGCGTGGAAGGACGGGGAGGGGGGGGGGGGGGGAGGGGGGGAGGGCGGGGAGGGCGGGGAGGGGCGGAAGGGCGTGGAAGGGCGGGAGGGCGTGGAAGGGCGTGGAAGGCGTGGAAGGGCGGGGGGGGGGGGGCGTGGAAGGGCGTGGAGGGGTGCGGACGCGAGGGGCGGCGGAGGCGAAGGCGTGGAAGGGCGGGAAGACAGGGACGGGCAGCGTTGGGTGGCGCAGATTGTGTGTATAATGATAAACCCGTGTGTTAGCAAGGAGAAAAGCTGAGCCGCGAACAAGCAGAACCGTGTCCAGCAATGCAATCGACGATAAACCCGTGTGTGTGGGGGGGGGGGTAGCCACACGATACAGGCAGCGCTGTGGAGTTCCCTCCCTCCCTTCCCGCTCTCCCCTCCCCCCTCCCTCAATACGTCTTCAAATGTCCTATACCCCTCCCCTCTTCTCCCCCCTTCTCCCCCCTCCCTCTTCCTCTCCCCCTCTCCCTCCCCCTTCTCGCCCCCCCCACAGCAGCGGCAGCTCACCCGACAGCACCAAATTGAAAGGCTGTCGGGAGCGGTCCAGCCCCAGTCGCACCACCACCGCCTTGACCGCCCGCAGCAGCTCCCCCACCGCGTGACGCAGCAGCGCATCCGCCACAGAGTCCCCCCGGGAGGCGCAGTCCAGCACCAGACGCGCCAGGCCCGCCACGCCGCTCACTCGCTGGGCGATGGACGCGTGGCTGCGGGCCCAGCTGTTGTTGAGGGGGGGCAAGGAGGGAGGGAGGGAGAGAGGCGGAATGCGGAGCGGGGCGGAGAAGGGCAGCGGGGAAGGCGGGGGCAGCCGGGGGCAGCCGGGGGGCGGGGGGGGGTTTGAGGATGGGGCCAGCCCCGTTGCTGCGGGGGGAGGGCGGCGAGCAGAAGGGGGGGGACTGCGCGGCAGGGTGACGTGCCCTGCGTTGCACCCTGTGTCGTAACCCGGTGTCGTACGCTGAGGCACGCTTCATGTACGATATGTCGTACCAGATGTCGTCCCAGGTAGGTACGTCCTTGGCTCCCTCGGTTTCCGTCAGACAGGTCGCGACACTCACATCACATCACAGGGCCGGCTGCAGCCCTGGGCGTCAACGCGGCTTTGGGAGTTTGGGTTTGCTTTCCCCCCCTCCCGGATGCCCCCGTGGCGCAGACCGGCAGGGTCCGGCAAGACACGGAGGGCCAAGGTACGGCAGGGCGGGGCAAAGTACGGCAGGGCAAGGTACGGCAGCCAGTTAAACAGGTCGACCTGCACGCCGGCCCGGCAGACATGTAATACACACACACACACACACACACACACACACACACACACACACACACGTTTTGTTTGAGTTGGCCCCGTGATCGGCTTTATAAGGGCAGACTGGCTTGGTGCCTGACCTCGTGGCGCGTTTTAGATGGGGCTAGAGGCCCCGGGTGCACGGCACCCTTGTGGTCCCGTGCTGTGTCTCCTCGACCCTCTCCCAGTTCTCTGGGAGAGTGCTTCGGCGGTCTCCCGTATGGGGCGGGTTAGCGCCCCCGGCCAGCGTCGGCCCGGCAGATATGTAACGATTCACACACATACACACACCTTTGCTCGTTTTTTCCTTCTTACTAACAACTTTTAGGACCGTCGCGCTCACGTGTGTCCCTGTCTTGCCATCCGCCTTGCATGTCCTCCGACTTCGCTTCGCTAACCACTGACGGTGCTCCCGTTTCTGCATTCAGGTCAGTATCTTTTCCTTCTGCACGGGCTGGGACGGTTGTGCCGGGCACTTGCTTGCTGTCGGCATTGCACGCGCTGTTGACGCACACGCCCTTGCTTTTGCTGCACCTTAGGATCAGTAGGTAGTTTAGTCGAGTTTCGTCTGCATTAGCCTACGGCGTCATAGCCGCTACTTCTGCTGGCGTCACGGCACCCACCGGCGCTCGACAACGATACGGGACGCTACGGCATCACGGACTACACCACCTTGGGACTACTTATGGTCGACATACTTCGCCCTGGCATATTGGTAACTCTGGTCTCGGTCTCAGTCGTCGGTTGCATTGCTGGACACGGTTCTGCTTATTCGCGGCTCAGCTTTTCTTCTTGCTAACACACACGCACACACACACACACACGCACACACACACACACGTCCCCGGCCTGTCGGCAATGCGCAGCCAACGGCCTCACTCGTCCGCGTGCGCAATTAGGGTCCTCGCAAGTCGTGTCTCTCGGTTTATTTTAACGCACACACACACGCACACACACACGCACACACACACACACACACACACACACACACACGCACACGGCGCTCGACAACGCTACGGGGCGCTGCAGCATCACGGCCTACACCACCTTGGGACTCCTTATGGTCGACATACTTCGCCCTGGCATATTGGTAACTCTGGTCTCGGTCTCAGTCGTCGGTTGCATTGCTGGACACGGTTCTGCTTATTCGCGGCTCAGCTTTTCTCCTTGCTAACACACACACACACGCACACACACACACGCACGCGGTTCAGTTCTTCACCACCCCACCACCCCTCCACGTCCACCTCCGCTCCAACCCATCCCCCTTACACCAACCCCCCTCCTCCCGCCCCCCCCCCCCACACACACACCGGATGAGGTCCTCCGCCCGCTGGGCCCCCAGGTGGCGATACACCGCGTTGACCAGCAGCGTGTCCGCGCCCCGGCCGTCCTGCGCCCGGCTCACAGCGGACAGCGCCCGCACGCCCACGTCGTAGGCGCAGCCTGGACCCCGCGCCGCGTGTGGTGGGGTTTGCGGGGAGGAGGAGGGGGAGGAGGAGGGGGAGGGTGAGGGGGAGGAGGAGGGGAGGAGGAGGGGGAGGGTGAGGGGGAGGAGGAGGGGGAGGAGGAGGGGGAGGAGGAGGGGGAGGAGGAGGGGGAGGAGGACATTGGTTGGAAACGATGGCAGATGTGGAGCCCGTCCGGGGCGCCGACCAGGGTGGGTGGGTGGCGCGGTTTCGTTTATCGTTTACGCAGTGTGGGGTGCAACACCATTCGTAATATGACAGGTCACCTGGGGAGGAGAGGGGGAGCAGAGGGGAGCAAGTTGGCAGCATAGCACGGGATGTCGGGGCTGTCGGGGCTGCACACCTGGGAGTTCAAGATCGATGAAACAATTCCAGAATCGAAACCCAAACAAGCCCTGGAAGAACAACAGCGCTCGGGATTGAGTAGAGGGTGGGGAGGAGTTCAGGAGTTTTTGGGTAGAGGTTGGGGAGGAGTTCAGGAGTTTTTGTGTAGAGGTTGGGGAGGAGTTCAGGAGTTTTTGGGTGGAGGTTGGGGAGGAGTTCAGGAGTTTTTGGGTAGAGGTTGGGGAGGAGTTGAGGAGCGGCCCCGGCGCCATAGGGCGCCGGACCAGCCCCGCGTACACCCGGGTGGGTACAACGGGGTTCCCCTTCGGTATAGCTGCTGCGCGTGCTGCTTGGTGACGGGAGTTGAGGGTGAGGGGACGGTGGGGTGAGGTGGCGTGCTGGCGGCTGCGGCGGCTGCGGCGGATGACGCCGCGGCGCGGGACCTCACCTCCATCGCTAAACACGGGGCCCCAGCCCGAGGCGGCGGCGGTGCGGCGATCCGCCACAGCGCCGTAGGCGCGGCTGCTGTCGACACCCGCCACCAGGACGCAGCCCAGCAGCGGGCCCCCCGTCCCGGACACCAGGGCGATGGCGGCGCTGTTGTAGACCAACACCTGCGGGCGGTGAGCGTGAGGGAGGCGTGTGCCGTTTCGCAAACGGGCGCATGCGGATTCGGGGGGCCGTCCTGCGGGAGGACCAGGGGGAGGTTGCGAGCCAAGGGGGAGGGGGGGGCCGCCGACCTGGACCGAGGAAGGCAAGAGGCGCCGAACCGCGGACCGAATGTTCGACTCCGACTCCTCTCCCATGTCTGCAGCTGTTGTGCCGATGCATACGGCGGTGACGGACTGCCAGAGGTTGAGGGACTGCTGCGTGGAACTGACTGCAATCAAGGCGTTCAAAGCCGACTGAAGTTCGACGGCAGCTGCGTCGGCCTGCGCAGCTGTTAACAGATCCCTGCGAAATTAGATGTGCTTGTTCTTAGTTGATACTAAATGTGCGACCGGAGGTCCAGTAACGGTGTGCTTTCACGCATACGCCTCACCACGGTTGCTGCGTCGGACATATGTGTCGGGCAATGACATTTCGATCCACATCCAAGGCGACGCAGGTGATGGAGCCTAAGACAGCCTCCACGCCCACAACAACCATTGCTGGGTCGCGCTGCGGCGGGCCCCTAAACTCGCACTTTCGAGTGGAGTCAGCGTGGTAAAATAATCGGTTCTGAACCGCTCTTCCCGAACGATTTTCTTTGGCGCCTACGTCGGCCTCACCGCCGGGGCGGTTCCCACTTTTTCAAGTTGGAAAGCCTAACCATTTTAATACGCCTAATGTCCCAACACCATGGATTGGTTTGCCAGCCATAACCTTTGATTAAACTCACGCGTCTGTGTTTGGGTAGTGAAGACCCGTTCAGCCGTCTCACACTGTCCGGGTTTCCTCACCGCGTACGGTGACAGGAATTTTGATAATCCAACGCTTGCGAGTGCTCGGGTTGTTCAGGAAGCACCTGTGTAGCTAGATGAAGGGACTAGTGTCAGGAATTTGTGACTACAGCGTTGATTTCACGGTCCCGACTCCTGCATGAAATGGGAAACAAGTCAAGATATTTACAAAAATATAACACACGAATGCGATTGCAAAGAGCGCTTATTTCTCTGTGGTGTACTGCTCTACGAGGCGTAGCCCCGTACGCCCCTCCTCGTAAAATCGTACTGCTGCAATCTGCAGGACTATTTTACAAGCTTATTCGCTAACACGGAAGTACGTTTTCATAACTATGTCAAATCATATACTCAAGGGTACACACTGTCAGGTTCTCCCAGTTACCGTGACCAAGGAAGGTCCTCAAAGAATACCGTCAATTTTCCTCGCGACATCAGCATGTATGTTGTGTGGGAATCGTTAAACCGGCCCCGGCACCCCGATACGACGGCGCTGTAAATCGGTTGACGTATTGGGTTGTGGTTTACGGCGATGCGTGTGACAGGACACCTGTATGCAAGAAATCATATTCGTGTAGGTGCCAAGCCGCCGCGTATATGGAATTAGGCTGTCGTGATCGCGTCTGACGACCACCTTGGACGGACACGTTAGAAACGGTCGGTGCTGGAGGTAATGCAAGGGAACAGAGAGTTGGTTCGCGACGTGGTATGGGGGGCAGTTCGGGACCATTGGGGGTGCCGGACGCGAGCCCTCCATGCGCGTGCAGGGTGGAGGGTGAGGGCGCGTTGAGGGGGAAGGGGGTAAACGCGTATAGGGGGGAGAGGAAAACGCGTACAGGGGGAAGGGGGAAACGCGTACAGGGATGAGGGGTGGAGCGTGAAGGCGCGTGGGGCGGCATCCTGAGTTTATAAACCCAGCAATTTGTGCGTTTATATAAACTCCCCAACGAATAGGATACGTGACCGCTGCGGCCGCCGTCCAAAATCGCCTGTTTTGAAATGAACGGAATTATAGGGACCCCCGAACCGTGGCGCCCTCTACCTTGATATGTAAACTACTCGTCCCCAGCAGACTAGGCGTGAAGACTAATCTCATAGCCAGGCATAGAACTTTTGTTACAGCGGGGGCCTGGTGGCAGCGACTGAAAGGCTCGGTGAGGCTCACCGTCCCAGCCCCCTTTACCCACGCTGACGTTTGCCAACCGTGTTTTAGTCACTGTTGTGAGTGTTCCGGTTCCAACTGTACCCGAACCACCGAAGAGCTTATCCTCAGGGCCATTCGAGTGATTGCGGGTGGTGCGATCGCCCCCGCACGACAAAAACTCGATGTCGCGCGGGCTCCACACAGCTGCAGCCACCTGCAGGGACCTCCCGTAGACCTGTTGAACTTGGTCACAAGCTGCAGCTGTCGGCTGACTTATTGGGCTGGCGCCGAATGCACGACAGCACTGGGGGGAAGTCGACAACCAGACAAACCTGAAAGTGCGGACCTGAGATTGAGACCCCCGGAGCGCCCCCTCCCCTTCCCTGGCACAAGTATATCACGCTGGCAGATGAAGTTCTTGGCCCGCGGCTGCTTGCGCGGACTCAGTGGGATGCCGGCGCGCAATGGCCGTTCAGCCAGCTTACGGTAGTTCGCGGCCGGAGCCTGCCGTAACCTGTGGCTGCGGCCGGGCCCCGTGTGAGGCGATTTAAAAAATCCTGAAACATGCACATAACCGACACAATCGACTTCTGAGGTCTGTTGGCTTCCTGCTGACTGGACTGCTCCAAAGGTGCGGCCGTCGAGCGGTCGGTCGCCCGGTTTGTCGCCGATATGAACCCAATGATATCTCTCATCTCGCACAAGACGTGCACCTGGCAGACATCCGTCCCAACCGCTCCAAGCCACAGCCGTGCATCACCTTTGTTAAAAAATAGACCACCCATACCCAAACTTCTCCAAAAGCTGCACCCGGAGGGTTTGGTCCAGTCCATCATGCACATGGTCTTTCAATCAAGCGTGCCGGCCCGCGCACACGCCAGCAGCTTCTGTCCAACTCTGGAAGCAGCTGCCGCGCAACACCGCCACAGCAACACATGCGAACGGGTGCGGATTGACCGAGGATATCTGCAGGTGCGGTCCGCGCATTCTCTCGCCGCTCACAATGGCATGGTAAGGTAAGGTGGAAAAAACAGAACGAGTGGACACACTTTTTATACACCGTGACGACGGACGTCTGGACAGCCACGTCGTTGTACTTTGAAGGCACCTCCATCCAGACACGCGTATGGAGACAAACAACAAGCTGTTTGTGTGTATCGTAAATGACAATATATCTGTAACGCCCGCCGCGTGGCGGGTATGTCAGTGCCGAGCGTTGTTTGGTGCGTTTTTGTTTGCACGCCCCAGACACCACCATGCCACGCAACTTCAGTTCGAAGGATGCCCTGTCCTCTCTCCGGCCCGGCCCGGCACTCTGTGCTCTCACTCCGGCCCGTTGCTGGAAGCTCTGTGCTGCAATGCAAACCTATATATAGCGGCGCGCGCACGCAGAGGTGGGGCCAACGGCCCCCCAGACACGACATTCGATCACACACCAACATAGCAAGCATAGCGGCATGGCATGTCGGTCCGCACGCAGGAGACGGCAAGCGCCTGCAGCACTGCATGCGCCACGGCTTTACATCCTGTCCTGTCGGCCGGGCGGTCATATCGGGGCTGCTCTCCGCGCGCTGGATCGCGCGCTCGACCCCTAGGTACCCACCCAGCTGAACCGCAGACCGCGCGCCAGCTGCGCCCTCCTCCGTCCCCGTGCGCCGCGCAGTCGGCAGATCGGGGCCGTACTCATGGCGTCGCGGACGCCACCGGCGCGCCCGCGCCTTGCGTCTGCAGCAGCGCCACGGCGGCGTCAAGCCGCGCCGCGAGGTCGCACGCCTTGCGCCGCGCCTGCTGAGCCAGCGCGGCGCTCGCCTGGGCCTGGCTGAGCGACACCTGCAGCCGGGTCTGGACGGGGCCGGACACGTCCCAGTGGCCCGCTGCGCGCTTGCGTGCCTCCGCTGCTGCCTGCGGAGTACGGACCAGGCCAGACATCATGGCGGACACCCGGGGGGCGTTGCAGGACGTTGCACAGGGGCGGGCAAAGCTGCGCAGCAGCGCAAGAAACTGGGGAGCAACGCGGGCGAGGATCGACATGCAGGGCCAAGCCGCCGATGCCGCACATCGAACCCTTCGTCCCCCGGCCAGGGCCACCAAGAGATGGTGGCAGCAGCGCGGTAATTACGGCGGCGCGGGATACGGCAGTCCCGGGGCGCCCTCTTGTCCAACTGGCCGCCACGATAAACCCTCTCGCCCACACATTTTTGCCCCACGCAGCCCCAAAGGAATACCGAGGTTGCCTGCCCCTGCGCCAGGAAGCCGAAGCCGTCACATCCCAGCTGCGTGCACCTGCCGTCGCGCTGCGTTCCGCGCATCGGCACTGGTTGGCACTAGTTGGCGTTCCGCACACTGCCGCTGGTTGTGCGCAGCAGCAACCGCCGGGTACCGGAACTGAGCTGGGCCAGGCACGCTGCCCAAGCGGAACCCAGTCCGGGGGCGGGTGGCTCACCCCTTGCCCACCTGCTTGGCCTTGTCACGTGCGTCCAAGGCCTGTCTGAGGGAGCGGCCCGAGTCCTCCGCCCCGTTGGTGGTGCCGTCGGGTTGGAGCGGCTGTACCCAGGTGGGCTTGCCCTCCGACCACAAGCCCATGAAGCGGCTGCCTGCGGGCGAGCAGTGAACAGCCACAGAGGCTCAGGGGGGCCGCGGTGTGCGCGTGGACCGCCTGGCTGCGTGAGAGGGCGAGAGGCCCTCCCTGCCCTTTTTCCCTTCCTTGTACCGCGTCACGCAGGAACGATCCCGATTGCGGACGCCCCGCCCCGCAAGCCAGCCCAAAGCTGTGAAACAAGTCGACGGCGCATCCGTCGTGCTGCACGCCGAGGCCGACGCCACCATGTGGACGCGACCTCCCCGCGCGGTGGCACCCCGCTAGGGATTAGGGACGCATGGCGTTACAGTTAGAGAAGTCCATGCACGCGGATCTCCGGAATCTTCCAAGGATCTCCTAAGGATCTCCAGGATCCCCCCGGAAGCAGCCAACCCAACGCACCGTTGTCCACGGTGTACACGCTCCAGCCGTGCTTCTTGCCCTGCTGCCACTGCCCCTGGTAGCACTGCCCGCTGGCGAAGTGATAGGTGCCGTGGCCGTGCGGCAGGTCCTCGAGGTACTGCCCCTCGTACCGGTCGCCGTTGGGGAAGGAGTACACGCCGTGCCCGTGGCGCTTGCCCCGCTGGTAGTCGCCCACGAAGTTGCTGTCGTCCGTGCACTGAGTGCAGCAGCGGGCGAGCAATCAGGCAGGCAGGCGCGCAGGCGCCGGCGTCGTGATGGCAGTCATGCAGCGGCGGACCGGAGAGACGGGGCTGGGCATCGCGCCGCACCGAAAACCACCGCACTGTCTGTCGCTGCGGCACCACACCAAACGAACCCTCCACTGGCCTCTTAGGTAACCGCGAAGAACCATACCATGTGGAGAAAGCAAGCAAAACAGGACTCCGCACCATCCTGAGACTCCCTGACGGGACGGAGCAGTGGAGACGGCGGCCTGTGCAGGGCACTGCCGGGCTCGCGTGCACCCGCCGGCCGCCAGGTGAGACGCGTGTGTTCCGGCTTCCGCACCTGCTGCATGCCGCTGCCGTCCCGCAGGCCCTTGGCCCACTGGCCCTCGTAGTAGTCGCCGTTGTAGAAGCGGCACACGCCCCAGCCGTTGCGCAGCCCGCCCGCGTACTCCCCGTGGTAGGTGGAGCCCTTGGCAAACGTCTCGGCGCCTGTGCCGTTGTACACCGCGTTGCGCCACTGCCCCTCGTAGCGCCCCTCGTGGCTGGCACGGGAGGGACCGACAGGATACAGGTCACACACACAGGGCGGTTCGGACAGGTCTATCGATAAACACTCTGGGCGGGTTCAGCCGTGTAACTCGCTAAACACACAGGGCGACGATCCGATGGGCAACACGAAAGGCTGAGAGCGAGCGGCACAGCAGATGGCAGGGAGTGGAGGAAGGGAGGTTGCGTTGCTGATGCCAAGCGTCAATCGGGCACGCGCAGTGGGAAATCAAGCCCGGGTGAGCTGCAGCCGAAACTGCAGCAGCAGCTGGCGTCCCCCAAGCGTCATGTAAAAGGGAATGGCGGAATGCGGAACCAGCACACCCACAGCGCGGTAAGTCTCACTAGGTTTTCTTCTCCGCCTGAACCCACAAGATGTTCCGGTCGAACCGATCCTCCGGGTGTGACGCTGGGGCCCTTACCTGAACGTATATACACCGTGTCCGTCCATCCTGTCATCGCGGAACTCGCCCTCGAACACGTCGGCGTTGATGAAGTGGTACACGCCCTCGCCGTTCTTCTTGTTGCACACGTACCGACCCTGCAACAGAGGCCAAACCCAACGGCGCAGCACACACACCAAGTGCCGAACGGCCCATGCTCACAGCCGCGAACGCAACCTCCTCCTCCTTCCCTTCCCTTCTTCACCGTGTGCTGGGTTCGCTGATTTCCTCTAGGCTTACCCTCCTCCTCCTAATTCTACTACCACGACGAATAACTACGAGGATGCACGTGCGGGATTGCGCGTAAGCCATGGAAGCATCAATGAACACGACACGACGACCACCGATTCTCAGAGCTAACCGTTGGTGCCCGCCGCCGCCATCACGCCTGGGTCGCACACCTTGTAAATGTCGCCGTTGCGCAGCTGCTTGAGCTGGTACTCGCCCAGCTTGAACACGCGCGCCTTGCGGTTGCTGCTGGTGCTCACGCCGCCCGCGGAGCCCTCGCCGCCCCCGTTGGAGGCACCCTCGCCGCCGTTCGTGACGGCCGTGTGCCTAAAGTACGTCGTCGTCAACGCCGCCAGCTCCCTGGTGGATCACGGAGATAAAGACAAGGGGATGTGGATTGGACATGGGGGTACACGGCGGTACGCTGAAGTCGGTGCGCTGAAGGACAACGGCACGGAGGCGGTTGCACGGTGCCCAAACAGCCAGTGCAACATTCTTGCATGGCCACATCGCTTGATGGGGCCGCAGGCCCAAAGCGCTGGCCCAAAGCGCTTCTGATTAGGTGTGAACATCGCCGGTGGAGCTCATCGAGATAACATGCGAATGGCCAACCGGCACTATTGCGCCATAACCCGCCCCCGCCCCCGTCCTGTGCCACGCATCGGTTCCCCAATCCTTACCCCCGCCCTTGGCACGCTGCCATGCTTTGGGCCGAATCAGTCCTCGCGCACACACGCACACACTGCCACCTGTTTTCGTGGAGGTACCGCCGTACGTTCCAGGGCGCGCGAGTGCTCTAGGTCGAGCAAGGGGGCATGCGGCCTCTCAAGCCCTTCTCCTTCCCCCGCAAAGGGACGAGAACGCTTCGGCGGTCTTTCCGTTAGGGCTGGTTCAGCAGCCCTTGGCCATTGCCAGGCCCGGTCAGATACGTAGGTAGGTATGTAACACACACCGCCATACAGGTCGGGCGGGTCTCTTCTCTAAGCACACACGCACACGACTGTCACGCTGGACTCCCAGCTTTCTTGCACGCATCCACACGCGCATGTCGGGTTCCTTCGCTAAACGCACTCCCGCCCCAACTGCCTACGAACACGCGCATCTCCCGGGTGCGCAAACCCAACCCACTTGTGGATGTCCTGCACCAGCGCGAACTGCGCCATCCCCACGGCCTTGAGGTGCGCGTCAAGCTGGGTGGTGCTGGCCAGCTTCCGCTGCTCGTCGGTCAGGTGCCGGTTCACGGGCGGCCCCGCGGACGCGCTGCTGCTGGCAGCGCGCGGGCTGGCGGCCACAGCCGCAGCCGCCTCGTCGCCGTCAGCGGCGCCGACGGCGGCGTCGCCGCCCGGCGGAAGCTGAAGCGCCTCCTCTGCCCTCCGCTTGAGCGCTTGGAGCCGATCCTCTTGGGAGCGAGCCCGCTGTGACCGAGTGGGTGCGCGAGTGCGAGCATGCAGGACAGAAGCAGGTGACGTCTAGGGTGCGTCCGTTTGAGGACCAAGCGACGGGCGAGGTGCAGCACACGCCGGTGCGCGCTTCGAGCCAGCCCAGGCGCGTCGATCACGCCAGGCTGGTCTGCTGCAACTCTAGCCGATCGGGTTGACGAAACGGCAGGTCGCTTGGTGTCCGCCAACCACGCCCATCCTGTAGCCTTGTCCGCAGCAGACCCGGGAATCGTTCTTATTCTTTTGGGCCCTTGGATGAAACGATGTGTTTAAATAAATAGAACCCGCCCGACCCAAACGATGTGTGTATGGTGTGCCCAAGGTTAAGGGAATCACCCCGCTCACCTCGAGCAATGCTGCCGCCTCCGCTGAGAAGTTCCGACCCGGCGTGGCGCTGCCCTTCTCCGGCTCTGCCCCTGGTGATGCTCCCTGCCGGGGTGACTGCTGCTCCTGCGTGTGCGTGGCCTGACTGTACGCCTGCACGTCTGCCAGCAGCAGCGACGTGTGCTCAAGCAGGGTCTGCAGCGCGTCCTGCAAGCTGCGCGCCTTGCCGCACAGCGCCGGCGAGCACTCCGGCGGGTGCCCAGACCCGGACGCGCTTTGCTCCGCGGGCGCCGCCAGCAGCGTCCCGTAGCAGGTCAGCGACTTTTCGGCCGCCTGCAGCGCCGCGGCGCAGACGTCCAGCGCAGTCGCCATGTCGCGCAAGCATGACGGCGACGCCAGCCGTGTCCGCGCCACCGGCGACGCCAACAGCGACGCCACGTCGGGCGGCAGCATCGCTCCCATGCTGCGCCACCGCTGGCCGGAGCGCGGCGACGGCGACGCCGTTGCTGTTGAGGACGCCCCGCCGGGCGATGTCACATGCTCTCCCCGAGCCGAAAGCGGGGCAGCGCCGCGGTCGGGCGTCGCAAGCGGCGGTGTCCCCTGATCGCCGGTTCCCACCGCCTTCGCCCTGCTTGCTCCCGCCACCGCCGGCGCTGCGTCACTGCTCGCGCTCGCTGGATCCGGCATGCCAAAAGAGCACTCCACGACCTCATCCGACGGCTTCGCCTCCGCCTTCCGTGGCGTTGCCGAGGAGCCGGGCCCCAGCGCGCCCATCCCTCCATCCATGTCCCCTGCCATGGCAAACGCCGCTGCCGCGGCTGCCGTTGCAAAGGCGTCGGGCATGGGCTCCTCGACCCCGCCCGTGGCCGCCACCACGCCCGCCACGTCCGGCGCGGTGCCGCCGAGGGAACCCACAAGCACCGCCTCGTCATCCGTCGTTCGTGGTCGCTGACTGGGCGGAAAGGCAGGTGCCTGCACACCCCTGCTGTCGGCAAGACTGGCGGTGGCTGATGCTGGGGGGTTGCTGTCTGCGCTGGGCCCCATGGCTGCGACAGACCCCCCGCCATGAGAGCCGCCGGGTGCCGGTCCGTGCCCGTCGCTTACCCTGAGCGCCTTGCTGGATGTGCTCGGGGACACGGAGGCCCCGGGAGACAGCGGGAACGCGGGCGGCGGCGGGATGCCGGAACGCTGACGCCCAAAGCTGAAGTTTCCGGAGGCCAGCTCCCGCAGATTCTGCGCCGAGCTGGACGGGCTCATCGTGCTCCTGCGTGTCGCCAACCCACGGGGTGGCAATTGCGCGCACTTTCAGGTGTTAGAGCATGGACAGGAGAGGCGGCAGAGCACCGCGATTCCGGACTGTAAGATTACGTTTCTGTAAGATTACGTTCCGCCAACGCATGCGCGCCGCACCACGAAGCGTGTATTTCCAACGATTCGGAGCAGCGCAGCGACAACAGCAATACCCGGGGGCAGCCACTCGCAATCGACTGCGCCGCGTTGGCCATCCCCTGCCCACAAGCTGCCGGAGGACCTCGAGCAGTAACTGTCCAGGTCCAGGCTGCGGGACTTACCCCGCAGGACTCAAGCTGTTGTTGTAGGCCAGTCCGTCTTCGTACTGCACTGCGTAGTCGCGGAGCTCCACCCGTGGTGACACCGCCTCAGTTCCCACGTCAGCTGCGGTCATGGGTCGGTACTCTTCGTCCACAAAGTCAGTCTGGGTGCCGCCGTGGCTTGTCGGCACCTGCACGGCAAGGCGCAGTAGCTTCAGACGCATACAACGTGTGGATGCTTGCGAGGCGAAAGCGCCCGTGATGCAGATTGGGTCAAACATGTGGGACAGGCTGCCATAAGAGGGGCTCCGAAGCCGGCTGAAGCACCAACGGATCCCTCCCGCTTACAGCTCCCATTAAACTTGAAGCAATTTGCTCGCGGACATACCCATCCTTATATGTACAATGAGGACACTTTTGACACCCATGCCTATGATGTATTAGCGTTCGGCATTAGAAATCTTGCCCAATTGCTTCAGGCGCGGTTCGTGTACCGACGACCCCATGCTGTGACTGCGCCGTAACGCCATATCATGGCCGTTCCTCGCCGATTCGGTGAACCAACCACACGCTGCCGGCCACATCCAGTGGGCCCGCTCACCTTCCTCAGGAGGGCCCCGCCGGAAGAGCCAGGGCTGAACCGGGGGCTGCGCCGCTCATAATGCTCCGGAGGTGCCGCTAGCCCCTCCTTGTAGCGGCTGGCCACGTTCAGGTAGAGCGGTGTGCGCTTGCTGCCGCTGGTGCTGCCCGGCTTGCCGCCAGTGCCCGGCGTGTTCGTCAGCGAGCGCTGGGTCCGCGATGAGGACCTACGCCGCAGTGCGTCAACATACGCGGCCCCGCGCTGAGAGGTGAATGCATGAGCGCACACGCCATGCAAACCGTGGCATTCACGAGTGGCGTGCGTACGACACCGCGAAAAAGCTCTACCAGGGCACAATCTGATCCCATGGCCAATGATAGGGCTGCAATAAAAAGGCGTTCCTGTCGCGAATGGCCGCCCCGTTTCGGCGTTATGGTACTCTACCGGATGGGGACCTGGTCTCCACGAGGTGGCATCGCCTGCGCAAGAGTTCTGCCCCGATGCCGGAGGCACACACACTAGGGTTTGGGTCGGGCGGGTCTCTTATCTAAACACACTAGGGCGGCAGCTCATGGTGAATAGAGTGACACAGCTCGGAAGTCGCCCACGTGATGAACGGCTCCCCCCCAACCAGCGCCATGCATCGTCACGACTTACTTGCTTGCTGGCTCCGTTGGCGTTGCTGCTGCGCCCCAGTTTCCGCTTGTCCGCACTGCGAGGCCAGAGGTTGGCCCGGTATACGGGGTCTGACTCATTCGGGTTGCCGGAAGGGCGACGCCTTCCACGCAATATACGTTACTGACGTGGCCATCAACTGGTCGCCATTACGAAGATCAGTGGGTCATGCTTGCAGATTGGAGCTACTTGCTACTCACTCCTGCCCATGTTGGGCGTGTTTTCGCTTTTCATCTCCACTTTGCGTCCGTTGCAGAAACAATACACACATGGGGGGAGTTGCAGTGACAACGCGCAGCGGCTTTACCACCGCCGTCTACTGTCATCGCAGGTGCTCTACTTACGGTCTATGCGGCTGAACTCGAAGGCGCTGTTCACCACGCAGGCCGGCAGCGGAATATTGTTCGTCCCGCCTTTCACCGACAGCTGCCGTCGCGCCATCGGATTGTACCCAGGCACGGTATCCGAGCCTATGCAAAGCAACGGCGGGACAGGCGGAGGATCCCCGAAATCAAGTAAGCACAAGGTGCAGGGCAGCCGACGGGTTGCGACAACCGTCGGGTTGAGCCCGTTGCAGGTAGAACAGATCTTAAGCAACCACGACAGGCACGGGAGCGTGTTGAGCGCGAAACCCATGTTGCTTTCAGGCCCCCGCGTTGTCATGAACCCACAAACCTGACAAGGACAATGCCTGACTGCTCACATTTGTAAGTTTTGTACAGCCATTGCGCAAACTCCATCAAGTCCGACGAGGATGCCCGGCTCAACTTGGCAACGTCCAGCTCCTACAACATGCGAGCCAAGAAGTTGGAGGCACACCCTCGCGTGCTGCGCGAATTCGCAGGCGCAGGAGCCTTCAAAAACCTGCCGTCAGTTAGCTGCAGACTAAACGGCGTTGCCGTACAAGGGCCAGACATCCGTTGAGCACCTTCCCGCACACCACCGTCGGATCCAAACTGGTGTGCACAATAGGGGGGTTGTCATGCCGTACAAATGGAACGTGCAGCACAGGGGCCGGCCCGGGAGCCTACCTTGGTCCATTCCCGCGCATCGAACGCCGCCTGCAACACTTTGTAATTTGGAATGATTTCATACTCCTCACGTGCCCAGAAGTTGACCTTCCGGATAGCGACGGCCTCCGCGTGGAAGGCTGTTCAGGTGAAAAAACAACAGGTTCAGCCGTACGCTTCAGCAAGACGGATTATGCGATGGGCTTGGTCAAGATGTATTCTTTACCATAGTGGAGATGATATGTAAATTAACAAGCGGTTTCGAGCGGTTTCGTGCCGGTTTCACTCCCTTACCATCTAAAATTTGACAGTACACAGCACCGGACGTTAGCTGCAGTCCAAAGGAAAGAAGTTATGAATACGTTTGCTTATGCCAAAAGATCATGCGTAGGGCGCGAATGAATCCGCACCTGTTCAAGACGCGTCAAATTCAGCGCCAGCAATCGATTGATCCAGTCAAGGAGCTCTGTCTTGCCAGCATAATATTCAAGGCCCTGATCGATCACGAAATTGGGAGCCGAACTCGGCACCTGCGACAGCGCCATCGTCGTTGACTCGTTTGGATAGACATCACCAAATGTAGCAGTGTATCAGTTCTGCATTTCTACCATGTTGTGACCATGCCTAATTACAGCCCAAATGTCTGGCTGGGATGACTATGGGACTTCATCCCCAAACAACATGCTGTACGACATGTAACATGCTCCAACGGCCATGGCCATGAATCAGGTTGCCTTTCGTCTGTAAACAAGTCTACAGCTGAAAGAGTATGTTCCTGTAGGTGTTCCCCTGTGCTCTTCTTTCTAGGTACACCTGCGAAACTTGCAGCTCGACCGATTATGTTGTCGGCGTTTCGTTAATGCTCAGCGTATCACTTCAGCATTGTTGGTAGGCGATAGACCTGCAAGGATGCTTGCCGAAGTCCAACCCCGGCGAGCGGCTTCGGCTTGCAGTCGGCCGTGTCACGCACCCAGAACGAAATTGAGCAGCAGATTATGGACGATTCCTTTGGTGCACATGCTAGCGCCGTCTACGGCTCCCCGTCGTTGGCGAGGCGACGCCACAATCGCGGGTAGGGAGCGTGAAGCAAATGACCAATTCACCTGATTTTAATGACCAGCTGATGATTTCGCTCATTATGCAGGTGCTGGAACATCTGACCCCGGGGTGAGCTTGCTACTTGGAACGGATAACCACTCTGTCTGTGTGCAAACCACGATTCGAGGGCGTGAAAGCCCGGGTGCCAGTGGGGTAAAGCCCACATGAGCAATATTCTGCATCTTTATCCCTGCAGGTGTTTGCAGTGGGGAGCGTCAGCGAGGATGCGCTGGTGCGTACAGGGTTATCCGTGTGACCGTGTCCTAAAGCTTGCGCAGTCTTCTTTCGCCGCGATCGAACGCAATTCGACATCGAATGCAGTACTTTTGTGCATCAGGCTTCGTAAGCACTCCATTGACACCGTTTCCATGTTATGGGTCGTCGCTGCTTTCGCGCTGACAAAGGTTGCCCTGTCCGGTCTGTCCGGTCGCGACGCGCAGGAGTTAGCGGCAACCAAGAAGAACCTCCGCGACGCCCTAGAGAAGATTAATGTTCTCACGCAACAGGTCGCGATTGTTGAGGAACTCCAGGAGCAGATGTTGGAGCAGGACGAGCTTATCGCTGAGCTCGAACAGCTCATCGAAAGCGACAAACGAAGACAGGTGCGCCTTCAAGCGCTGACTTTCGCCATCCATCCGCGGACGGACAGCTCAAAGCTCTGGCTGATACGCCTGAACACACCCATGTCCGTTGCAGCAGGTCCCCCAACCGCAACCCTCCCGCGCAGACACGGTGCCCGCGTCGCACACCTCGGCTCTCTCCTTGCACCGTGCGGCCCATCGCCCTCCCTACCCCCAACTCAACACTCCACCCACCGTCCCCAACCGCACAATTCGCCTTCTCCCCTCCACCCCGCCCTCCAATACATCTAACCAATACCGTCCTATTACGTGCTCCTGAATGCAACTACCCTTACCTCAATCCCCGAAATCCACTCTGGCGCGCCGCGCTTCGACCTGCTCCCTCGATCCCCCCTTCCCACCACCACCACCCCACACACACCCTCCTGCTCTGCCTGCTTAAGCAACACCCCCTCTGTGTCTCTCAGGACTCAGAACGGGAGTCGCTGAGCGCCCAGGTGGCGACCGCGCAGCAGCGCCTGACCGCCGTCACCTCCGAGCTGGAGGCGGCGCGCGCGCGGCTGGCCGTCCTGCCGGACATCGAGCAGCTGCAGCAGGAGGTCGCGCGGCTCCAGGCCGCGGAGACCCAGCTGGAGTCCAAGCTGGCAGCCGAGCTGGAGGCCGCGCAGGCGCAGGCCGCCCGCCTGGCGGAGCTCGAGGCGCTGCAGGAGCAGCAGCAGCTGCTGCAGGCGCAGCTGCAGGAGCAGCGGGACGGCCGGGCGGGGCTGGTGCGGGACCTGGAGGCGGCGCGGCAGCAGCTGGTGCAGGCGCAGGCGGCAGCCGCGGCGGCGCGGCTGGAGGCGCAGGTGGGGGAGGCGGCGGCACCGAGGGGACCCAACGCACGGGGCGGGGAGGGGCTGCTGAGAAGGTTACCTTTACTCGATAGAAATAAGAGTTACAGTTGGGACTCCAGGCCCTGCGAGGTGGGCAGAGCTGGCGGGCCACAACTCAGGACAAGCATCGAACCGCAGGGAGGGAGGGAGGGAGGGAGGGAGGGAGGAGGGAGGGAGGGAGGGACGCAGGTCCGGGCGGAAGCGCGCGAGGCGCGGTGGAGGGGCGTTGGCGGGCTCCCGAAAGATCCGATTGACTCGGAGACGAGGACGGGGGGCTTGTTTCCTCGTGTTCCCAGATTGCCATCGAACGGTACGGCAATATTACGGCGCAGCATCTGTGTGCCGTGTGGATCAGACCGGGTGGGGGGGAGGGTGGAGGGGCTGTACGTGCGTCGCAGCGGGGGTCCGAGCGGACAGAGGGGGGTCCGGCGCGGGCCCCGGTCCAGCTAAGGAGAAGGTGCACCCACCGCCCGTGCGTCGCTGGTCTGGCGATTGCTGGCGGGGGTAAGGGATGGCGAGGTGTGGAAGGATGCTGCGGGTGGAACGCTGTGGGAAGTAACCATAAGGGGGAGGTAGGAGGTAGAGCTGTGATGGGAGACGGCACGGCGGACGCACGTTGAGCGTCCGGGGTGACGAGGCGGCGAGGGCGACACCGGGCGCTGGGCGCGCGAGCGGCATCTCAGTCCCCTCCCCGGAGTGTTTATTCCGGTCAGTCCCGAGGGAGGGGGCCAGCCACAGCGCCGACCGGCGCGGGCAGCAGCCCCTGGGGCCGGACAGACTGGCAGGGATCGTCCACAAACCCAGGGACAGGGATCGTTCTCAAACCCCAGACCTCCCCCCTTTTGATTCTTCACCGGACCTTTGCCCCGGCAGCAGCGCAGTTTGAATGAATATGTCAACAGGTTTTCTGTTCCCTCGCCACAACCCACAACGCCACGCGCCCGCGCAGGAGGCCCAGGAGGCCCTGGCTCGCAAGGTGGAGGAGCTGGCGGCCATCGAGGCGGACGTGGAGGCGATGCGCAAGACGATGAGCAAGGGCGGCAAGAAGGGCCGCGGGGCGCGGGGGCCGCCGCCGCGGGGGGGCGGCGGCGGCAAGGGCTTCGCGTCGCCCGCCGCGGCGGCGGCCACCACGCCTCCGGCGACGACGGCGACGACGGCGGCGATGACGACGACGACGACCAAGCTGCCCGCGGGCGCGGACAACCACCTGCGGGACGAGTTGAAGCAGGCGCAGGTACGAGAATGGGATCGACAAGAGGGGTATCCCTGTTCGGGGTGTAACGTGCATTCATGAAAAAGAAGCCGGAGTCCGACAGTTGAAATGTTATGTTGTTGCCGTACATCATCGTGCTTCTGTTCCCGATGTACGCTTCGCCCTCCCTCCTCTCTTCCTTCCCTTCTACCGCCGGCCCAACCCACAAATCCCCATCTCCACCACCTGGGGTTTTTCATCCCCATCTCCCCGCCGGCAAACCCTTCCCACCTTCCCAATCTGTTGCCGATCCCGCAACTCCCCCACCTTCCCGCGGATACCCGACCCACCTACCGCAACTCCCCACCCCCTCCCCATCTCCCCGCGGACACCCGACCCAAGACCGAGCTGGAGCAGCTCCAGGGGACCCTGGACGAGCGCGAGGCGCAGCTGCAGGCGGCTCAGAGCGCTGTGGAGTTCCTGACCAGCCAGTGCAAGGAGCAGGAGCTGCAGATGGCGGCGCTGCAGGCGCGGCTGGACGAGACGGCCGAGCAGCTGCGGGCGCGGACGGCGGCGGAGGCGGCGCTGGCGCAGCGGGTGGAGTCGCTGGCGGTGCGGCTGCGGGCCGAGTCCAACGACAAGGCCGTCAGCGTGGCGGCGCTGCAGCAGCAGGTCGGTTGAGGGCCAGGGAGGCAGGGAGGGAGGGCAAACACGGGCCGGACTGTCGTCTCATACACAGGCCGTGTTGTTTTTCCTGCCCTGTGTTGCAATCTGTCTGTGCGTGTGCTCCCTCTCACCGCCCGGATCGCCTGCCTCCCGCCCTGCATCCCTCTCTCCGCCCTTCCCTCCCCCGCCCCAACCGAATGTGTCTACTAACATCCAATTTCCCCGTCCCCATCCGCCCTCCCCCTCTCCCCTTCTCCCCCCCCGCCCCCCCCCCCACACACACATACACGCTTGGGAGTACCGCAGCTGGAGGAGCGGACCCGCGAGCGCGCCGCCCTGCAGGCCCAGCGGGACAGCCTGGCGGGTGAGGTGGAGGGGTTGCGGGGCAGCGTGCGGCAGCTGGAGCAGCGGCGGGAGCTGCAGGACGCGGCGGTGGGGGAGCTGGACGTGTCGCTGCAGGAGCTGAGGGTGGAGGTGGGTGGGGGTGGGGTAGGGGTGGGGTGGGGGCGGGGGCGGGGCAGGGGCGCGGCGCTTTGTCTTCATTGACAACGGGGGCGCGGCGCTTTTGCCTTCATTGACAACGGGGGCGCGACGCTTTGTCTTCATTGACAACGGGGGCGCGGCGCTTTGCCTTCATTGACAATGGGGGCGCGGCGCTTTGTCTTCATTGACAACGGGGGCGCGGCGCTTTGTCTTCATTGACAACGGGGGCGCGGCGCGAGGGGGTGGGGGTGGAGCGGAGTCGACGCTTCGCCGTCTTCGTCAATGCCTAAATTGGCGGTTATCGGTTTGTTGCACTTTTGCGGTATCGCTGTCCTTTTTTGACAAAAAGGGGGTGGAACGGGGCGGGGATGGAGCAGCCGATCCTGTGGCCTGGGGTTGGGTGGCGGAGGGGTTCGTTCGGTGGCACCTGGCAACGGCGTGGGGACTGCATGGGGCGGAGCATTGCAGAGCATTTCTATGCACGACCGTCCGTCCCGTACCCTCCTCCCATTTTGAAAGCACGTCCGTCCGCTGCCCCTCCCCCCCTCCTATTTTCTATGCACACCCGTCCGCTCCCGCTCGCCCTCCTCCCCCCTGCCCCCCCGCTGCCAGGTTGAGACGGCCCAGCAGCTCAAGGTGGACCTGGCCATCCTGGCGGAGGCGTTCAGCGCCAAGGAGGCGGAGCTGGAGGCGGCGCAGGGGCGGCTGGCGGCGGCGGAGGGGCGCGAGGAGGCGCTGCGACAGCAGGTGGTGCAGGCGGAGGGCAGCCTACAAAGCCTCAAGGTGTGTGTGTGTGTGTGTGTGTGTGTGTGTGTGTGTGTGTGTGTGTGTGTGTGTGTGTGTGTGTGTGTGTGTGTGTGTGTTTAAAAATGCAACCCGCCCGACCCAAACCAACCCCAAATATACTTACCATATTACCCTGCGAATTGGAAAACATGAAAACAGCAACAAGGCAGCCGCGCCACCACCGACAAAAGTTGCAGAACAAAACAAGACCCGGCAGGAAATGGGCGACCCAGCAGTACCCGAACCGAATTAATATTACTGATACCGACCTAGAGGACATGTGTGTGTATGTGTGTGTAAAAGATAACTGAGCCGCGAGAAGCGAAGTCCAGTGTGTTTAGAAGTGCAACCCGCCCGCCCGCCCGATCCCAGGTATCAATATACTTACCATAGTCCAGTGTGTGTGTGTCTTAGGCGGGCAGAACAGGAGTACGTGACATGCGAGGGGCCGAGTGGCTAGGGTTTGGGAACGGGCGGGGCACCGAGTGAGGGAGGGGGGAAGGGCGTGAAGGTGCCATGGGGATGGGACACCGGGGGGAGGGAGCTGCCAGGCGCTCCAGGGCGGGGCTGCGGGGTCTTGCTCCCCTCCCCTCCCCTCCCCTGGCCCCCCACCCCCACCCCGGGTGGTGGACGCGCATGGGGGTTGCCGCAGAAGCAAGCGGCGGGAGGGGGGTGCGCGTGCGCACGTCTGGGGAGAAGAAGCCCGACGGCACCCGGGCGGGCGGGCAGACGAGGAGGGACGCACAGGCGGGTGCGGCAGCCCCATCCTTGCTCTCCGCTGCCACCGGCAGGCGGCGAGGCCACCCGCCCACGGGGCGAACCCCTCCCTGCACACGGCCCCTTGTCAAGTCAATGAAGTCGGCGAAACCGCACCCCCTCATGTCAATCAAGCCAGCGAAACCGGATAAGATCACCGAACTGAGAACCGCCGATGTTGGGATGGACAAAGACCGCATCAACCCCCCTTGCAAGTGGATTTCTTATGCATCCCCGCCTTCCCTCCCCCTCCCGTCTACCTATGTCCAATACTCCGTCCCCGCCCCCCCCCCAAAATGTCTACCTATTTCCTGTACCCCGCTGCGGCCCCCCCCCCCCAATGTCTACCTATTTCCCTTACCCCGCCCCCCCCAAAAACGCCTACCAACTTCCTTTCCCCCGACCCCGACCCCGCCTCCCGCCGCCCCCCACCCCACCCCGGCCAGACGATGCTGTCCGAGCTTCAGGCCACCAACACGCAGCTGGGGGAGCGGTTCGAGGCGCTGGAGGCGGCCTTCCGGGCCACCAGCGAGCAGCGCGCGGAGGCGGAGGCGCGCGCCAACGAGACGGCCCGGCAGCTGGCGGATGCGCGGGAGCAGGCGGCGGCGCTGAGGGAGCAGCTCAGCGCCAAGAACAAGGTGGGGGCGGGGGCCAGGGGCCGTGGGGGGGGGCGCGGGGACGGGGGCGGAGGGCGGGGGGCGGAGGGCGGAGGGCGGGGGCGGGGGCATGTGCGAAGCGGCGGAAGAGGAGTTACGGTATTACAGGAGGTGTGTGTATCTAGGTGGCGGGTGGAGGGGTCGAGAGGTGTGGCGTTGGCACGGGCGCAGGATGCCGAGGGGGATGAGCGGGGCGGGGTCGTGTTACGTAAAGGGGAAGGGATCAAAAGTGGAAGACTGTGATGAAATCCGCGCCCTCTCCTTCCCGCTCTTCCCTTGTGTCAGTGAAGACAGCGAAACCACGAAACGTCACCGATTGGAGAGGGTAGCTGTCCGGATGTTCGTTTGCCGAGGTTGGAAGTGCGTCGTAGTTCCCGATCCCCGGCCCAACCCCCCGGGCTCCTCTCTTCCGGATCTCCAGGCCCACTTACTGGACCCCATCAACACCCCTCACCGCCCCCACAAACCCCCAGAGCCCCGACCAAACCTCAACTCTGTTCTCATGCCCTGCTCCCCCTCACCCCCCGCCTACCCCCGCTCCCATCCCCCCTGCCTCCACCTCCTCCTCCCCACCCTCATCACCCCCCTCCCCTACCCCGCCCCCTGCCTCCACCTCCTCTTCATCACCTCTCCAACTTCATCCTCCAAGTGTCTCCAAATTTCCTATAACCCCCTCCCCCCCGGCCCTCCCCGGCCCTCCCGCCCTCCCCCCGCCGCCCCGCCCGGCCCGCCCCTCCCCTCTCCCCCTTCAGGCCCTGACGGAGACCGCCCAGGCGCTGTCGGAGGCCCGGGCTGCGGAGGCCAGTCAGCGCATGGCCGCCCAGACCCTCAGCGAGCGGCTGGCGGCGGAGCAGGCGGCCGTCATCAAGCAGACGAGGGACGTGGAGTCGCTGAGGGAGCAGGTGGTGGTGCTCAACGAGCAGGTGGGAGGCGGGGGAAAGGACAAGGGGGAGGGGAGGGGAGGGGAGGGGAGGGAGGGGAGGGAGGGGAGGGAGGGGAGGGGAGGGAGGGGAGGGGAGGGGAGGGGAGGGGAGTACAGGAAAAGAGGACATACCGGTCCAGACACATTCAAACTGCGCTGCTGCCGCCAGAGCAAAGGTCCGGTGAAGGACCAGCTGCACCGGGGAGGGATCTCTCTCCAGGGGGAGGGAGGGAGGGAGGGGGAGGGAGGGAGGGGGAGGGAGGGAGGGGGGAGGGGGATGTAGGACATGCTCAAACGCGCAGGTGCGGGGAGGGGAAGGGAAGGGAGGGGACGGGGAAGGGGGGATACAGGAAGTCGGTAGACGATCTCAAACCGCGCCGTTATGTCAATCAAGACATCGACCCCGTGAGCATCCCCCAACCCCGCGCAATCAGCCATCCCCGCAGGTTTCTCGATCTTAGAGCCAAACACGCAACATCACTGACCCCGCCAGCGACGTCCTCGCCCGACATCCTAATCAGACCACACCCTCCCCAACCTCGCCCTCCTTCTTTCCCTCCCTCCTTACCTCCCTCTTCGCCTCCCTGCCTTCCCGCCCTCCGTCCCTCTATCGCCGGGTGCGCCCCCCCCTTCCTGGACTGTTCATCTTTTACCCCCCCCCCCCGCCCCCACAGATCGCCTTCCTGTCGGGCTCCGACAGCAGCGTCAAGAAGCTGCAGGAGGCCCTCCGGCGCTCCGACGGGGAGCTGGCGGAGCTGCGGGGCGACCTGGCGGGGGCGCAGAAGCGGGCGGCGGAGGCGGACCGCACCGCGGCGGACATCGGCAAGGTGGGTGTGTGGGTGAGAGGTGGGGGGTTGGGAGGGTGGGGGAATGGAGTGTGAGGTGGGGCGACGCGTGCCTTGGGGCCTACAGGGTGGGCGGGACCCCGGGGGAGGGGGCGGGGGTAAGACGCCGGCGAGGCGGGGTCGGGGGCGGCTGGCGGGGGCGTGGCGGCTGGCGGGGGAGGTTCTGGGTGCGGCGAGGAGGTGGTGGGGAAGGGATGGAAGGGTCTGAGGACTTGATAGGCAAGGATGGTGGATTATGGGAAAACTGGGAAACCAACACATGTTTGCGTGACATGGTAGTCAATACACGCTCTTCAGCTCGCTGCCCCGCGTCTGGTCATCAGCGTGCGGCCCCCACTACGGTCTTCTTCCCCGCACCTTCCCGCCGCGCCGACGTGTCATCATCGCCGCCGCCGCCGTACACAGGACCTGGAGCGCCTCCGCCGCGAGCTCGCCGCCGCGTCGTCGGCGCTGGCGGAGCGCGAGTCCGCGCTGGCGCTGGCGCGCCGCGCCGCTGAGGCGACGGACTCGGAGCTGCGCGGCGCGAAGCGGCAGGCGGAGGCGGCGGCGGCGGAGGTGGCGGCGATGCGCGCGCAGGTGGCGGCGCTCAGCGGGGAGCTGGTGGCGGTGCGGCAGGACCGCGACGCGGCGAGCCGGGCGGAGTTCGAGTCGCTGCGGCAGCTGCAGCAGGAGCTGGCGGCGGAGGCGGCGGCCACCCTGGAGCTGCTGAACAAGGCGGAGAGCCTGGTGCTGGCGTCGTCGGGTGAGGCAGGGGCGGGGGTGTGTGTGCGGGCGGGGGGTTGTGCGGGCGGGGGGGGGTGTGCGGGCGGGGGGGGTTTGCGGGCGGGGGGGTGCGGGCGGGGGGATGGACGGGTGGGCTTCCGGGGTTAGATGTGGGGTGGGGGTTGGGGGGAGGAGGACGCGTGTGTGTGGGGGGGGGGAAAGTGGTGGTGGTGGTGGTTTGAGGACTTAGGCTGGTGATTGCGGCGGTGGTGATGGTGGAGAGGAACAGGAGATGAGGCGGGGGGAGGAAGGGCAGGAACGCGATGGCGGCGAGGAGTGCCCCTCCAGCTGTCGCTCCGTCCGTTGTCCGCCCTGGACCGGCACCCAGGGCACGTCCATTCCTGGGTGGGTGGTTTGGTATCTCTTTTCATTCCCCACCCACCTCCTTGTTCGCTGTGACCCGCTTCACTCATCCATGACCCTCCACCCACCCACCCACCCACCCACCCACCGCGCTCTGCCCGCTCTGCACTCCTCCCCCCTCTGCCCGGCCTAGAAATTACCTATACAACCCTTCCCGCTCTTCCCGGCCTACCAATTTTCTACACACACACACACGCTCTGCCCGCCCGGCCCTCCGGCCGCAGAGCAATCCACGGTGTCGTCCATGGTGGACGTCAACTCGGCGTTGCAGCAGGCCCGCAGCGTGAGTGGCGTGGTCGGTGGGATAATGACAAGACTGGGCCGTGAGAGGAGGAGTGACGTGGCGTGACGTGGCGGGGGCTGTGGACTAAAGATGTAAGGATGAGGTTGCGGCTCCTGCCGTTGTGCCTCCACCACACCGCCACCGTTTGAGGTCTTTTGTCATCTGCACGTCGTCGTCGTCGTCGTCGTCGTCGTCGTCACCGCCGCGCTGCTTGCTTGCCAGTTGCGCCACACCCGTCTGTCTGATCATCTCGCGGGCGGTTTTACGCACGTGTACGACACACTCACTCGTTGTTGTTGTTGTTGTTATTGTTGTTAACATGGTAAATATATTGGTCCTTGGTTTGGGTCGGGCGGGTTTATTCTCTAAACACACACACCCACACACCCACGGCTCAGTTCTCTTTTACACACCCACACACAGGATCTGGACGTCCAGACGGAGCTGTGGGAAGCTGAGCGGCAAAAGTCCGCCTCCCTAGAGCGCGAGGTCGCCTCGCTGTCCGAGTCGCTGCGCTCCGCCTCGCTCGGCCGACGGCTGGCGGGCGCCGGCGCGGACGACGTCGCCGGCGGCGGCAGCAGCAGCATGTCGGGGACGCTGCAGGCGGCGTTCCTGAGCGCGCGCGGCGGCGCCGGCGGCGCCGGCGGGGCCGGCGGGGCCTCTGCCGGCGTGATGCGCGACATGGAGGTGGCGAACGTGCGGCTGCTGGAGGAGCTGAATGCGGCCAAGAACAGCGCGCTGTCGGCGAGGGCGGAGGCGGAGGCGCTGCAGTGAGTGGCGGCCGGCCGGCCTGGGATGGGCCTGGAGCGGGGCTGGAGCGGGGCGGGCCTGGGCCGGGGCCGGCGGCGGGCCGGGGCCGGAGTTGATGCTCGCGGGAGAGGGAAAGAAGGGGTGGGAGCGGGCGGGAGGTTCCCAGGCGATGGAAAGGACGCCGGCTGTCGAGTTGTCGGCCACGTGCGGCTTTCACCTTGATCCGTAGGGGTCTTGATGTGTGAGGATTGATTGCATTATTGAAGCGGCATTGGATGACATTGACGCGGGATCAGATCGCACTTGAGAGGCTGGCTGCAGGAGGGTAGGGTAGGGTAGGGTAGGGTTTGTCGTGCATCGATCGGCGCGCGCGCCCGAGGAGTAACGCGAGGAGGAGGAGGAGGAGGAGGAGGAGGAGGAGGAGGGGGAGGGGAGGAGGAGGAGGAGGAGGAGGAGGAGGAGGAGGAGGAGGAGGAGGAGGAGGAGGGGGAGGGGGAGGAGGAGGAGGAGGAGGAGGAGGAGGAGGAGGGTGATGGGTGATGGGTGTTTCTTCGCTTTACGCCCTCTGACCCAACCCTTCTCTCCTTCAAACCCTCCAACCCTCCATTCCTCCCCTTGACCCCCCCACCCCCCCCCAACCCCCGGCCCCCCTCAGGACGCGAGTGCAGTTCCTGGAGCGGGAGCTCCGCTCCAGGGACGCCCTCATCACGGACCTGCGCAGCAACGGTGTGGCGCGGGGCAGCCGGCAGGGGGACGCCATGGTGCTGCAGCTCAAGGCGTTGCAGGTGCGGCCCCGCGGTGGTTGTGCTGGTGGGGGGGAGGGGAAGGGGTATAGGAAATTGGTAGACATATTGGTAGACTGCGCTGCTGCCAGAGCGAATGTCCGATAGAGACTCGACTGTACTGGGGGAAGGGGGGAGCACTGGAATGAAAACAGCTCACCCACACCCAGCCCGGCGACAGATACTTGGCCCAGCGATGATTACCGGTGGGAGGAAGGGGGGAGGACGGGACGGTTCTTTTCGCGTTTTTGCCGTTTTGATTGACATAACATAAGGCGGGAAGGGGTAGAGGGTGGGGACAGTGAAGCAACCCGTTGGGGCCAAGGAGGGGACCAAGGAGGGGATGCAGCGGGTCAGAAGGAGCCTTTAGGGGGGCCGGGGCAGGAAGGCCCCGGCGAGTGGGTGAGGGCGAGTGGGTGAGGGGGAGAATGACGCGCAAAAGCACGGGGGCCGACAAGCAAGCGGCGTGACGTGGCCCGGTCAAGCGTGTAAGTCCGCGCTCCCCTCTCTCCTCTTCCGCCCTTTGCCCCTCCACAACGTCCTCCTTTCTCCCGACCCCGACCCCGACCCCGACCCTGACCCCGACCCCGACCCCGACCCCGACCTACTGCCCCCGGACCTCAGGAGGAGAACACCAAGCTCAAGCAGGCGGCGGCCCGCCAGCAACAGGTCCTCAACCAGACCAAGAAGTTCTTCGAGAAGAAGATCAGCCCCGGAGCAGCTGCCAGCGCGGGCAGCAACGGGGTCGCGGCGGCGGCGGCCGCCGCCGCGTCGCCCTCGCGCGGCGGCGGCGGCGGCGCCGTTGGCGGCGGCGGCGGCGCGGCCGGCAGCCCCAGCCGCAACGGCGCGTGATGCGTGGCGTCGCTCACTCACTCGCGCCCACTGGGTCACTGAAAGCCCCCTGACGGACGGACGGCAGGGGCGCCACCTCTCTAGCCCCCGGCGCCTCCGGCCCCCTCCGTGGCGTCGCTGACTCCAGGGGGGGCTCTCCCGCGTCGCTGACTCCAGGGGGGGCTCTCCCGCGTCGCTGACTCCAGGGGGGGCTCTCCCGCGTCGCTGACTCCAGGGGGGGGGCTCTCCCGCGTCGCGTTGCGGCGGCGCCGGTCGTTGGCAGCTTGGCACTGATCGGCGGCAAGGACGCGCGAGCAAGGAAGCGCTTGGGATGGGCTGCCGTCGCATCAACAACAAAAGGGGGAGGGGTTGGAGGGTTAGTCACAGTTACCACGGACATCAGGGGAGAGGGGGACATTGATGTGCACGTGTAAACGTATGTGTGTGTTGGTCGATGGCAGGGCAGCGTGCGTGACTTGGGAGGGGTGAGGCAGCAGGCGCCCGTTTGGGCAAGTTAGGGCACCGGGAGGGGCGTGTGTGTGTATGTAAGGATGGACGGGAGGGGGAGAAGGATGGGGATGGGGAGAGTAAACCCGAAACCCGTGGGGGGTGGGGAGACAGAGAGTTGGGAGAGGGGAGGGGTTATACCAGACGATTTCGCAGCCTTGAGATTGACGAAGAGGACTAGCTCAGGTAGCGGGGGCGGGGCCGCGGGCGGGCAAGACGTGGCTTTGCGTTTGCGAGCCCCAGGACGCTGAACCAAACGCGGGGACCGGCAAGATGCGGGGGGCGGGGGGGCGGGTCGATCGGTAAAGATGCGTGAAGGAAAGGACATACATGCAACAGCAGCAGCAGCAGCAGCAACAGCAACAGTAGTGGCGGCGAGCGAACCCGGTCATGTTAACTCACGATTGACCCCCCCCCCAGTAATTTGTTTCATTATGGCGTCTCTCAAACGAGAGGCCTTCGCAGAAGCCTTTATTTAGACAATAGAAGAAAGCACTTGATGTAGGGCAACGAGACTCGGAAACAACGGGGCCTGTCAAGACCCTGCCCTCTTGAGACAGCGGAGGTGCGGGTCCCTGAGCCTCATCATCGCCTCCCGCCCCCCCCTCCGAATTCAGGTGCGCTGCACTGCAGCGCACGTGCCTGCCCGCCGGCCTCCCTGCCGAGCGGCCGCGGCCGGTGCGCTGCTCATGGCGGTCCCTGTCAAGGCGCGTTGGCGCGGCCTCGGCTGAGGGTTGGGTGCCGGTCGGCCCGCCGGGGCGTGCCCGCAGCAGCGGCCTGGGGCGCGCCGTTGGGCGTTGTTGGCGTTGCTGGGGCCTGTGGCCACGCAGGCAGCGGCCGTGGTTGTGATTGTTGTGGATTGATTGGGATGGGTTAGCTGATGGGTGGCCGGCGGCTCCAGGACTCGGAGGTTTGGTGTGCCGGTGTGTGCCCCCGCCCAGGCGGGGGGCGGGGGCCGGTGTGTCGCTGTCTTTATTGACAAAAAGGGGGGCCGGTGTCGCTGGGACGCAGTAGATGATCTGTGGGCTGTGGGTGATCCCCAAATGGCACAACGCAAACCGGGAGCCGAGCCGAGCCGACGCCGGGATGGATGACAAACCACGCACGCTGCAGCCCGGCGTCATCGACCCCGCCCTTGACGTCGCCGTTGCTTGCTTGCCCTGGAGCGCGCGCGCGCGCGCCCGTTGTGTGGCGACGCCGACGCCGACGCCGACGCCTGCGCTGCGCGAGACGCGCCGCGCCGTGCCGCGCCGCGCTGTGGCCCCATCCTCGCCTGTGGATGGCGGCTGCCGCCTCCGCGGGCCGTCCTCCGCGGACTGGGGAGGCGGTATGTGCCGTGTGGCCTGTGGGGTTGGGTGAGGACGTGTGGGCGTGCACGGCATGGGGAAACAGGTCGAGAGCGATGTAGGGGGAGGGAGGGATGGAAAGCCAGTGAGGAAGCTTACGCGCCTGGGCGCGCGCGCTCTCGGACTCTCAGCGGCGGGAGCGGCCCCGGCCCCGAATCCAGGGCAGCAGCCAACGAACGGCGGCGTCGCAGAGCCCCCTCACGCCCCGGAACCTGACCTTGCGGGACCGATGCGGCATTCGGTGTGGGAGGGCGAGATGTGTGGAGGGGGGGAGACAGTCGGTCAGGAGCGAGGGCGCCGGGCGGGATCTTGCACTTACCTCGACATCCGTGGACTAGCCGCACGTGGACTAGCCCGTGGACTAGAATGGAGCGACCAATTAGAATATTCAATGTGCTTGCCATGATTACTACCGTGCACGGTCTTTCAGTGTGACGACGCCTCCCGCGCGAGTCGTGGGGCAGGCGTGGTAAGGGGCGGCACGGCCGGCGGTGTCTCGTACCCTGTCGTACTGGCTGGTCGTACACGTGCCGACGTGCTGGGCCGGCAGCGGAGGGATGGGTGGCCGACCTGATTTTTTCATGCGGAGGTCCCGACCGGGACCTTGTCAACGGGGAGGGAGGGGAGGGGCGCTGCAGCGCCGAGGACGGCGCGCGGGCGTGTGGAGGTGCACGGGGCTGTGCGTGAGGAGTGGTCAATGCGCGGTGGGAGCCGTTTCGGGCGTGATGGATCGAAATCGTCGTACATCACGCCTCGTTTGTTTTTCCATGGATGGTGTCGCCGGAAACCTATTCGCCTTGGTCTTATAGCGCGGCATGTGGCTATTTGGGGGCTGGTGTCGGCCCTGTGCAATTGTTTTCTGAGCGGGATGAACGTTCCGTTAGTGCAGCTAGAGCAGGTACACTGTAGTTATGGCATGGCACGCCACGACGGGCGGCTGCTGATACCGCACCCCTCGCGGGCGTCGTTACGCGGGGGCGGCCTTCGTCGTCGTCGTCGTCGTGCGCCTGGTGTGCTCTCAGACGCGTTGACTGTCAACAAGGAGCCAACTGCACTGCAGCGCTGCGGTCGGCGCAACGGGCTGGCGATTGCGGGCGCTGCCGAGCGCGCACCGCCGTTGGGGCAGGCCGTCCCCAGGTTGCCGTCGTCCCCCCGGCTGCATGTGCCACATTCCCACCCACATACCACCCACCCACAACCTTCCAACCATTTGGGCATTGGGATTTGGGAAACTACCCATTTGGGCCGATCCCGGCAGAGCGCTCCCCCTCGCGCTGTGGCGCTGTTCCGCGGACCGCTGAAGCCAGGAGTCAGGTCAAGCGGTGTCATGCGTTTTTAGCATGGGAATGAGCCCCGAAGGCCGACCCTGGCGTACGGTCGTCCCTTCCCTTCAAGGCATATCGGGGGCACGGCCCTGCTCGGCCTCAGGCCAGCGTCGCCCGTAGCTAGCCCGAGACACCCTGGACACCCGGGAGGCCTGCTGGGAGAGACCTGCTGCGGGCCTTACACAGAGCTCCACCGCCACCACCAGCTCCCACCAGCTCCGGGCGCGCCGGCCGCCGTTGGGGACATTCGAGCTGGGCAGCGCCTTCGAACCGGACCGAACCGAGAACCTCCACAGGAGGCCGCGGCGGCTCGCCCCACATCGAGTGGGGCACTGCTGTGCACCAGACAGCCTCAGGCAAGAGGACACCTACACATCGGGATACCGAGAGACGAGGCGCGCACACACCTATACACACACGGCTCAGTTTTCTTTTACACGTACACATACCGCCTCACATACGGTAATACAATAACACGATGTCTGTTCTGCCGCGATGTCGAACACCTGCAAGGACACGCGACGCACTGAGCCGGTCATAAGCCGCGCAACGCAAGAGTCGCAAGCGCCCTCCCCAGGAGAGGTTTCTAGGCGGGGCGCTCCACGCGGCGCTGCGCCGCGCCGCCCTCCGTCTCGCTTCGAGGCTGCACTCTCCGCCGACCGACCACACACTACGCACTTTCTCTCCTCCATCCCTCCAACCCCCAGTGCTGTGTGGCATACTCGCCACGAGCCGCTCTCCGCCGCACTCATTGGGGCCGAGTGCACACCGCCCCGCGGCCCCCCCCCCACACACAAGCCAGGTCGCGCAGCAACCCTTCGGTGCCGACCGTCTCACACTGCCATGACTGGATGGCTTGACTTGATCGGTGATCGGTGGTCCCCACACAGCCAGCCGCGCACTAGCGTCACCCTCACAACGGCCTTGCCCGGCAGGCCTTTGCCTTC
Source organism: Eudorina sp. 2006-703-Eu-15 (assembly GCA_003117195.1). Classification (NCBI taxonomy): domain Eukaryota; kingdom Viridiplantae; phylum Chlorophyta; class Chlorophyceae; order Chlamydomonadales; family Volvocaceae; genus Eudorina; species Eudorina sp. 2006-703-Eu-15. The sequence continues at coordinate 339,445 of BDSI01000053.1, read as the reverse complement.
AGAGCTCCATCCCTGCCGCGAGAGCCTGGCCACCAAAAATGGCGAGAACCACCCACCCATCCACCCACCCAACGACCCATCCACACATGGGCCAACGCTCATCCCCCCCCACTAACACAGGCGTGCCACCCGCCTCATCCTCTGGCACTGGGCCGGGTGCGGGGGGCGGATGCGGGAGCCGGGCCATATCAGCGCGAGGAGCGCTCCCACCGCCGCCACACATCCCACCACCGCTTCGGGTTCAGGCCCTCCCAGGCCCTCTGCGCAGGTCGCTGTCCAGTAGGCAACCATCCGAGCATCCGCATCCCTACCTCCCGCCCCCACGCGGCCCGCCACCACACAATCACGACCACGACCACGATCCTTCTGCTGCATACGCACCTTGCAACGCCGGCCTTTCCCCCCTGCACTTCCCCAACTCGCCCGCCTCCATCAATCAATCCCCTGGGTCGCGTGGGCGCCGCAGCGCCCCCCACCACCCCAAAACCCCTTTTTTTACGACTGGCGGGTGAACTTGAACTTGGGCTTGTTGATCGAGAAGAGCTCCTCCTCGCCGCCGTCCTTGTCCTTCTGCATCTTCCGGAAGCGGTTCAGCACGAAGCCCGGCACCAGCTTGTCCACCAGGCCCTCCTCGTACGCCTCCTTCACCGAGAAGTACCTGCGGGTTGTGATGAAGGCCGGAAGCAGCCCCGGGCCGGGGGTGGGTGGGGTGCGCGGGCAGGGGGTATGGCGCGAGGGTAGGTTAGTAGTGGCAACATGCCTAGGAGACGGATGGGGTCCAAAGGAGGGGGGTAGTAACAGCATGGTTGGCCGGGGACGAGGCGGCCCACGGGAAAGGGGAAAGGGGCGCGGGTGGATCGTAGCTGGAGCCCGCCCCGCCCCTGCCCCTGTGCCCTTCTCATGTCAATCAAGACAAGAAACCGCGCATCCCCCCCACACAGCGAAACTGCGCTCCTCCCCCCGCCCCTGCCCCGGCGCTCCCCCCATGTCCCACCACGCACACCACACATCCTCCCAACCTCCCACCCGCCCGCCTATCCCCCGCCCCCTATCCTCCGCCCCACTGACCGACCCACGGACCCCCGATCGATCGACCGACCCATGGGACTCACCGCTTGCGCGACAGGTACTGCTTCTGGCACGTCTCCAGGTCCTTGCCGGTGGACCTCGCCAGGATGGCCGCATAGTACTTGGTGGCGTAGTCCAGCTCGTTGGCCTGCAGCTGCGCGTCCACCGTCTGACCGAACACGCGGTTCATGACGGGCGGCGCCGTCGAGATCTTGGCGTGCGGGAACGAGTACCTAGGGGAGGGGTGCGTGGTGGCGGTGATGGTTTGGTTTGGGGGGTGCCGAGGAGGTTGAAATTTCAAGGCAACGGCCCAGGTGGTTCAGGGTATAGTGGAGGGAGAGGTATAGACAGGGGGAAGTTTATACTGTGTGTGGGTCAGGCAACAGTCTCTGCCCCGGGGGTCCTCTTTCCCTCGCAGGGAAAAACGATGTTGGGGGCGCCAGCCTCTCGCGTCGGCTTCCGGGAGGCCCTTGCCCCGCCCCGTAGCTCGCGGCGTAGCTTCGCCAGCCGCGTGTGAGAGACAACCGTGGTGACTGTTTTGACGTGAGGTCAGGTCACGTGCAACACCGCCTGGCCCGGCCATGCTCCGCTTTGCTGTGACGGCGCCGGCTGTGCCCCCTTGGCCAAGCTGTCCATCCCCCCTTTGTCAATCAAGACAGCGAAATCCGCGACACATCGCCGAATGTGCCCTGCTGTAGTAGGTGCCCGGCTGTTCCCATCCCCTTGCAATCCGCCGCCGCCGCCGTCAGCGCGGCCCCAATCGCCCCGTCAATTGGCCTATAGCCAGCCTGGCGTCCGTACGAGCCTTGAGACCGAACCCCCTCGTGTTGGAGACTTGGAGTCCGAACAACCGCCGTTAATTGTGCCGCTGATGCCGCCTGAAACCTCTTTCAACTCCCAGCGCATCGACGCAGTCCTGCGCGCCCCTCAACCGCCCCCAAGGAGACCCACATCGCCAGATCGACCTTCCGACTGGTGCCTCCCCCCTCTGCTCCCTTGCCTTGCATCTCCCTTCCCTCAAGCCCCGTCGTGTCCGGGGACCTCCCCCCGCGGCCCCATCTCCCCCGGACCCGTCACCCGCCCACCCGCCCAAACCCCCCACCACCCAGCGACCCACCTGTGCCCCTTGGCGCCCGCGGACAGCAGCACCGCCGCCTGGTTCTGCGCCTTCCACGTCACCCCCGTGTAGAGCGGCGCGCGCGTGAAGCCCAGCGCCGCCCAGATAGCATAAAACTCGTTGTCGGCGCTGATGGCCTGGCCCTTGTCGTTGATGCAGCCGGTGGAGTTGAGGTACACGTAGATGGGCCGCTGCCGGTTGCGGTCGTCGAAGTCCAGGTAGTAGCACTGGGCCACCACCAGCTCCGTCACCGAGGGCAGGAACTGGGGCGGGAGGCAGGGCGTGACGGGGCCGGGGGGCATGAGGCGGTGTCGGGGAGCAGGAAAGGTCCGAACGGGATACGGCAACAGTACCACCAGATGTCCCGAGGGGACAAGAAGGGTGTGGCGGAAGGGCCCCCAGCGGGGCCGTGCATGCGGCGGGCGGGGCTCGCCACCGGGGCTCGCCAGCACGGAGATGGATCTCTAGGCCAATGGTGTCACACTCCGCGTCCGTGGGGTCCCCGCGTCCCCGGGGAGGGGGGCGGCGGCGCTGGGTCGCACCACTGCGGGGCTGCTACCCCAGGCCCGCCCCGCCCCGCCCCGTACCCACACCAAGACGTGAACCCGGGATCCCGACGGGGTCCGACCTCGCCTCTGAATGCGACTGCCAGACCCAAGCACCCGTCCTCGTGGGACTGCCCGCCCACGCGGCTGTGTCCATAAGAAACACCAAGGCCGCAGGCCGCATGAGAGTTAAGCAAGACCGGACCTGACCCCATGGCTAATCCTTAGGCTCCGCCGACATGGACATGACAGCGCATGTGGAACGGCACTGGAAACGGCTGTCGCCGCCACCGCTGCTGCTGTCCGCTGCGCTGGTTCTAACGGGACCGCCATCCTCAATTCTCCCGTCAAGTTCGCGCCGGGATCTGTGCTCTGGCAGGCAGCGCAGTGTTCTTAACTATGTCTAACCGCCGCCAAGGTCGCGCAGTGGAAGCCGGGCGATGCAAGGAGGAGCGGGTGCCGGTGCCTCTTGGTGGCGATGCGATCGGGGTCGCGATGAGAGGGCAACCCCCCTGCACTGCCCATCGGGGTCGCGATGACAGGGCAACCCCCCTGCACTGCCCATCGGGGTCGCGATGAGAGGGCAACCCCCTGCACCGCCCATTCCCCCGAACACCCAGAGTCCCGCGCCAGTCCCTTCGCACACGTTCACACACCAAACCCACCACGTTTCAGCACCGCTGCTCAAACCCCCCGCGTCTTAACACCGCTGTTTCCAGGGCGTGAAGAGCTATGCGGACATTGAACGCTGCCACGGCCATGAGCCTGCCTGCGCCGACGACGTGGCGCGCGCACGGACGAGCGCCCTCCCGTATGCTCCCCTTGCCAACATCCCCTACGTCAGTCAGCGCATCCTTGCCTTCCAGCTCCCGACTACACGCTCCGCCCCCTCCGGTGCCCCCCCCCCCGGCGGCCCCCCCCCAGACGGCCCTGCCCTGCCAACATGCTGCGTCCCGTCCCCGGGTGACCGGTTCGGATTGGCGGTAACCAGGGGGAGGAGGGGGTTGAATAGAAAAACAGCCCCGATACACCCAGCCCAGGGGGGAAGGGGGGTAATTAGGAAATTGGTTGGGAGGGAGGAAGGGTGGCCCCATGGTGCTGCACTTTCGTGCCGTTTGATGCGGGCAGCGGGATGGGCCACCAAATCAATTCGAGCCGCTCGGGTGGCTCGGCGCCACTCTGGGCTTCAATTTCTACCCTCAGGACATACAACGCCGTGGCCGCGCCCGTGACGGCACAAGCTCATTGCGGCCCTTCCCGCGCTAGCTTTCTACCTTCCGTGCACAGGGGTGATGGATTATTGGACCGCACCGGTGCTTGGCACTCGGATGTCCCTTAATTGCGGCATCGAGCCCCGAGAGCCCCTCATATTGAAAGCACCCAGCGAGGCAGTGCCCCTTAGCTTACACCGCTGATCTGAGAAAGGTCTTACCGGCATGCTGATGTAAATGACGCGCTGCTGCAAGAGCAGCGACGGAAGGTCCGGCGGGTTCCCGAAGCGCTCCGCCTCCGGCAAAAAGATAGGCCTGCCCTCCGGGTAGTTGGGATAATCTCCGTAAGCGGCCCGCGCCCCGCTGTAACCGCGGCCAGCGCGATAGCTCCCGCCAGCCATGTTTGTGACGTTATATCCGAACTGCTCCGGCTGAAACTTTTCGCCTCGCAAATAAGCTTTCGATGAAAGCGTTTTCTGCAGGGCATTGGGCCTTGATAAGATCTACGAAAATGTCCATGAGCTAGCTGGTTGTGCGGCGCGACGCAAGGACATACCGGGTCCGGCAGGTCTGAACGCGGTCCTGCCAGGCCTAGTGCACGGATCTGGCGTTCAGAAAGCCCAAAGGAGGCCTCTCGCTGATCCTGCTCAACAATCGGCGACGACGTCGATGCCTCCTCCTGCTCCTGCTGCTGCGGTCCAGGCGCAAACCACTCATACTGCTGACTGAGCCTGCTCGTAAGCTGATAGTACTCGGCATCTCCATCACTGTATTCCGCGGTCGGCCCAAACGTCCGCCAGTTGTTGTTCACTGCGACGTGGCGATGCCCTGGCCGGCGCAAGACGGGAGCTGGCAAGGACGTAGGTGCACATTGTGCAGGGGTGGTCCGCATCTTAGGCGTGCGGAACGCCAGAACTGACTGCATCCTTGGTCTTTTGTGAAATATCCGGCTAGCACCAAATTGTGGCAACCCTTGTCGTGTCTTAAGTAAAGCCACCCCAAATCCTAGGCAAGTATCATCTTCAAATCGTCAACAGAAGCCCGAACCACCGGGTAAGGTGTTCAGGTCTGTTGTCACGGAATTGTCGCCTTCGCAAATTTCGTTGGTGCTCCGGAACCCGTCATGGCGTTCCAAACCGAAAACCGGATTACCATTGCCAATTGACTATGCATTACCGTGATAAGGCTAGTTCAACGTATAGCTCTGCGCTTGTCGCGGCGCAGCTGCCAACAAACGATCTTGTGTGTGTCCCGGAAGTGTACACACTATGTCGGTGTTAGCTAAGCTTTTGGCAGGCGGGGGTGCCTTAGCAAAGTCTGGACAAGTTGGACTGCTTGGTCAACGAGTGTTGTTGGCCACAGCGCAACAAGGAACGCTATCGGAGTCGCGGACATACGCGTCGCAGACCTACCCCATTATCGACCACCAGTATGACGCTGTTGTGGTCGGCGCGGGTGGAGCTGGCTTACGCGCTGCAGTCGGTCTGTCGGAGCTGGGCTTCAAGACAGCGTAAGGACATCGAAGCTGATTCATGCGGCTGGTCGGTTGCCACGTTGACATAGTCGGTTGCCACGGTGCGTAGGTGTGTGACCAAATTGTTTCCGACACGTTCCCACACGGTGGCAGCCCAGGGCGGCATTAATGCCGCCCTGGGCAACATGACGGAAGACGATTGGCGCTGGCACGCTTACGACACGGTTAAAGGCAGCGACTGGCTTGGCGACCAGGATGCAATTCATTATATGTGTCGTGAAGCTCCAAAGGCAGTTATCGAGCTGGAGAACTACGGTTTGCCCTTTTCGCGGACCGAAGATGGAAAGATTTACCAGCGCGCCTTCGGCGGCCAGAGCCTTGACTACGGCAAGGGTGGACAGGCCTACCGCTGCGCATGCGCTGCAGACCGCACAGGCCACGCGATGCTTCACACGCTCTACGGCCAGGCCATGAAACACAACATCCAGTTCTTCGGTGAGCAGCCTCACCCCCAGGCGGCACTCTAATCTTACTCTTGCACGGCAGTCCGCTGGAGCGCATCATGATATTTGCGCGCACGCGCTCCGGGGCGGGAGCATCTAAACTCCGCCACCCGAATGAACCTCAGCGCGAGTCGTCAGAGCTGGGGCGAAACCGTTCGAGGACCCTCTCCTCAACGGATGCCTCTCCTCCTCTGTGCCCGCCTCTCCTCCTTTCACCCATTTGCACGTCATGGTATGCCCCTCTCCCCCTGCCGCCCCTGTTCCCCTTCCCGACTCCCCCTCCCCCGAACCCCTTCCCGCCCTCCGTGTCCCAGTCGAGTACTTTGCGCTGGACCTCATCATGGATTCGGACGGGGCCTGCCGCGGCATCATGGCGCTGTGCATGGAGGACGGCACCATCCACCGGTTCCAGGCCCACCAGACCGTCCTGGCGACCGGCGGCTACGGCCGCGCCTACTTCTCAGCCACCTCGGCGCACACGTGCACGGGCGACGGCAACGGCATGGTGGCCCGCGCGGGACTGCCGCTGCAGGACCTGGAGTTCGTGCAGTTCCACCCCACCGGCATCTACGGCGCGGGCTGCCTGATCACGGAGGGCTGCCGCGGCGAGGGCGGCATCCTGCGCAACAGCGAGGGCGAGCGCTTCATGGAGCGGTGCGTCCCCCGCAGGGGCGGACCTGGACGGGCGGGCGGGCGGGGAGGCGGGCGGGGCTCCTGGGCCGGGGTGCCGGGGCGGGGCCCCAGGGCCGGGCGCCGGGGCGGGGCTCCTCGACGGTCAGCCACCGCGGCACACCTCCGCGGCAGGGCGGACCAAGCCCTGCGAGCCGGGCCACGAAGACGAGCCGCCCAGCAGTTAGTTAGTTCATAGCAGCGTCGGCGGCAGCTGCAGCAGCAGTAGCAGCAGTTGCCGCGGCAGCTACGGGGCTGCACTGGGTGGGGTGGGGGCGGCAGCTGTCGCAGTGCAGGTCGCTGTGCGAACTTTTCACACAGGGTCTTTTGTCGCAGCGGCAGCGGGGAGCTATTGACCCAAAGCAGTCCTGGGTGGTGTTGCTTATCATAAGGCAGCCTTGGGAGTCGATGGGGAGTCGATACAACACCTCATCCGGGACTTCTGCATTTTGCACAAGGCTAGCGGGCAGCCAGTTCCATGGCTGGCGGGCGCTGTGTATTGAAAAGGGAAAAAACAGCCCAGACACACCCAGCTCGGCGCTGCGGATGCCGGTGGATGGCGCTCCTGCCTGGTTGTAAGAGCAGTCGGGGCGCAGCCCCATCAGCGTCCTCCCGGGTGCTGCCCGCGGTGCTGTCCTGGGTGCTGCCCGCGGGGCGTCGATCCTCCGCGCACCATTGAACCTGGGCTTCTGCGGTCCCTAACTGCTCCCAAGTGTGCGTCCCGCGCGCGCTGCGGCGCCAAGCCCGGGAAGGGAAGGGAACGGTGCGGTCGCATGGCAGCCGGTCCCGTAACGAGCGCTGAGCCGGCGGCCGGCGAGCCGGCGGCGGCCACGCCTGGCCGAACCCACAAGCCCCGCGGTACCCGTAGTGTATGTATGTCGAGGAGAAGAACCGAGCCGCCGCGAGTCTGTGTGTGAGTTTGTGCCAACCCTACGGGTATGGGCTTCCATCTTCCTCCGCTTGGCTGCGCCGCGCCGCGCCGCGGCGCGGAGGGCTGGCCTCGCCGCGGAGTTCCTCACCATGCTGCACGAGCAGAACTTCAAGCTGGATCGCTCTGCCCGCGCTGCGCTGCGCCCTGCAGGTACGCCCCCAGCGCCAAGGACCTGGCGTCGCGCGACGTGGTGTCCCGGTCCATGACCATTGAGATCCGCGAGGGGCGCGGCTGTGGGCCGGAGAAGGACCACATCTACCTGCACCTCAACCACCTGCCGCCGGAGCTGTTGGCGGAGCGCCTGCCGGGCATCAGCGAGACGGCGGCCATCTTCGCCGGTGTGGACGTGACCAAGGTGCGGTGACGGGGTAACTGGCGGAGACAGCAACAGCAGCGGTAGCAGCAGCAGCGCGCTGGGGCGTGTGGGTAGCAGGATGGCGCTCGGGGGTTGAGTGGTGGGGCAGTGTTGGGGCAGCCGGGAGGGTTGAGGAGGACGAGGGGAGCTCGGTTGGGGTCGGTGAGGGCGTGTTGCGCAGCATGCCGGTCATCACCGCCTCGTTGTGACGGGGCGTACACACAAATCATTCCGGTGGCGGGTTCCTCACTCAACACAATCATCCGCGTCGGCCGGCCGGAACCTCCTTCCTCCTCGCCCCTGGGCCCCGTTCTCTGCCCGCCGTCCTCGGTCACCGACATTTGCCGTCCCTCCCCTCCCCATCCCCTCCCCTCCCCATCCCCTCCCCTCCCCCTCCCCGCCCGGGCCACAGGAGCCCATCCCGGTGCTGCCCACCGTGCACTACAACATGGGCGGCATCCCCACGAACTACATGGGCGAGGTGCTGGCGCCCACCCAGGACAACCCGGACAAGGTGGTGCCGGGCCTGTTTGCGGCGGGCGAGGCGGCCTGCGCGTCCGTGCACGGCGCCAACCGCCTGGGCGCCAACTCGCTGCTCGATATCGTGGTGTTCGGCCGCGCATGCGCCAACCGCATCGGTGGGTTGCGGGGTTGGACCCCAGGCCGCATGGCGGTGGCGGGACAGGACATCGCGGCGGAGTGGGTGCGGAGTGTGATTGCCCCGCCCGGGAGGGATGCGAGAACCTGCGATGCGCCGGCGTGGCGGGGCCGTTTTCTACCACCCCCCGCCGCCGGCGTGGTTTCGTGTCCTCCCACTGACCGACTGACGGCGAGGAAGCCGTCAGCCACTCGCTCAACCGCTGCTGACCCGCTCCTATGTTAGCACTGCGCTCTCCCTGGGCCGACCCCCCGTTTGTTCCCTTCATCTCGGTCGTTTTGCTCACGTTGTGGTCCCTGCGCGCCCCTCTGCCGGTCCCTGGCAACACCGCCTTGGCAACACCGCCTTGGCAACGCCGCGGCCGTGCGCCGTGAGCCGCGCAGGCCAGATCATGAAGCCCAACGCGCCGCACAAGCCGCTGCCGGCGAGCGCGGGCGAGAACGCGGTGGCGCGGCTGGACGGGCTGCGCAACGCCAAGGGCAACCTGCGCACCGCGGACATCCGTCGCAACATGCAGAAGATCATGCAGAACAACGCGGCGGTCTTCCGCACGCAGGAGACGTTGGCGGAGGGCTGCAAGCTCATCGACGAGTGCGCGGCGTCCTTCCGGGATGTCAAGGTGGGGTTGGAGGGGCGCGAGTGGAGGAGGGGAGGAAGGGAGGAGGGGAGCATCAGGGCGGGGGGGGCAAGGCGGGGAGAGGAGGGTTGGGGCGGGGGTGATGGGAGGAGAGGAGGGTTAGGGCGGGGGAGAGGGGGCGGCGGCGGCGGAGGAGGAGGAGGAGGATAGCGGAGTTGGCCGTGCGCGCGGGTGCCGCATTTATCGCGCTTTGGGTTTGGCAGGTCCCGCCCTGAGTTGGGCTCGGGCAACGCGCCACGAACACGGCACCTCTTAAGGCGTTCCGTTTTATTTGCACTCCTAGGGAGGCGCGTTGCCCCAAACAGAATAACAGGGCGCTGTGTGGGGAGCAGGGCAATGGAGGCGGGCACACTTTGCCAGCGCTCATGCATGGTAGCCGAGTTCATGAAATTGTACAGTTTAGGTAATTCCCTGCCATCCGGCTGGCCTTCGACGGTCCTTGATGGCTTTGGGTTCGGTGTTCATCTAGGGTTTGCTTTTGCGCGCGCGCCGCCTCTATTGCGCGGTCTGCCGGATCGCAGATCACCGACCGCGGCCTGGTCTGGAACACCGACCTGGTCGAGACGCTGGAGCTGGAGAACCTGCTGCTGAACGCCGCCATCACCATGCACGGCGCGGAGCAGCGCAAGGAGAGCCGCGGCGCGCACGCGCGCGAGGACTTCACGGAGCGCGACGACGCGCACTGGCTCAAGCACACGCTGGGCTACATGCCGACGGTGAGCGCCGGGGCCCCCACAGGCCGGACGACGACGGGTTGATTGGGCGGCGAGGGCCGTCGGATGATGCCTTGCGGCGATCCACCACCCGTGCTGGTTGGTGTGCTGGTTGGTGTGCTCGTACACGGCAGGCGTTCGTCGGCGTCGCAGGGCAGGCAAGAGGAGTCACAAATCCCCAATCCCCAATCCCCAATCCCCAATCCCCAATCCCCAATCCCCAATCCCCAATCCCCAATCCCCAATCCCCAATCCCCAATCCCCAATCCCCAACGCGATGGTCTCACACCCATAGAGATACCCACGTGACACCCAGCGTCATGCGCGCGCGCGTCGGATATTCCGTTCATAGAAACTGCGGGCCGCTTTTGTGATGAGGGATCGATCCTGCCCGCCCGCTGTCGTGACCTGCCGGTGCAGGTCCAGGACAAGGTCAACATCTCGTACCGGCCGGTGCACATGAAGCCGCTGAGCGAGGAGATGCCGTACGTCCCGCCCAAGCCGCGCGTGTACTAGAAGCGGGGGCGATGCGCGGTCGACGACGACGACGACGGCGACGTGCTTCGGTTGACAACCCCCCGGTGGGCGGCAGCAACCCGAGGCGGGAATCTCAGCACGTGGGACAGAGCCGGTACCAGCTGCGGGCTTTTGGGCGGTGGTCGTCGGGCGTATCCGTTTGCTACGCCGTAGTGTGCGGACTGAGTGCCGTGTCGATGTGGCAACGGCAGCGATGGCAGCGGCGTGCCAATGACACATGGCCGAAGCCGAAGCTGCCTGGGTGCGCAGGACCGGCAGGACCTGTGTTGGTGGCTTGTCGTCGGACTGTGCCGAACCGTGTGCAAGCTAGGGGGACTGACCATGTGCTGTTGGCTTATTCTTTTGTTTTCTTTGACCGGACTCCGCGGATGGGGGCCCAGTCGGGTGTTGCTGGGACATCATCCTTGGGACACACCTAAAACCAGCCAGGGATCCCTACCTCGTCAGACAAAGTGTGCATCGTTTGCGAGTGCTATTGGTAACTGGATCAAGATTGCTGTGCTTTGAGTAGCGATAGCCTGTTGAATATGACTGTTAGGTGTTCCGGAAGGTAGGTCATGACGGATGTAGCTTTTTTGTGAATGGACCGTGATTAAATTCATGTGCACAGTGGCTAACTCCGTCTTGCGAACAACGTGACGTAGGTCTGTCGACAGCGGTTTGTCGAAGTGTGCCGCCGGCTAGTGCGCCGCATGATGCCTAGATAGTATTGTAAGATTGCAAAGGAAGTCAGGTTATTGCTGCGTCTAGGTTTCGTAATTGTACGGTGCAAGGTGGCAATGCCTCATCGAAAAGTTCAGCAGGGCCGACACCTTCAGTTCGATACTGCAGATGCTCATTGCTACGCCTGATGCACTCCTATCTGGCTAGCCTGCGTCACCGCTTGAAACCGTTGCAGCCGTCTCCTTTACTCAACTATCGGTCTTTCACAACCTTGCCTTCCGTCTTGCGGGGCCTGCGTGCACGCAGCGAGGGGCCGCGAGGCCGCCTTGCCTCCGTGCCTCGGGCTGTAATGGCACAACGATATTCCAAGGCGTACCGCAGCAAGGACGGTGCTCCATCGGTGGCGCGAGTGCATGCGGATGTGTGCGTCAAAGCCCCACCTGAATACAGTGCTTACGAGCAATTAAAGATCAGCTGGGGTGACCAAGATAACTATGAGGCAGGTACTGTCGAGGCGACTTTCCTGCAATGCGTAGCTTTGGCCGACTGGGGCCATGGTGCGTCTTGGCGCAGGTGGTTCGCAAGGTCGGGCGGGGCAAGTACAGCGAGGTATTTGAAGGAGTCAACGTCGTGAACGGTGCGAAATGTATCATAAAGATACTCAAGCCCGTCAAGAAGAAGAAGGTGATGCGCGAGATTAAGATTTTACAGAACATCACCGGCGGACCCTGCATCATCAAGCTGCTCGATGTGGTATGCGTCTGGGTGGGGGGGGAGCGGAAGGGAGGGCGGACGGCAGAGCGGGGGGTGGGGGATGGCGTGCGGATGGCGTATTAGGGGTTTCCCTGCGTGACCTACCTAGGCCCCACCTTCCTGCCCGCTTGCCGACTCGTGCGGCTTGTCGCTTCCGACGGAAAGCATGACCTTGGAAATCCAACCTGCTTGGGTGGAAAACGATCTCTTGGTAACTGATCCTCTTCGGCTATGTGGCTTGGTGCCCCGTCACCCGTCGTTCCTTCGGCTGTCACTCGGCTGTGCATGCAGTACCTTCCAACTGCCTGTATCGCCTGCCTACCCCTCCCCCCTCGCCCCCCCCCGGCCCCTCCCCCGAACCTGCCCGGGCCCCGAACCCATCCCGCCGACCCCGGAAAACTGTTCGACCCCTCCCCCTCCCCCCTCGCCCCCTCCCCCCCCTCACCCTCACCCGACCCGCCCATCCCTCCCCCCCTCCCCCCCCTCCCCCCGGTAGGTCCGCGACCCCGAGTCCAAGACGCCCAGCCTCATCTTCGAGTACGTGAACAACCAGGACTTCAAGGTGCTGTACCCCACCCTCACCGACATGGACATCCGCTTCTACATGTACGAGCTGCTCAAGGCGCTCGACTACGCGCACGCGCACGGCATCATGCACCGCGACGTCAAGCCGCACAACGTCATGATCGACCACTCGAAGCGCCAGTTGCGCCTCATAGACTGGGGCCTCGCGGAGTTCTACCACCCCGGCCGCGAGTACAACGTGCGGGTGGCGTCGCGGTACTACAAGGGGCCGGAGCTGCTGGTGGACCTGCAGGTGGGGGGAGGGGGAGGGGGTGGGGGCCGCGATATCCAGCGGGTCGTAGCTGTCGTGGACCTGCAGGGTCGTGGACCTGCAGGGTCGTGGACCTGCAGGGTCGTGGACCTGCAGGGTCGTGGACCTGCAGGGTCGTCGTGGACCTAGAGGGTCGTGGACCTGCAGGTGGGGGGAGGGGGGGTTGAAAAGAAGAGAAAAACCAAACAACTCGGGGAGAGGGGGGCACCACCGAAAGTGGGCCGCGGAGGAAGCGGGCTGATGTAGCGGGCCGAGGAGGGAAACGGGGTAACACGGAAAAGCACCGCGAACTTTCCCCTGCCCCTGTCCCTACTTCTCTTGCCCCTACCGCCCCTGCCCCTACCGCCCCTGCCCCTACCGCCCCTGCCCCTTGCTGCCCTCCTTTCCCCCCTCCCCCGCAGATCTACGACTACTCCCTGGACATGTGGAGCCTGGGCTGCATGCTGGCCGCCATCATCTTCCGCAAGGACCCCTTCTTCTGCGGCCACGACAACTACGACCAGCTGGTCAAGATCGCGCGCGTGCTGGGCACCGACGACCTGTACGCCTACCTGCAAAAGTACGGCATCGCGCTGGACCCGCAGCTCGAGTCGCTGGTCGGCACGCACAGCAAGAAGGCCTGGACGCGCTTCGTCAACGCCGACAACCAGCACCTGGTCTCGCCCGAGGCGATCGACTTCATCGATAAGCTGCTGCGTTACGACCACCAGGAGCGACTGACCTGCACGGAGGCGCAGGCGCACCCCTACCTGGCGCCCATCCGCGCAGCGGAGCAGGCGCAGCAGGCCGCCGCAGCCGCAGCCGCGGCGGGCGGGAGCGGCAGCGGCAACGGCGTTCATGGCGGCGGCAGCGGGAACGGCAATGGGAGCGGACAGTGAGGGCGGGCGCGGGCGCGGTTGCCGCCCGACTGTGCGCTAGGATGTTATGTGAGGTGCATATCGCGGAGCCGTAGGGGGAAAGCTCCATGCTGCGGCGCCGCGCCGGAGCGGCGGCGGCGGCGGGGGTCCCGCGGAGCGGCGGCTTTGGGCCCCCCGGTAGGGCGCGTGCAGGGAGGCGGGAGCCGGAGGCGCGCCGTCAAGAGGGTCGCCGCGCGCGCGCGGGCTTGCCCGAGCTGCGCCCCCGCCTTCGGGCTACCACCCGCGTTTACCGCCGACCGGCTGACCGGGAAGGAGGAACATGCGCTGGTTGAGGCTCTTGTGTGACACTCGGAGTGTGCAGAGGGAGGACTGGCCGCGGTTTGAGGCGGGTCGGGGGAAGGGGGGCAGGGGGGAAGGGCAGGGCAGGGGGGAAGGGGGGAAGGGGGGAGCGCGGGGCATGGTAATGGTGGAGACGGGGCCGCAACGGGTCGGGGGGGCGAGGGGGTGCATGTGTATGTGTATGTGTGGTGCGTGTGTGTATGGCGCGTGGCGGTGCGTGTGCGTGTGGCTGCAACTGCCGTGAACCGTTCGCTGTACCGTTTGCTGCCTGGTCGGATTGCGGGCAAGAGGAATGGCTTACGTGGCACGGGTGGGTTGTTCAGACCAGGGCCGAGGCACCTGCAGGGAACGTGTCTAGGTGGATACATGATCGATGGGTGGGTGGACGGATGGATGGCAGTGCTTAGGGCCCGGGGCTTGGGGCGTGTGGGGATATTGGGAATGGTGGGCCGTTGCGGGGCCCGACAAGACAGCTGGGCCCACGGGTCAGTCCGTCCGTCCGTCCGTCGCGTCAGTCGATGCGGGCTGCCTCGGAGGGCGCGGCCTGCCGCAGGGCCCTATCTCGGCCCTGTCGTTCAGAAGGCTACCGGCCTGCCCGACGCCGTGTGTATGTTTTGAGGAGACCGACGTGACACGCGAGGCGTGGCAGGGGTGCATGTCGTATCGGACGGCAACGGACAGCGCGGACGGTTCGTGGCGGCGGCGGCGGCGGTGGCGGCAGAGGCGCTGCTCGATATGGGCAGGAAGGGGCTGCTTGCATGGTGGTAGGTGGTCTTGGTGGTGGGACCCGTGGTGCGCGCGAGCAGGGCTGTGACGGACCCGTGGGAGGACGGACCCGTCTGTCGCGATCGGTGGCCGCAAGGGCCTCCCAACGGCAGCAGAGGCACAGGCCCGGAAGAAAGAGGCGCAGGCGGTCACACAGGCTGGCAGGCGGTCACACTGGCTGCCGTATCAGCACGGGTGCATGGCGCGCATCCTGCAGGATCGGATCGATGCGGACGACAGCGGTCCGCACTGCGCGGGTCTGGGGATCCGTGGCGTCGAAGCCCACGAGACGATTATGTACGGTTACATGGCACATCAAAAAAGACAGCTTGCAGGCGAAACAAGGCGCATGCGGAGAGGGGGGGCTCGCGCCAGGGGGGGGGGCCCAAGGGCCAGGTGATGCGCCTGGGCTTGTACCGCATCCCCCCACCGCCTGGGGGGATGCGGTTGCGGCTGTAGTCCCCCGCCCAGCCACCATTTCCTGCCGAGCATCCCAGAACCCCCGATAGGGCCATGGCAGCCAGCCGCAGGCAGCGAAGTGCGGTGCAGTGTTGCGCAACGAAGAACTCGGCGAAAGAAAACGCCGCAGCGATTGGGGCGAGCGCAGACAAAGCAGCATCGGCAGGCACAGGAATGGATGCATTCGGCATCGGTCGCGGAGTCTTAATGGAAGCAATTCTATAACCCTATGCAACGCAGCCATCCAAGTACCTTGGGTGCTCCAGCGCTGCCCAGCAAGCGCAACACCTATTATTACGGAGCAGGAGGATTGGTTCCACCGGGATCTCCGAAAGCGGATACCGTACTGCCAGATTCGTTTCCAAATCAACCGCCGAGGCATCCCACCTTTCCTCGGGCCGCACGGGCCAAGCATGCAAAGGTCACTGCCATTACCGTACACTAGAACCGGCGCTGCGAGCCGTGCAGCCCATGCTCGCGGTGTCGGACGACATCGCCTTGGTAGAGTGGCGTTGCGGGACCGCCGCTGGCCCAAACTGTGACCCTGAAACCCCACAACATCGAACACCCTCGACGCCCGCCCCCACAAGATCCGAACGGGATGCGAGACCGCATCGTACCAACCGTCATCGTCCCCAGTCCCACAGCGCCACAGCGAGCAGACCCTCAGAGTTCTCTTCGAACTGAACAACGAATGACAGCCCTGGACAGCGCCGCGCATGCGACAGCTATCACACAGTTTTGAATGAAACCTCGCGACCCTCCGACCCGTAGCTAAGTGTGGAGCCGGTCTTTAAGCATGTGCGTCCGAGGGGGGTCAAGGGCGGTGCCGGTCAAATTTGAAGTCCGATGGATTGACATCCCTACGGCCATCCCATACCACCGATAAGCCGGACTACGTGGCCAACCATGTACGTGACATGGTCCCGGGCTGCGGCGCGGTGGGGCCTGTGGTGCCGTATGTGATGCCGTACGTGACTTCGGGCTTGGGGCCGGGATTGGTGGCGCCGTACGTGTTGAGGAGACCGGCAGCGGCGTACATGCAATGTAACCGTTACAAGGTGGGCTAGTCCTGTCCTCTAGCAGACACAGCAGCCACCCAAGCGCGCTCACAAGCCAAACGAACCCACTCACCGACCCGACCCGCAATAACACGCCGCCAGATTGTACAGTGTCCAGCTAAGTACAGGGGCAAGCTCCCCAAGCGCCGCCCCTGTGTCATGGCCCCTGCCGTACACTGGGATCAGGCTGGGGCCACGATCCGGACACCCGCATGCCACGCCACGGGGCCGGCAGAGCCTGAAGCACCTAGAAAGAGAGGTCGTATGTCGCCCCCGGCTGCTGTTCAGCGGGGCACCTTTGTGATACGGTATGCACGACCTATGAACAGAAACCCCCGTGTGATCGGTAGGACGAACCGAACTGGGTGCGGGTGTTCGCGGGCTGCGTGAGGCTGGGCTGGGTCGCATCAGATGCATCTGATCGGGCTTCCGGCCTGGGCCAGGCAGGGTGGCAGGGCGCCATCCGCCCCCACCACTCTGGGCCCCCCCTTACTTCCATTACATCCCGCCCCTACCAGGGTGGTCGGATCAGATCGGGCCCCTGGGCTCAGATCGACGCGCTGTGCCGCCCCTCGTGCCGCCACCTCACGACCCAGCCGATCGCTCCCACCACCGCACAGACAACTGAAGCCTACCCCAGCAACCATTCATTTGGGCGTGTGCCCTCGCCCCTCCGCTGAAGAGTCAAGGCGCCAGAGCTTTCCTCATGGAGGAAAGGATGTTCGACCTTCTCGGCTCCATATCATCCCGGATGCTGGTCCCTGCCACGGACGTCCAGCCCAAGACCACCATGGAGACCAACTTTGCGAAGCCAAACATGCAGACTCGTATTGCGCCGCTGGTCAACAGCCGCGCTACACAACTGAAACCGCAGCGCATTACCGCATCGCAACCCGCACCCAAGCTGAATCCGCTTCGCACAAACCTGCTTGGCAAGCGCTGGCGACCGGACGGTACCCAGGCGCGCCAGACGAGCCCGGGTGCCTCCCACCTGCCAAGCAACAGAGCGCAGCGCGCCGGTGGGAGTTGCCTTCCTCAGCCCCAACTGCCCCCCCCGGCCTCACCGTGACAGCAGTCGCATTCCCCCACCAACACATCCGATCCTCCCAACACATCCGATCCTCCCAACAAACACATGACACAAACACATGGCTTGGCAAGGACGGAATGCTTCCCATTGACCATGGCAGGAAGATTCTCGTGTACCTATGTGCCATGCATCCCTAGCCCAGGTTGCTCCATATGAAAACCGGCCGGGCATGTACATAAACGGAAACGCATCAGAGCCTGTCCTGAAGAGTACGACATGTACGACAGCCTTGCGGCCCGAAAACCTCTACCTCATCACGATAGTTAGGCACCCAGGTCGGGTACGAGGTGGTGAGCCCCCACCACCGCTCGCTCACGCTCGCCCCTCCGGCCGGAGCTGAACACTCTGCGATCCAGCAGTTCAGTATATTGCTGCACGCCCAAGGCCCGCGAGACAGCACAGCCCCGGCGAGCGCTGGCTCTCGCTCACGCGCGCCCCTCGGCTCGCCCCTCGTGCTGCTTCCTGCAGGCCGCGCTGCAGAACATCGCACCCGCCTCATCGGCCCTGCTGCTGCCGCCCTCCTGCCCGCGGGCGCCCACCGCCCGCCCCGCAGCACCCCGCGCCAGCCTCAGCAGCCACTCGCGGTCGTCCGCCGGCAGCGTGGCGCAGCCCGCGCTGGCGCACGGCAGCGGCAGGTGCGGCCGCAGCACCGCCGCCATCGCGCACGGCGGCGGCAGCAGGCGGGCATCCGTCCCGGCAGGTGCCGTCATCGTCGCCGCGAGCAGGTCGCCGCCGCCGCCCTCCGCTGGCGCGGACCCCGCCCCCGCGCGGCCGCGCCCCCGCGTCAGCGCCTCCACCAGCCGCATCACGTCAGCCTTGGTGCCGCCGCCCCGCGCTGCTTGTCGCAGCCAGGGGTGCGCGTCGTCCGTGCGAAGCGTGTCCAGCGCGCGCAGCCCCGCGAGGCACTGCCGCGGGAACGCCGTGTGCACCTGCGCCAGCGCCTCGCCCAACGCGCCCCGCATCACGGCGGCGCTCAGGCCATCATCCTCCAGCAGCCCGTGCGCCGCCGCCAACTGACACATCCGCCAGACCAGGCCCGGCAGGTCAAACGGGCCCAGCAGCAGCTGCGCCCAGCTGTCTGCGGCGTTGGCCGCGATGTCGCCCGCGGCCGCCGCGGCACCTGCCGCCGCCGCCTTGCGGTTGCGGTTGCGGGTTGTGGGCGCCGCCGTTGCCTGGCCCGCAGCGGCGCCCTCATGGAAGCACCAGTAGCATAGGTAGTTCTGGGCCGCCTGGTCTGCGAGCCTGGAAGCCGTCAAGATGGCCGAGGCCACCAGTTGGGGCCCTTCACGCCGATCCACGCCGGAGAGGCGGGTGCCGTCCTTGAGTGTGGGTGCGTGGCTGATGCCGTCCTTGGGTGCGCGGCTGATGCCGTCCAGCAGCCGCCGTAGCGCCGCAAGCGACCGAATCAGGGCAAAGGTCGACAACGCCCCCAGCCGTTGCTCAGGGCTGAGTGCCCGATGTGCGCCGCTGCCGCCACCGTCGCTGCCGCTGCCGCCGCCGCCACCGCTGCTGCCGGCCCCGGGGTCAGCCCCGCCAGCCGTCCTCGATTTCGACGCACGTGCACGGGTGCTGCTGCCGCCGGCGGGAGCGGCTTGCCCCGAAGGCCTACTGCCCGCCTTGCCGCATTGGTCGGGGGCGGAAGCGAGTTCCGTCTGCGTCCCCGTCTCCTCCTGGCGGGCAGCTGCTGCGCCTGCTGCCGCTGCCGGGGGCGGTGCTGCTGCCGGGGGCGCTGATGACGGACCCGCCGCATCCGCGCCGGGCACCTCCATGCGGCAGCCCGACTGCTGCGACCCGCCGAGGTCCGGGGGCGCACCCGTCCCGGACCCCTTCCAGCTGGCCAGACCGCACGTCAGCGCCAAGGGTCCCTGGACCAGCATGGGTACCGGAACCCCTTGCGGAGCCGCGTGCGGAGGGCCGTGCTGGACCAGGCCGCAGATCGCCACCTCGAGCGCGGTGAGCAGCTCGGCGATCAGCACCGCGGCATCTGGGAGCTTGCTGTACGCCAGGAGGCTGGCCAGGCCGTCGACGTGGTCGAGCAGCAGCAGCAGCGCCGTCGGGTGCAGCGACACCAAGGGGTGTCCGCCTCGGGCGTCCCCGCCGGCCGCGGAACTGGCGCCCGCGGACGCCAGCTCCGCGGCCTTGCGGAGGCTGGCCGTCAGCGCGCCCAGGTAGCCGGCCTCCAGCGCCGCCGCGAGCTCCGCGCCTGGGGCTGCAGACATACCGTAGCAGCCGTCCGCACAGCCAAGGTTCGACGACATGGAATCGCCGAGGTAGGGTTCGACATGGACTTCCAGAGCAAGAGCAAGACACGTGAACAGCCAGCCTTATTCATCGTGATGATTTACGGTATTTGACGTTTGCGTCCATGCACCCGCGACCGCTGTGCACACGTGACCGCCGCAGGCCCATGCGAGCTGCCGTACATATGCTCGTACGTGTCCCAAGGGAGACCCATGGGACGCCCCAGACAGACCCATGGGACGCCCCGACCGCTCCAATGCCAGCCATGCCCCCAAGGGCTCTGCGCAGCGTGCGTGGTCCCTGATAGGCAAGGCCCGGTAGGTATGTAGGGGCGGCACAGGCAAGGCCCGGAATTTTCCCGTAGCACGACTCTCCCTCACAACCCTGCGGTACCCCACGAAGCAGTGGGAGTTACCGCCGCCTTGACATCGTTAGTCCCATGCCGCTGCCCTGTCTGTCACATACGGTCACCCACGGGCCCTCAACCTCCTGAGGAAAGCCTGCAGGCAAGGAAGACCTCGGCCCTGCGTCCTGCGGCCCCTGGGCAACCAATCCCTCCCTGTGCCCCTCCTCACCTGTCGACTGGTCCCGCGGCGACAGCAGCGGCAGCGCCGCCACCAGCAGCCCCAACGCACTCGGCGGCGGATTCATGCCCGCAGGCACGCTGGGCTGGACCCCGAGCGCCGCATGGGCGGTCCGGACGATGGGCGCCCAGAGCTGCAGGCCGTCCCCCGCCGAGCCGTTACGGACCAGGACCGCCGCGCAGCGCAGCGCGGCGAGCGCCAGCGTGACAGCATCCCCCCATTGAAAGCGCAGCGCGCCACCGGCCTTCCCATCCTCTCGGCTGCCGCTGGCTGCCGACGCCCCTTTTTCTCCCTCCGCCACCGCCTCCCCTTGGGCCGATGTCGTCGACGCCGCCGCTGGCTCCCAGCAGGCAACGGCGACCGCCGCCGCCCGCTCACAGACGCGCCGGAGCGCCCGGTCGGAGCAGGGCCGCGTGCGGTTGCTGGACCACCACTGAAATGCACAGGCGGCCAGGTCGGCTGTCAAGGCATACCCCGTCACTGAGAAGGTCACTTTCCCCGACTTCTGAAGGACAGTGAGGATGCGCGGCCTCATCCTGGTGCCCTCCGGCAGCCCGTAGTCGGGGCCGCCGTCCGCCGCGCACAGCTGCGACACGACGTGCAGCAGCAGGAAGTGCTGCACGCAGCGCCCGGAGAGCACCACGTCCGCCCACACCGCCAGGGGCCTGCTGTGCGCCGCCGACTCCCGCACCCGGAACAACACGCCCAGGATGCGCTGCACATCATGGCTGGTTTCGTCGATCGACCGCTCGACGGCCGCTGCCGGCGGCGGCCCTGCGCGCGCCGTCTTCTCCGCGTGGCCGGTCAGCACCGCCGCTCGGGCTGCGTGCTCCAGCGCCTTGCTGCTCACGTATGCCTGCCGCAGAGCTTGCGCCGCTGCCACCGGCAGCTCGGGCCTCGTGCAGATGGAGGTCAGGCAGTCCAGCAGCCGCAGCAGCCCCTTGACCAGGGTCACGCCGGAGCAGCTTTCCCCCGCCAGGTCGCAACTGTCCGAGTCTGGGCCGACATCGGGGGCCTCGCTGACAGCTGCTGTGGCGCCGGCGGCGCCGGCGGCGCCCGCCGCCGCGGGCGGTGCACCGCTGGGCCCCGCCGCCGCGGGCGCAGTGGACTCCGGCGACGGCCGCTCGGCACCGGAGCCCGGAGTGAGAGGCGCGCGCCCGCCAGGCGAGATCTTGTCCGCTGCGGCCTTGGCCAGCCCCGCCAGTGCGCCGCAGAGGCACTGGATGATCTGAGTGGCGGCCAGCAGCCGCAGCAACTCCACCCGCGCGGCCGTTGAGACCTGCAGGCCGCCCTCCTCGCTGTCCTCAAAATGGGCCTCCATGAACCTCACCAGCGTCCCCATGATCGGGGACGGCACCCAGGACTCCGCCGCCGCACAGCGCGCGCCGGCGGCGCCCACGATCCCCTGTGCCTGCCGTACATGGTACGACAACAGCTGCACCACGGCGCAGCGCAGGCGTGGGTCCGCAAAGGCGTCATAGTTGTTGTTGTTGTTGTTGTTGTTGTTGCTGGTGTTGGTGGCTGCAGCAGCTGCTGCTGCTGCTGCGGCGGCGGCGGTGAATGCAGAAGCAGCTCCCGGCGGCGGCAAGCTCGCGATACATGTTAGCTGCCCGAGCGCAACCGCGGCATCCTCCAGGACCCAGGGCGGCACATACCCCTTGCAAGTGGCCGAGACCGCTGCAAGCATGACGTCCCTGCGCAAATGGAGAACCGGGGTTTCGAAGACAGCTGGAACGCGAGGGGCGGGTTGGCCGCCAGTCGTTGCCGGGAATGAATCCACCCAAGGATGGAAGGGCGGCCCCATTTTGGGTCGGGGACGCGGCGCTGCGTACACCTCTTCAGCCAGCCCACGGGGGGCCTCCTCCTCCTCCTCCAGCTCCTCCTCCACCTCGTCCTCCTCCTCCTCCTCCTCCTCCTCCGCCTCCTCCTCCTCCTCCTCCTCAAGGGCAGACGGTTCCACCAGGCGCACAAAATCCTCTATGATGGCAGCGGCCGTGTCGCGCGCACCAGCGGCTGCCTCGCCCGCTGCTCCCCCCGTGGGACCAGGATCAGGACGCGGACGCAAACCAGCCGTGGCGGGGAATGTTCCAGATCCAGATCCAGATCCATATCCGGGTCTAGGAGCCCGGGATGCAGGTACAGTAGACTCGCTGGGAGTAGCTGCGCAGCGCACCGTAGCGCCTCCCGATGAAGCGCCCTCGGCATGTGTCCGTTCGGGTGTGCTGCCGTTGCCAGGAAGCGGCTGGACCGCTGCTGGCGCATCACAGGTCGGCCCCGCTGCTGCTGGTGCTGCTGCTACAGGGCCGTCACTCGCCGTCGTCGTCGCTGCTGCCGCCATCTCCTCCTCCACTACAGCTTTCGTCGCTGCCGGTGTCGCCACCTCTGCGGCCGCCTCCACCCGTGCCGTAGCCGCAGCCATCCCCTCCATCGTCTGTCGGTTCTCCCCATCTGCGTCGGAGGGTGACGGTGACGGTGATGGCTGGGCCTCCCGCTGACCCAGATCGCGTCGCCTGACCCGTGGCTTCGAGTCCGCAGCCTCAGCCACCAAGCGTACCACCCTGTCCGCCATCTGCATCGCCGAGTCCAGCTCGCGGCCCGAGTCCCGCACCACCCCCAGGCCAGCCAGACATGCCGCGCACATCGCCAGGGCGGCGAACTCCTTGGCCCGGAGTGCCAGGTCTTCGGCCGCGCGGCGGTCATCGGCGTCCAAGGCTCGCTGCGCCGCGTGCGCAAAGACAAGAGCTCGGCACTGCAGGAGACTCTTGGTGGTGATGGCGTGCATCGTGAGGACAGGCGAACCCTCCGCAGCCAGGGCATCGGAGGAGGATTGAGCTCTGAGTCTTGCCTCCTCCCCCTCCAGGACAGCGGTCAGGCCTTTGAGGGTTGCACCAAGACCGTCTGCCGCAAGGCCTTGAATCAATTTCTGACCTTCGTCCTCCAGCTCATGCGCGCCCTCCTCAACATCCCGTGCGACACGCGGTGACGGCTCATCGTCGCCCTCCGACAGCTCTCGGTGACCGCCGGGCACCTGTGTGTTCACGGGTAGTAAAGCGCACTGATCGTTTGCGAAGTAATTCGTGTCGGGTCCTTGTAGTGGGTTCTAGCAAAGCCGCGGTCAGTCCGTCGGGCAACGGTGGTGTGCGGAATGAACGATGCCAGCACCCGCACTGGTGCAAGAAGTGGGGGAACTCGATGCGACGGGAACTCACCGCACGAGGCCCTTGAGCAATCTGGGAAACTAAAGCCAGGAGGCTGCGACTCCTATTCAACTGGAGAAGAAGCGGAGAGTCCATGGGGTCGGCGACGTCCCCGACATGCACGATACTGACTCCTGCGAAGGAAGTATCGCATGATTCTGGGAAATTAACGCTCAGGGTGTCTGGCAGCTACTCGTGTCCTCGGTACGGTACCCAAGCCCTACCCTGAGGTCCAGACGATGAATTCTATGCCATAACGCTCAAGTGACGCCTTCATTTGCACACCATGTTGAACGCGGGACTACTGTCGGCATTCATTAAGTTACGAACTTGCTCAGTACCCGGTTCAGCGGTTAAATTCCTCTGCAATAACGTGAGCAAGAATAAGATATTGCAAGCGTTGTTACAACATGGACCGGATCAGATTGCGGGCGGCTTGGCTAGTGTAACAAAGCTCGGGCCCTATAGGGTCCCTAGTCGTAATGTAACTAACTTGTAGTTTAGTCGTCCACAGATTGGTGGTATTGAATAATACCGTTTAGGTTGAAGCATCGGTATTTAACCGATTCAAAATGCAAGCGCCATACGGCACGTGCGTACTTTGGACGAGCGGCCTCTTAGGCCTAACGTCGTTACAGCTAGACCCGGTTCCACTTGTACGGTTTTCAGCAATTTATCATGAAGTTGCGATACATCCCAAATTTGTGATAGCAACCCACTGATTTCTACCTGAAAGATACTCTATCTCCACGCGGCCAACCTCCATCAACCAGCACTCCACACATGTTCGTACGCGCGCGGCCCGCCTGCCGAGGCCCCCTGCGTGCCAGGGCCCTGCATCACTGCAGCGACCGACGCCTCCCACACCTCCCAACAGACTGCGCCCACGTGTGTGCCATGAGAGTATGTACGGAGGGTTGGCGCACGAATCCCTGACATCTGTCTGAGCTCCTTGGCTGCCATGCGAAGAAGGTGCCGCCACGAAACACTGATGTTTCCACACGCTGAGGCTGAATGGGGTGGAGGCAGGGACCAGCCAAAACACCGTGCGGGTCACGACTGGTCCGGTCCGCAAGCTTTGAGCCTTGGGTTCGGAGCAATAGTGAGTAGTCGAACTTAAGGGCTCAGCTGTAATACATCTTGTGTCTGAGCATCGCCTCGCGGTCAAGTGCATACATTGTTACTGCTTGCCTCGAGCGTTACAGCCGTTTCGTTGTTCTCCTTCGTCATTGAAGTTGGTCATCCGTCCTCCGGGTCACTCCGATTCATTTGTAACTCCGATTCGTCCGTCATCCTGGTTTAGGATGAGCGATACGCGCCGTCCCGGGCGCCGTCTGTCCCGCCGCAGGCCTCAGCGGTGCCGGATGCGCGACGGTCCACACTACCCTCTGCGATGCGGGATGAAATTCTGGTTTATGGGCCCTCGACTGTGGGACGCCGGGAGGGGCCCCGACTGAACTGTAAATTAAAACACAGCGCGACGTGTTGGTTTCATTGTCTAGGTTCGTTAGCCATACTGTTACGTTACCGCCGCCGGTTGAAGAAGTAACGAGGTGCACCGTATGAACACTGTCATTTCGTACACGCTGCACGCTGATATGTCCTACACGTTGTTGTGCCGTACAAACGCGCGTTGCGTTGCCAGGTTGACATCCATCGCTGCCGGTGCAACAGAGCCGATCGGCATTCGCGGGGTGTGGTTGTACAGGGGCCCTGGCATTGGTGAGATGTCTGTCCGTGGAGATGTCTGTCCGTGGGGAAGCACGTACCCGTGGAGTCCATCTGGTAATGGGCCGATCGAGGCGGTGGGCAGGCGCCTGCAGGCGCCGGCCCGATTAGGCAATTATAAATGTGGATGATGCTGGCGATGGGCTGGCGGACCGCCACCACCAGCGATGCATGGGCTCGGAAGGGCCGCTTCTCGACAGGCCTCACAAGGCCGGCCTCTAACCACCCGCACCCAACACATGTACACCGGCACCCGCCAACCGGCTGGGAGGGCTCCTGCGCAACTACTGCCGTACCATGTCGTCACATGTGCGGCTTGCGTACAAACACACCGAAACCACACCAAACATTACAGCCTAAGTCATCAACACCACCTTTCAGCACCAGCTTAATCGCCATCATCAACGACCCCGCACGGAATGATCCTACCTGGCATGACTTGCTTGAAGCCGTCGCCGCCGCCCTCGTCAGCAGAGCCGTACAAACTTCGTCGCGACCTGACCTGCCAATTGTAATCAACTAACCGACAGGACATCACACAACAAAGCACCCATCCCTTTATCACGCACCCAGAAGCAAGGCGAATGCATGAGGCTGCTGCAGGTGACCTATCAAAGTCCCCAGACCCTGCCCCCCTTCAATCGCTACAACCTTTGTCTCAGTCGTTCGATATCCGCTCCAGGTCGGTCCAGCGGGTCCTGACAGGTACTTGACGCACAGCGCGCGGTGTGCATCCAGTAGCAGGAGTCCTCCGTCTCGCGATCACGGCAGGCAGGTCTTGTACGAACGACCGCGTTGACCGGCACCTGCTGCAGCGGCCTTGCACGACAGCCGGTGTTGATCAATCGCGTGTACCGGGGCAAGAAAATCCGTCCGGAAAGGGCAACGTCAATGCGCGACAGTCATTCCAAGATCTGAAGGACAGCGGCTGCGCGGTAACCATGGTCGACTTGCCTAATGAGCATACCCCAATCAGCGATTGCGAAACACCGTATCCAAGCTGACCGGCATACGGGTCCACCGACCCACGGGTCATGGCGCTCAACCCCGCGCACTTCCTCCAATGACCCCGCACGGAATGATCCTACCTGGCATGACTTGCTTGAAGCCGTCGCCGCCGCCCTCGTCAGCAGAGCCGTACAAACTTCGTCGCGACCTGACCTGCCAATTGTAATCAACTAACCGACAGGACATCACACAACAAAGCACCCATCCCTTTATCACGCACCCAGAAGCAAGGCGAATGCATGAGGCTGCTGCAGGTGACCTATCAAAATCCCCAGACCCTGCCCCCCTTCAATCGCTACAACCTTTGTCTCAGTCGTTCGATATCCGCTCCAGGTCGGTCCAGCGGGTCCTGACAGGTACTTGACGCACAGCGCGCGGTGTGCATCCAGTAGCAGGAGTCCTCCGTCTCGCGATCACGGCAGGCAGGTCTTGTACGAACGACCGCGTTGACCGGCACCTGCTGCAGCGGCCTTGCACGACAGCCGGTGTTGATCAATCGCGTGTACCGGGGCAAGAAAACCCGTCCGGAACGGGCAACGTCAATGCGCGACAGTCATTCCAAGATCTGAAGGACAGCGGCTGCGCGGTAACCATGGTCGACTTGCCTAATGAGCATACCCCAATCAGCGATTGCGAAACACCGTATCCAAGCTGACCGGCATACGGGTCCACCGACCCACGGGTCATGGCGCTCAACCCCGCGCACTTCCTCCAATGACCCCGCACGGAATGATCCTACCTGGCATGACTTGCTTGAAGCCGTCGCCGCCGCCCTCGTCAGCAGAGCCGTACAAACTTCGTCGCGACCTGACCTGCCAATTGTAATCAACTAACCGACAGGACATCACACAACAAAGCACCCATCCCTTTATCACGCACCCAGAAGCAAGGCGAATGCATGAGGCTGCTGCAGGTGACCTATCAAAGTCCCCAGACCCTGCCCCCCTTCAATCGCTACAACCTTTGTCTCAGTCGTTCGATATCCGCTCAAGGTCGGTCCAGCGGGTCCTGACAGGTACTTGACGCACAGCGCGCGGTGTGCATCCAGTAGCAGGAGTCCTCCGTCTCGCGATCACGGCAGGCAGGTCTTGTACGAACGACCGCGTTGACCGGCACCTGCTGCAGCGGCCTTGCACGACAGCCGGTGTTGATCAATCGCGTGTACCGGGGCAAGAAAATCCGTCCGGAAAGGGCAACGTCAATGCGCGACAGTCATTCCAAGATCTGAAGGACAGCGGCTGCGCGGTAACGATGGTCGACTTGGCTAATGAGCATACCCCAATCAGCGATTGCGAAACACCGTATCCAAGCTGACCGGCATACGGGTCCACCGACCCACGGGTCATGGCGCTCAACCCCGCGCACTTCCTCCAACGACCCCGCACGGAATGATCCTACCTGGCATGACTTGCTTGAAGCCGTCGCCGCCGCCCTCGTCAGCAGAGCCGTACAAACTTCGTCGCGACCTGACCTGCCAATTGTAATCAACTAACCGACAGGACATCACACAACAAAGCACCCATCCCTTTATCACGCACCCAGAAGCAAGGCGAATGCATGAGGCTGCTGCAGGTGACCTATCAAAGTCCCCAGACCCTGCCCCCTTCAATCGCTACAACCTTTGTCTCAGTCGTTCGATATCCGCTCAAGGTCGGTCCAGCGGGTCCTGACAGGTACTTGACGCACAGCGCGCGGTGTGCATCCAGTAGCAGGAGTCCTCCGTCTCGCGATCACGGCAGGCAGGTCTTGTACGAACGACCGCGTTGACCGGCACCTGCTGCAGCGGCCTTGCACGACAGCCGGTGTTGATCAATCGCGTGTACCGGGGCAAGAAAATCCGTCCGGAAAGGGCAACGTCAATGCGCGACAGTCATTCCAAGATCTGAAGGACAGCGGCTGCGCGGTAACCATGGTCGACTTGCCTAATGAGCATACCCCAATCAGCGATTGCGAAACACCGTATCCAAGCTGACCGGCATACGGGTCCACCGACCCACGGGTCATGGCGCTCAACCCCGCGCACTTCCTCCAATGACCCCGCACGGAATGATCCTACATGGCATGACTTGCTTGAAGCCGTCGCCGCCGCCCTCGTCAGCAGAGCCGTACAAACTTCGTCGCGACCTGACCTGCCAATTGTAATCAACTAACCGACAGGACATCACACAACAAAGCACCCATCCCTTTATCACGCACCCAGAAGCAAGGCGAATGCATGAGGCTGCTGCAGGTGACCTATCAAAATCCCCAGACCCTGCCCCCCCTTCAATCGCTACAACCTTTGTCTCAGTCGTTCGATATCCGCTCAAGGTCGGTCCAGCGGGTCCTGACAGGTACTTGACGCACAGCGCGCGGTGTGCATCCAGTAGCAGGAGTCCTCCGTCTCGCGATCACGGCAGGCAGGTCTTGTACGAACGACCGCGTTGACCGGCACCTGCTGCAGCGGCCTTGCACGACAGCCGGTGTTGATCAATCGCGTGTACCGGGGCAAGAAAATCCGTCCGGAAAGGGCAACGTCAATGCGCGACAGTCATTCCAAGATCTGAAGGACAGCGGCTGCGCGGTAACGATGGTCGACTTGGCTAATGAGCATACCCCAATCAGCGATTGCGAAACACCGTATCCAAGCTGACCGGCATACGGGTCCACCGACCCACGGGTCATGGCGCTCAACCCCGCGCACTTCCTCCAACGACCCCGCACGGAATGATCCTACCTGGCATGACTTGCTTGAAGCCGTCGCCGCCGCCCTCGTCAGCAGAGCCGTACAAACTTCGTCGCGACCTGACCTGCCAATTGTAATCAACTAACCGACAGGACATCACACAACAAAGCACCCATCCCTTTATCACGCACCCAGAAGCAAGGCGAATGCATGAGGCTGCTGCAGGTGACCTATCAAAGTCCCCAGACCCTGCCCCCTTCAATCGCTACAACCTTTGTCTCAGTCGTTCGATATCCGCTCAAGGTCGGTCCAGCGGGTCCTGACAGGTACTTGACGCACAGCGCGCGGTGTGCATCCAGTAGCAGGAGTCCTCCGTCTCGCGATCACGGCAGGCAGGTCTTGTACGAACGACCGCGTTGACCGGCACCTGCTGCAGCGGCCTTGCACGACAGCCGGTGTTGATCAATCGCGTGTACCGGGGCAAGAAAATCCGTCCGGAAAGGGCAACGTCAATGCGCGACAGTCATTCCAAGATCTGAAGGACAGCGGCTGCGCGGTAACGATGGTCGACTTGGCTAATGAGCATACCCCAATCAGCGATTGCGAAACACCGTATCCAAGCTGACCGGCATACGGGTCCACCGACCCACGGGTCATGGCGCTCAACCCGCGCACTTCCTCCAACGACCCCGCACGGAATGATCCTACCTGGCATGACTTGCTTGAAGCCGTCGCCGCCGCCCTCGTCAGCAGAGCCGTACAAACTTCGTCGCGACCTGACCTGCCAATTGTAATCAACTAACCGACAGGACATCACACAACAAAGCACCCATCCCTTTATCACGCACCCAGAAGCAAGGCGAATGCATGAGGCTGCTGCAGGTGACCTATCAAAGTCCCCAGACCCTGCCCCCCTTCAATCGCTACAACCTTTGTCTCAGTCGTTCGATATCCGCTCAAGGTCGGTCCAGCGGGTCCTGACAGGTACTTGACGCACAGCGCGCGGTGTGCATCCAGTAGCAGGAGTCCTCCGTCTCGCGATCACGGCAGGCAGGTCTTGTACGAACGACCGCGTTGACCGGCACCTGCTGCAGCGGCCTTGCACGACAGCCGGTGTTGATCAATCGCGTGTACCGGGGCAAGAAAATCCGTCCGGAAAGGGCAACGTCAATGCGCGACAGTCATTCCAAGATCTGAAGGACAGCGGCTGCGCGGTAACGATGGTCGACTTGGCTAATGAGCATACCCCAATCAGCGATTGCGAAACACCGTATCCAAGCTGACCGGCATACGGGTCCACCGACCCACGGGTCATGGCGCTCAACCCCGCGCACTTCCTCCAATGACCCCGCACGGAATGATCCTACCTGGCATGACTTGCTTGAAGCCGTCGCCGCCGCCCTCGTCAGCAGAGCCGTACAAACTTCGTCGCGACCTGACCTGCCAATTGTAATCAACTAACCGACAGGACATCACACAACAAAGCACCCATCCCTTTATCACGCACCCAGAAGCAAGGCGAATGCATGAGGCTGCTGCAGGTGACCTATCAAAATCCCCAGACCCTGCCCCCCTTCAATCGCTACAACCTTTGTCTCAGTCGTTCGATATCCGCTCCAGGTCGGTCCAGCGGGTCCTGACAGGTACTTGACGCACAGCGCGCGGTGTGCATCCAGTAGCAGGAGTCCTCCGTCTCGCGATCACGGCAGGCAGGTCTTGTACGAACGACCGCGTTGACCGGCACCTGCTGCAGCGGCCTTGCACGACAGCCGGTGTTGATCAATCGCGTGTACCGGGGCAAGAAAATCCGTCCGGAACGGGCAACGTCAATGCGCGACAGTCATTCCAAGATCTGAAGGACAGCGGCTGCGCGGTAACGATGGTCGACTTGCCTAATGAGCATACCCCAATCAGCGATTGCGAAACACCGTATCCAAGCTGACCGGCATACGGGTCCACCGACCCACGGGTCATGGCGCTCAACCCGCGCACTTCCTCCAATGACCCCGCACGGAATGATCCTACCTGGCATGACTTGCTTGAAGCCGTCGCCGCCGCCCTCGTCAGCAGAGCCGTACAAACTTCGTCGCGACCTGACCTGCCAATTGTAATCAACTAACCGACAGGACATCACACAACAAAGCACCCATCCCTTTATCACGCACCCAGAAGCAAGGCGAATGCATGAGGCTGCTGCAGGTGACCTATCAAAATCCCCAGACCCTGCCCCCCTTCAATCGCTACAACCTTTGTCTCAGTCGTTCGATATCCGCTCCAGGTCGGTCCAGCGGGTCCTGACAGGTACTTGACGCACAGCGCGCGGTGTGCATCCAGTAGCAGGAGTCCTCCGTCTCGCGATCACGGCAGGCAGGTCTTGTACGAACGACCGCGTTGACCGGCACCTGCTGCAGCGGCCTTGCACGACAGCCGGTGTTGATCAATCGCGTGTACCGGGGCAAGAAAATCCGTCCGGAAAGGGCAACGTCAATGCGCGACAGTCATTCCAAGATCTGAAGGACAGCGGCTGCGCGGTAACGATGGTCGACTTGGCTAATGAGCATACCCCAATCAGCGATTGCGAAACACCGTATCCAAGCTGACCGGCATACGGGTCCACCGACCCACGGGTCATGGCGCTCAACCCGCGCACTTCCTCCAACGACCCCGCACGGAATGATCCTACCTGGCATGACTTGCTTGAAGCCGTCGCCGCCGCCCTCGTCAGCAGAGCCGTACAAACTTCGTCGCGACCTGACCTGCCAATTGTAATCAACTAACCGACAGGACATCACACAACAAAGCACCCATCCCTTTATCACGCACCCAGAAGCAAGGCGAATGCATGAGGCTGCTGCAGGTGACCTATCAAAGTCCCCAGACCCTGCCCCCCTTCAATCGCTACAACCTTTGTCTCAGTCGTTCGATATCCGCTCCAGGTCGGTCCAGCGGGTCCTGACAGGTACTTGACGCACAGCGCGCGGTGTGCATCCAGTAGCAGGAGTCCTCCGTCTCGCGATCACGGCAGGCAGGTCTTGTACGAACGACCGCGTTGACCGGCACCTGCTGCAGCGGCCTTGCACGACAGCCGGTGTTGATCAATCGCGTGTACCGGGGCAAGAAAATCCGTCCGGAACGGGCAACGTCAATGCGCGACAGTCATTCCAAGATCTGAAGGACAGCGGCTGCGCGGTAACCATGGTCGACTTGCCTAATGAGCATACCCCAATCAGCGATTGCGAAACACCGTATCCAAGCTGACCGGCATACGGGTCCACCGACCCACGGGTCATGGCGCTCAACCCCGCGCACTTCCTCCAATGACCCCGCACGGAATGATCCTACCTGGCATGACTTGCTTGAAGCCGTCGCCGCCGCCCTCGTCAGCAGAGCCGTACAAACTTCGTCGCGACCTGACCTGCCAATTGTAATCAACTAACCGACAGGACATCACACAACAAAGCACCCATCCCTTTATCACGCACCCAGAAGCAAGGCGAATGCATGAGGCTGCTGCAGGTGACCTATCAAAGTCCCCAGACCCTGCCCCCCTTCAATCGCTACAACCTTTGTCTCAGTCGTTCGATATCCGCTCAAGGTCGGTCCAGCGGGTCCTGACAGGTACTTGACGCACAGCGCGCGGTGTGCATCCAGTAGCAGGAGTCCTCCGTCTCGCGATCACGGCAGGCAGGTCTTGTACGAACGACCGCGTTGACCGGCACCTGCTGCAGCGGCCTTGCACGACAGCCGGTGTTGATCAATCGCGTGTACCGGGGCAAGAAAATCCGTCCGGAAAGGGCAACGTCAATGCGCGACAGTCATTCCAAGATCTGAAGGACAGCGGCTGCGCGGTAACGATGGTCGACTTGGCTAATGAGCATACCCCAATCAGCGATTGCGAAACACCGTATCCAAGCTGACCGGCATACGGGTCCACCGACCCACGGGTCATGGCGCTCAACCCCGCGCACTTCCTCCAATGACCCCGCACGGAATGATCCTACCTGGCATGACTTGCTTGAAGCCGTCGCCGCCGCCCTCGTCAGCAGAGCCGTACAAACTTCGTCGCGACCTGACCTGCCAATTGTAATCAACTAACCGACAGGACATCACACAACAAAGCACCCATCCCTTTATCACGCACCCAGAAGCAAGGCGAATGCATGAGGCTGCTGCAGGTGACCTATCAAAATCCCCAGACCCTGCCCCCCTTCAATCGCTACAACCTTTGTCTCAGTCGTTCGATATCCGCTCCAGGTCGGTCCAGCGGGTCCTGACAGGTACTTGACGCACAGCGCGCGGTGTGCATCCAGTAGCAGGAGTCCTCCGTCTCGCGATCACGGCAGGCAGGTCTTGTACGAACGACCGCGTTGACCGGCACCTGCTGCAGCGGCCTTGCACGACAGCCGGTGTTGATCAATCGCGTGTACCGGGGCAAGAAAATCCGTCCGGAAAGGGCAACGTCAATGCGCGACAGTCATTCCAAGATCTGAAGGACAGCGGCTGCGCGGTAACGATGGTCGACTTGGCTAATGAGCATACCCCAATCAGCGATTGCGAAACACCGTATCCAAGCTGACCGGCATACGGGTCCACCGACCCACGGGTCATGGCGCTCAACCCCGCGCACTTCCTCCAACGACCCCGCACGGAATGATCCTACCTGGCATGACTTGCTTGAAGCCGTCGCCGCCGCCCTCGTCAGCAGAGCCGTACAAACTTCGTCGCGACCTGACCTGCCAATTGTAATCAACTAACCGACAGGACATCACACAACAAAGCACCCATCCCTTTATCACGCACCCAGAAGCAAGGCGAATGCATGAGGCTGCTGCAGGTGACCTATCAAAGTCCCCAGACCCTGCCCCCCTTCAATCGCTACAACCTTTGTCTCAGTCGTTCGATATCCGCTCAAGGTCGGTCCAGCGGGTCCTGACAGGTACTTGACGCACAGCGCGCGGTGTGCATCCAGTAGCAGGAGTCCTCCGTCTCGCGATCACGGCAGGCAGGTCTTGTACGAACGACCGCGTTGACCGGCACCTGCTGCAGCGGCCTTGCACGACAGCCGGTGTTGATCAATCGCGTGTACCGGGGCAAGAAAATCCGTCCGGAAAGGGCAACGTCAATGCGCGACAGTCATTCCAAGATCTGAAGGACAGCGGCTGCGCGGTAACGATGGTCGACTTGGCTAATGAGCATACCCCAATCAGCGATTGCGAAACACCGTATCCAAGCTGACCGGCATACGGGTCCACCGACCCACGGGTCATGGCGCTCAACCCCGCGCACTTCCTCCAACGACCCCGCACGGAATGATCCTACCTGGCATGACTTGCTTGAAGCCGTCGCCGCCGCCCTCGTCAGCAGAGCCGTACAAACTTCGTCGCGACCTGACCTGCCAATTGTAATCAACTAACCGACAGGACATCACACAACAAAGCACCCATCCCTTTATCACGCACCCAGAAGCAAGGCGAATGCATGAGGCTGCTGCAGGTGACCTATCAAAGTCCCCAGACCCTGCCCCCCTTCAATCGCTACAACCTTTGTCTCAGTCGTTCGATATCCGCTCAAGGTCGGTCCAGCGGGTCCTGACAGGTACTTGACGCACAGCGCGCGGTGTGCATCCAGTAGCAGGAGTCCTCCGTCTCGCGATCACGGCAGGCAGGTCTTGTACGAACGACCGCGTTGACCGGCACCTGCTGCAGCGGCCTTGCACGACAGCCGGTGTTGATCAATCGCGTGTACCGGGGCAAGAAAATCCGTCCGGAAAGGGCAACGTCAATGCGCGACAGTCATTCCAAGATCTGAAGGACAGCGGCTGCGCGGTAACGATGGTCGACTTGGCTAATGAGCATACCCCAATCAGCGATTGCGAAACACCGTATCCAAGCTGACCGGCATACGGGTCCACCGACCCACGGGTCATGGCGCTCAACCCCGCGCACTTCCTCCAACGACCCCGCACGGAATGATCCTACCTGGCATGACTTGCTTGAAGCCGTCGCCGCCGCCCTCGTCAGCAGAGCCGTACAAACTTCGTCGCGACCTGACCTGCCAATTGTAATCAACTAACCGACAGGACATCACACAACAAAGCACCCATCCCTTTATCACGCACCCAGAGGCAAGGCGAATGCATGAGGCTGCTGCAGGTGACCTATCAAAGTCCCCAGACCCTGCCCCCTTTCAATCGCTACAACCTTTGTCTCAGTCGTTCGACATCCGCTCCAGGTCGGTCCAGCGGGTCCTGACAGGTACTTGACGCACAGCGCGCGGTGTGCATCCAGTAGCAGGAGTCCTCCGTCTCGCGATCACGGCAGGCAGGTCTTGTACGAACGACCGCGTTGACCGGCACCTGCTGCAGCGGCCTTGCACGACAGCCGGTGTTGATCAATCGCGTGTACCGGGGCAAGAAAATCCGTCCGGAAAGGGCAACGTCAATGCGCGACAGTCATTCCAAGATCTGAAGGACAGCGGCTGCGCGGTAACGATGGTCGACTTGGCTAATGAGCATACCCCAATCAGCGATTGCGAAACACCGTATCCAAGCTGACCGGCATACGGGTCCACCGACCCACGGGTCATGGCGCTCAACCCGCGCACTTCCTCCAATGACCCCGCACGGAATGATCCTACCTGGCATGACTTGCTTGAAGCCGTCGCCGCCGCCCTCGTCAGCAGAGCCGTACAAACTTCGTCGCGACCTGACCTGCCAATTGTAATCAACTAACCGACAGGACATCACACAACAAAGCACCCATCCCTTTATCACGCACCCAGAAGCAAGGCGAATGCATGAGGCTGCTGCAGGTGACCTATCAAAATCCCCAGACCCTGCCCCCCTTCAATCGCTACAACCTTTGTCTCAGTCGTTCGATATCCGCTCCAGGTCGGTCCAGCGGGTCCTGACAGGTACTTGACGCACAGCGCGCGGTGTGCATCCAGTAGCAGGAGTCCTCCGTCTCGCGATCACGGCAGGCAGGTCTTGTACGAACGACCGCGTTGACCGGCACCTGCTGCAGCGGCCTTGCACGACAGCCGGTGTTGATCAATCGCGTGTACCGGGGCAAGAAAATCCGTCCGGAAAGGGCAACGTCAATGCGCGACAGTCATTCCAAGATCTGAAGGACAGCGGCTGCGCGGTAACGATGGTCGACTTGGCTAATGAGCATACCCCAATCAGCGATTGCGAAACACCGTATCCAAGCTGACCGGCATACGGGTCCACCGACCCACGGGTCATGGCGCTCAACCCCGCGCACTTCCTCCAACGACCCCGCACGGAATGATCCTACCTGGCATGACTTGCTTGAAGCCGTCGCCGCCGCCCTCGTCAGCAGAGCCGTACAAACTTCGTCGCGACCTGACCTGCCAATTGTAATCAACTAACCGACAGGACATCACACAACAAAGCACCCATCCCTTTATCACGCACCCAGAAGCAAGGCGAATGCATGAGGCTGCTGCAGGTGACCTATCAAAGTCCCCAGACCCTGCCCCCCTTCAATCGCTACAACCTTTGTCTCAGTCGTTCGATATCCGCTCAAGGTCGGTCCAGCGGGTCCTGACAGGTACTTGACGCACAGCGCGCGGTGTGCATCCAGTAGCAGGAGTCCTCCGTCTCGCGATCACGGCAGGCAGGTCTTGTACGAACGACCGCGTTGACCGGCACCTGCTGCAGCGGCCTTGCACGACAGCCGGTGTTGATCAATCGCGTGTACCGGGGCAAGAAAATCCGTCCGGAAAGGGCAACGTCAATGCGCGACAGTCATTCCAAGATCTGAAGGACAGCGGCTGCGCGGTAACGATGGTCGACTTGGCTAATGAGCATACCCCAATCAGCGATTGCGAAACACCGTATCCAAGCTGACCGGCATACGGGTCCACCGACCCACGGGTCATGGCGCTCAACCCCGCGCACTTCCTCCAACGACCCCGCACGGAATGATCCTACCTGGCATGACTTGCTTGAAGCCGTCGCCGCCGCCCTCGTCAGCAGAGCCGTACAAACTTCGTCGCGACCTGACCTGCCAATTGTAATCAACTAACCGACAGGACATCACACAACAAAGCACCCATCCCTTTATCACGCACCCAGAAGCAAGGCGAATGCATGAGGCTGCTGCAGGTGACCTATCAAAGTCCCCAGACCCTGCCCCCCTTCAATCGCTACAACCTTTGTCTCAGTCGTTCGATATCCGCTCAAGGTCGGTCCAGCGGGTCCTGACAGGTACTTGACGCACAGCGCGCGGTGTGCATCCAGTAGCAGGAGTCCTCCGTCTCGCGATCACGGCAGGCAGGTCTTGTACGAACGACCGCGTTGACCGGCACCTGCTGCAGCGGCCTTGCACGACAGCCGGTGTTGATCAATCGCGTGTACCGGGGCAAGAAAATCCGTCCGGAAAGGGCAACGTCAATGCGCGACAGTCATTCCAAGATCTGAAGGACAGCGGCTGCGCGGTAACGATGGTCGACTTGGCTAATGAGCATACCCCAATCAGCGATTGCGAAACACCGTATCCAAGCTGACCGGCATACGGGTCCACCGACCCACGGGTCATGGCGCTCAACCCGCGCACTTCCTCCAACGACCCCGCACGGAATGATCCTACCTGGCATGACTTGCTTGAAGCCGTCGCCGCCGCCCTCGTCAGCAGAGCCGTACAAACTTCGTCGCGACCTGACCTGCCAATTGTAATCAACTAACCGACAGGACATCACACAACAAAGCACCCATCCCTTTATCACGCACCCAGAGGCAAGGCGAATGCATGAGGCTGCTGCAGGTGACCTATCAAAGTCCCCAGACCCTGCCCCCTTTCAATCGCTACAACCTTTGTCTCAGTCGTTCGACATCCGCTCCAGGTCGGTCCAGCGGGTCCTGACAGGTACTTGACGCACAGCGCGCGGTGTGCATCCAGTAGCAGGAGTCCTCCGTCTCGCGATCACGGCAGGCAGGTCTTGTACGAACGACCGCGTTGACCGGCACCTGCTGCAGCGGCCTTGCACGACAGCCGGTGTTGATCAATCGCGTGTACCGGGGCAAGAAAATCCGTCCGGAAAGGGCAACGTCAATGCGCGACAGTCATTCCAAGATCTGAAGGACAGCGGCTGCGCGGTAACGATGGTCGAAGTGGCTAATGAGGATACCCCAATCAGCGATTGCGAAACACCGTATCCAAGCTGACCGGCATACGCGAAAACGCGATTAAGCCGTGCAATCGTCCGGCAGGCTCCTTGCCGCTTTCGGTTCCGGTGAAGCCAACACGCATTCACTCGACCTTACTACGTGGCAACGATTCAGCGCTTGTGGATCCGTTCTAGACCTTACCTATTGATATGTTCCTCGCTAGATTCGTTCATGATTGTAACAGCCGTGCAACCTCGACTTGGGCATGCTCATTTACGATGCTTGTCACTTGCCGCCGTGCACAGGAAACAGCCGTCGAAGCTCCGGTGCAGCTAGCTGATCCATTTTGCGTTACATCCAGTTGCTCCACGCTGGAAAGGGTCTGGCTGGCATTGGCGATGGAAAAGCGACATCGGCTGTCCCATTTGCCTTGTGCTTAAGAGAGCGTGAGCCGGGCCAGCGCATAAGACCTAGCAAAATGAATAGGCTTACAAACTTCAGCATTGCATCTTAAGGTCCTATAAGCTGCGTCCAGCTGTTGCATTTCTGGTATCCTGTGTCTACACTTCCAGGTTAAGGGAATCGGTGATAATCCTTTAATATATTGATATGCACTTGAAAGCCACACGGCACCAGTTCTGAGAATTTATAGAAAGCAAGTAGTTTATGCCCCGTCGACGCCGTATCCTGCCACCCGAAATCAAGGTCTTCATGAAGGTCAATTACATTAGCATGACTCCAAGAATATTATTTACTTAAATCTACATCGTGCGCAACCTTCCACGCTAATTATAGTCGTCTTGCCTGAAAACCGGTGCACACGTGTGCAGCGCTACTGCGACTGCGCGGACACAGGTTGCCAGGGCGCGGAGCCGCGTTAGCTTAACAAATCGCATCCGTCATAATGTTTTCCGTCAGCGCCCGTTTGCGATCATGCAGACGTATATTTGAGGTCCAATAGCACACTGACAGACAGACCCGCCTGCTCCAGCGCTGTCTGCTGCGGCCAGAGGACGCGCCCCAGGAGCCTGCCCCGCCCAGCTGTATTCCAAGCCGGTGCTGGCCGGCCCCTCAACCGACTGCCGGCCGGCCTTCAATGCCCGACGGCTTGGGGCATACAGGCTACAACCCATGTATACGTCATTGCACCCCAAACCCTTCCTCCCCCGTTCCTAGCTGCAGCACACCCTCCAACCACGCCAGCACGGACGCCGACCCGCGCCACGACGATTCCCTCCGCCTCGCGGCCTGCGCCCGCGTCGCCTCCCAGTCCACCGGGCAGCCCGACTCCAACAGCCACTTCAGCACC
Organism: Eudorina sp. 2006-703-Eu-15; assembly: GCA_003117195.1. Lineage (NCBI taxonomy): Eukaryota > Viridiplantae > Chlorophyta > Chlorophyceae > Chlamydomonadales > Volvocaceae > Eudorina > Eudorina sp. 2006-703-Eu-15. Next base: position 300,343 of record BDSI01000053.1, on the reverse strand, counting down.
GCCAGGCTGCAGGGAGGGGCGCGCGCCGCGTCGGGCGGCATGACGGCCTCGGCGAAGGTACGGCCCGGCGGGTGGCCCCAGGGGCAGCCCAGGCGGCGCAGGCAGCGCAGGGTGGCCAAGTCGTCGTTGCGGCCCGCCTCCAGGTAGGGTTGCCCCGAGTCCTGTCGCGCGAGGGGAGCGGCCGTGGAAGGAAGGAAGAATCCAGGTTGTGTTTTCATTGGTGGCAAGTCAAGGAGTGCATGGTTTCCAAACCCAAACAGGGGCAACCGGGCGTTTATACATGTGTGTTGAGTACAGCAGAACGGAGCTGCGAGGAGTGTGTACCGGCGTAGGGGCGGCGTAGGGGCGGCGAAGATCTCCTCTAGGTGTCCAGAGACCCCAGGGGGTGCGGCGGTCAGGGTTGGAACCACGACCCAAGGTGCAAGTTCAATCCAGGATGCAGCTGATGATCCCCACAAAGCATCCCGATAGATGATCTCTAGCAACCCCGGACCACCCGAACGTCGTCTCACGTCCCCCCCTCAGGGGACTTCCTCCACCCCCTCGCAACCCTTCACCCGACCCCACAGACACACCCGCTCACCGGCATCGGACGTCGTCTCACCTCCCGTCCGGAGGGACTCCCTCCACCCGCTTGCAACCCTTCACCCGACACACCCGACCCCAGAGACACACACGCTCACCGGCATCGGACAGCCCCGCGCGACCATCCACTCCAGCAGCTCAACGCTTCCCGCCCCCACCGCCGCGCGGAACGCCCCCGGGTCCCAGGCGCAGCCCCGCTCCTCCCGCAGCCACCGCACCAGCTCCAGGCCGCCCGTCGCCGCCGCGTCCGCCACCACCTGCGTCCCGCCCGCGGCCGCCGCCTCCTGCAGCGCCGCCTCGCCGCCCGCCGGCCCCGCCTCCGGCCCCGCCAGCCACTGCAGCACGTGCAGGTGGCCGTGGCGCGTCGCGATGAGCGCTGCGCCCGGCGGGATGGGGCAGCCGGCCGCGAGCAGCTCGCCGAGGACGTCCAGCCGGCCGCTCATGACCGCCTCCTTGGTCATGTGGGAGCTCAGAGGGCCCCGCAGCTGCGCGTCCAGCGACAGCAGGTGCCGCACCAACGCGAGACTGCCGCGGCCGATGGCCTGCAGGAGGGCCTGCCTGACCCGGAACCCGCCCCGCCGGTCGACGCCCCGCTCGCAGAGCAGCGCGATGCGCGCCGCGGCGTCGGGGCGCGTGCACAGGTCCGCCGCCGACGCGCCCTGCACTCGGAAGCCGTCGAAGGCCGCCGGCGGCGCGGCCGCGGCCGCGTCGTGCCCCAGCTGGATGCCCAGGGTGGCCTCCAGCCAGCCGAGCTTGGCTCGCCAGTCGGGGTGAGGGCTGAAGACCGCCGCCATCGCGATCGCGGAGCCGTGCTTCCGTACATTCTCCATTTGGGTGCTGAAGCTAACGCTACTGCGACTGCTAGTGCTGACGAGGGCGCTGTCGCTACTGCTTTCCACGCTGCTACTGTTGTCCGTTCCGCTGCTGCTGCTGTCGTGAGACAAAAATATGTCGTACAGTCGTTGCAGAGAAGCGAGGTCGAGGCCGTACGCTGCCTGCGCCAGCAGCTTCTCCCAGCCGATGACCCACGGGTCGGCCCGGTCTAGCAGCCACCACGCCAGGTCGCCATGCCCGGCTGCGACGCAGTCGTACAGCGCGTCCGTCACTTTGTTGCCGTAATCTTCCGGGGGTATGTCTGCCAGCAGCTCCTCGCATAGCTGCTGGTGTCCCGCCGCGGCGGCTGCAGGGAACGCCAGTAGCGCTCCGACATACCGATGGAAGGACGGGTTGGGGAGCTCCTCCAAAACCTGGGCGGACGGGCAGGTAGGCGGCGCGGGCGAGGGTTGGTTCGGGGTTCAGTGGGTGGGTGGTCAACGGTTAGTTCGGTTGGCCAGCAACGCGCGTGGGCCAGTCAGCCGACGGCCAAATCGGGGATCCCTGTGATGGGGGGGACCGGGCGGGGCAGCATGCACTGCGTGTGGCGGTGTGTGCATGTGGATGTGGATGGGCGTTGATGGTGACGCGAACATGCGCACCTGGAAAATCCAGTCTACGACAGCTCGCTGCCCGGCTCGGCCGGCATGCATGGCCATCATCTGGGGCTGGCCGAGAAAGCCCCGGTCGGCAAGCCACTGGCACGTCGGGACGTGGCCTCTTGCCGCCGCGCTGTAGCTGACGTCATCAGTCAGAGGACATTGAACCGCTGCCACGGCGACCTCCAGATTGGGGATGTTGCCGCTGCCGGCCACCAGGCAAAGGAACTGCCGCCGCTGGTTGAGTGTAAGGCTGTCGGTGCTGCGCTCGGATGCCCAGCGGTGCACGAAGGCGTGATGCGGCACCGGCTGAGACAGGTGCACATGCCGCCGGTCCCGGAGCAGCTTAGCCGTCGCCTTGTTGACCAAGCGAAGGTTGCATGCGACTTCGTTGCAATCGAGGAAGCCTGCGACGCGCTCAAGGACGTCGGCCGTCAGAGAGTCCCAAACGGAACTGTTTGGGTCGTCCGTAATCATAATTGAATTTTACATTGTAAAGGAATTATGTCAAGATTAGGTTGGATGTGCAACTCCAGTTCGTGACACGACCATGGAGCGTTAGCAGAATTTCGATAGACAAATAATGGCAGTTGTGAGGATTAGCACATTAACCATACTGAAGGACGTGTTCACTTGTGAGTTTTCCATTTCGTGCCGTACCGTGCCGTGCTCCACAGTGACAACCTTGGGCTCCGGACATGATAATGTGGCATTGTGTGAAATACCCCCGACATTCCCCAAATGTGCTTGGCCTGTCACTTGATGACCTCGCACCTAGTGACCGCGTCCGTTCATATTCTGATTCTGTCCTGTTCTGTCCTGGGTTAGGTTCGACGTCCGCGTGTTCCAGTTCAAGTCCGCCCTGTCACGTGGTCAACGTCAAGGCAACGGCAGAGGTCGTCAAACCGCCTGCCGTGTGCCGATGCAGCCCGGGTTGCCCCCGGGTGTAGGCCACCAGCCAGCCAGGGGCCTCCTGGCCACGCGACGGATCCATGCGTGCGTGCGGGACGGTGACGAGGCAAGGACGCCCCCAAGGTGGCCTACACCTAACAAACCAGAGCCTCCCAGGACCGCGGCACGCTGCGTCGGCAGGCGTTCCGGCGACCTAACCCAGTTCGAACGGGCAGATACTGTAAGTGGCGCCGCAGGTATTATACCAGTTGGCAGTTAAGGTTCAGTTCAAGGGGTGCTCCGAGCGGTAGTAAACATGGAAACAGGTCGGGGAGGTGTAACCCAAGAAGGCCGCTGGCAGGGCTTCAGCGCAAGCAAGGCAGCCGGTCGTATGCCGTACACCGTCACGTGCAGGCTGCCGTACCGTGTGACCGCCTCACCTGCAGAGACGGCATCACAGCCCAGCGCATCTATCTTCGGTGACCCTGCTTACCGCAGGCGTACCGTATCGCTGCCACGCGGCGCAGATTTATCGCATTGGACGCAGACACCTTACCATTTCTGGTTTGTGTTACCCAAAAATGATGTATTGGTGCAATGCCTTGGAAATTGCACCGCTCGCTTGGCATGCAATGCGGTTTTTAGAGAGTCTGGCAGGCCAACTTGTCCCCCCTGAGCCACATCAGCAGCCTCCTTGGCCCCCTTGAGCCACATCAGCAGCCTCCTTGGACCCCCTGATCCACATCAACAGCCTCCTCGCCCCCCCCCAAATCCACATCAGCAGCCACCTACATAAAGCCACCCACAATATTCAAGGAAAGCTGTGCTTGCCTTCCTGTCCATTCCACTTGGGCCACTTTCACCTGACTCCTGCTCATCAGGAACCCTCACGAAGTCATTGGGCGGCAAGCCCACGGTCGTGTTTGACCCAGCTATCAAGAGAGCAGTGCGTGCTGCAATCAAGGACGGCGTGGATTGAAGCATTACGCGCAGAACACGATGCAGCCCCTCATCAACGTCCTCCCAGTGCACCAGGCAGCATTTTTGGGCGGGGCCCCAGCGCGAAGCGCGTTCGGGGGGCCCCGCCCCCTAGGATTGCCCATGTCCGTCCGTGTGTCCGTGGGTAACGGCCAAACGTTCATTATCCGCTAAACTAATTCGCTATGTTTGTCATATTAACTGTCCTCTATTGCAAGGTAACTTTGGTTTGGCTGAAAAAAATCTTTGCGCACAAACGGTCAAAGTGGACCCGAGTCAACATCCACCCAACGCCTCTCGCGCTCATGTTTGTTGCAACAGGTGCCGCGTGATGAATACTTGGATTAGGGGCAGGTGGCGCGTGCTAAATTGAACTTCCATAGTGTTCTGATGTTTGAACATCAAGATGCCACCAACACCAATATTTGCCTTTTTGTTTTGCCAGATGAATACAATTCAACATTATGTATTGAATCAAAGTTTCAAGATGCAAAGGGATAACATACCAAGTTCTCCAGTTCCGATGGCCCTCTCACCGCGACTTTTTTGCACCCTGCTTTTGCTTTACATTGCTATGTAACTATTGTAGCAAACTTTAGAGGTCCACGTCTGCTGCACGCGTGCAGCAGAAGGGTTGCAAGCTTGCCGACGGACCAAACAACGACAGTTTCACGGCCAGAATGCTTCAAGCTTGATTTTTGATATCTGCTTGACAGACGGATGTGGTAGTGCAGAGGCGTCTAGCGTTACGATAATAATGCAGATGCGGTAACCGCCGTTGGGGGCGCGTACTGCAGGTTGGTTTCGGGGCTACCCAACCTGCTTGATCTTGCTCAATCTATGCACGCCGATCCACCTCAAACATCAACGACACCCTCAATGGCACCCTTTCACTCTCTCACACTCTTGCGTGGTAACAGAGTTTCCGTTGTAAAGCATTGTAGGGGGCCCCGCCCTTTTCCGGCTTCGAGGAAGCCGACCCCTACTTGTTCCCTCAGCGCGGCCAGACGCTCCACCCAGCCATCAAGGGTCCCCGCAGCGCCGTCGCGGAGCCGTCGTTCGCTTGGTCCTCACTCGGGCACCCCAAGCCGCAGCAGACAGTCAAGGACCGCCGTGTCCTGATTCAACATCGCTTCCACGTAGCAGGCACCGTCTGCCTGTTGGATTTCAATACATACATACATACAAAGGAGACAGCGGACAGTGGTTAGTTCGGGCGACTTGATGACGCGGATACCGTGCGTGCACAATGGAAGCAGCCTTCACCGCATGGGAAGTGGAAGCCTCCGCTGTTCCAAGCAAGGTCAAACCCTGTCAAATTCGCCCGCAGGGTCGACGTGGCAGGCAGCGCGGCACCACTACCGTGATACCTAAAGAAGTTAAAATCACACACAACATTTACCCGTAATATACATTCTGAATGGTTACGAACACCTCCCACCCATCCCTGCTGGACTTCACCCGCATCACGGAGCCCACATCGATCAAACACCGACCGGCAGCGGACATCCTTGCTCCGCCATCCACTCGAGAAGCGCCACGTTGCCCCGTTCTGCCGCCTGGCTGAAGGCGCGGTCATCCCACACGCAGCCTTGTCCTCGCAGCCACTGCATCATCTCAAGGCTGCCATCTGGAGCCGCCGCCGCGATACTGGCCAGGTCCACGCCCCTGTCCTCCAGAGCTGCCCGCAGTGCCGCCGCTGCCGCCGCCCTGACCTCCGGTCCTGCTTTCTTAGCCAGCCAGCCCAGCTCCGCCACGCGCCAGAGCTCAGCCACGCGCGCCGCAGCCACGGGGGCGGCACCCTCCCGGCCAGGGTCCCCGGCGGCCACCCACTTCACCACCAGCACGTTCCCAGTGCGAACCGATGCCTTCACGACGTCGCGCCAGATGGGGACTCCTCGCATTGCCAGCCGTGCCGCAACCGCCACCTGTGCTGCGGTACTCAAGCGCGCGAGCATCAGGCCATTTACGTCCCACTGGTTCGCAACTGGCCGCTGCTCCAGGGCAAAGTCCACCAGCTCAGGCGCCCCGAGGTGCAAGCCGCTCTTCAGGATGTCCTGTAGAGCACCGTCTGCGTGCTCCGGCAGCAGCTGCACATACAGCCGGGCGCGCTCGAGGCGGTCGCTGGGGTGCGACGTTTCCGGAAGCACAAAATCCCTGCCGGGAGGGTACTCGCCCAGCGCAAAGCCAAGCCCCCGCAGCCAGTCCACCTTGGCGCGCCAGTCAAGAGTAGGGCTTGTCAGGGCGGCCATGATGTGTGATGCGGAGTGCGCCACCGGCCGCAGCCCGCCAGGTCGCTCCTGCAGGATGTTGTTGTACACGTGCTGCAGCCCCACCAAATCGCATCCGCCGGCGGCGTGCTCCAGCAGGTTGGTCTGGATGAAGGCCTCGTCATCAACCACGCGCGGCAGCAGCCACTGCACCAGACCCAAGTGCGCACTGCTGGCGGCGCAGAACACAGCCGACGCGGTCACTTGTTGGAAGTCCGGGCCGGCGGCCCCCAGCAGCGCCTCACACACATCCTGACGGCCCACGCGGGCCGCCCCAATCCACGCCCGCTCTTCCGCAAGCGGGGAGCGGTCGAGGAGCCATCGGACCAGGGCCATGTGTCCCTTGCTGGCAGCTGCTTCCGCTGCGCACATCCTGTTCGGGCAGCCCTGTGCCTCCAGCCACTCGCATATGTCGAGGTGGTTTCCCGCCGCTGCACCCGTGTACGCTGACGCCTCCGGGGCTGCGCCCCGTTGGCGACGGCGACCTGAAGGTTGATTAGGACGCCGCTGGCCGCAGTCAAGTTCAGGAGACGGCGCCGAGTATGCAACGACAGGGTGCGATAGGCGGCCGGGTTGCCCCAGTGCCGGGCGAAGGCGTGCGGCGGCACCGGCTCGGACAGCCGGACCGGGTCGCGCCGCGAAAGAGCTCCGCGGCAGCCTTGTTGGCCAGCCTCAAGCTGCAGGCCATTTCGTTGCCGGGCAGGTGCTCGGCCACTCGCAACCACACCTCCCACAGGCGCCATAGCATGGTCTAGCTCTATAGCATCAGTCACTGGCACGACCTGCATTTGCTGTGTATTTTGTGCTGCGTTTGTCTTGTTTTTTCCCCCGTCGAGTACATCTCGTGAATGCTTATACAGTATATCATCTCTTCGCGGATGGGATAACGCACCTCGGTATGTCAGTGCTACACTTTCGTGAACGTATTCAAGAAATACGTGCTGCGAGCAGCCTAACGGCTTCGGTCCTTGATGGCCGGCAGAGTTGTACGATAGAGTCTATAACCAAATTACCTAACCTGCAGAATGCATTCCTCTTTTGCAGCCTCCATATACTCCAAAGCTCTAGCGTCTTGGAACTGCATCCCTCATCAATGAAAAGGGTTTGAGCCTCGAGCGCTCAAGGGTCAAGGCGTCCTCGAGCCGTTGGGCAGGCCGTAATCAGCACCGTTAGACCGTTGCAGCTGTTTCAATTGCGACGTGCGCAAAAGCCCGTCTGCCCGACGTATAAGGCACAGCACGCAGAAAGACTGTTTATAGTAAAAGCATGATTGATTGGTAGCCAGAGCGCTGGTAGATGGCAGGTTCAATCCAAGGCTTTTCCACGTCGAGTGTTCCCATTGTCTTGCAGTCAAATGTATTTGCTCACAACAACATCAGCATGAATACAGATGATGTTGAGAGGTAGCGCGATGATTAATCAACACGCGCATTTGGCCTCGTTGGGCCATTTGCTATTGGAACTCCATGCTGGACGTAGCCGAGTCGTTTTGACAATATTCCTTTTTGGGATTTGCTTGATGCAATTGGTAGGTTGCATCCAGAGCTCCAGAGGCTGCAACATCCTGCGTTTCAAGGCCGCAATCCATACTATTCGATGGGGATAATGACAGGCCCGAGGTGAACACTTTGCCGAATCGAGGCTGCCGCCCAGCTACAAGAACACTTCAGTTGAGAACGTGGAGGCAACTCCTGCAGACTGGGAGCGCTTCCTTAGGTAAGCATTCTGCAAAGTAGAACGTGCTGGAGACCAGCAATAGATACTTGCTGGGCACTCGGCGCCGTCGGCACCAACGTCGGCGGACAAGGGTTTGGATTTGAAAAAGCGCGGTTGGATCCACTGCACCGTCCGAACCCACCTGCGGGATCGCGGCCAGTCCAGCGTTCCCCGTCCAACCATCCCGGCACGAACCGCAGACCCACAATCCACGCGACCCACGCACGATCCGCATATGATAACATCGCGCCCACAGAATCCCTGTCGTGCAGCAAGACGCGCACGCGCACGCGACCTCCTGACTCTCCACCAAAGGTGGCCCCTTGTGAGTTCGCCGAACATCGCACGCCCCCCAGCGCTGTGCGGCACACCCTCCAGCGCAGCGCAGGGGCCCACCTCAACGCTCCCTCCCCCCATATGTCTACCAATTTCCTATACCCCCCTTCCCCCCCAGCCCCGACCGCCCCGACCGCCCTGACCGCCCCGACCCCAACGCTCCTCTCACTCAGTTTCCGTCCTGCGCGCACCCTCGCGTGCACCTGATATCAACCGGTTTCCAGACTGGGAGCGGATATCTGGGGCTCCCTTTTCTCTCACTCAGATTCCGTCCTGCGCGCACCCTCGGTTTCCAGACTGGGAGCGGATATCTGGGGCTCCCTTTTCTCTCACTCAGATTCCGTCCTGCGCGCACCCTCGGTTTCCAGACTGGGGGCGGATATCTGGGGCTCCCCTTTCTCTCACTCAGATTCCGTCCTGCGCGCACCCTCGCGTGCACCTGATATCAACCTGACACACTCGCTCCGCTGCGCATTTGCCCACTTGGGTACCTCCCGAGCACACCATCACCCTTCCCACGCGGGGGCAACACCAACGGCGGCACGCAACCCCCCCCCCCGGCCGCGGCCCCGGCCCCGCTTGCCCGCCCCGCGTACCCTGCTAATATGCCCCTCCCACCGTTTGGGTACTGATGCCCCTCCAGTCAGACGCTGGAGCTGGATGTGCGGCCCTGGCGGCAGCGCGCGCCCCTGCGCACCCAGGACGTCCTGCCGCTGCTGGGGCACCTGCGGTCGGACTGGCCGGCGGTGCTGCGGCTGGTGCTCATCTACCACAACCGCATCTACTGGCCGGACAGGGCGGACCCCGGCGGCCGCGGCGCACCGCAACCGTCCAGCCCCCTGGTGCGTGCGTGGGAATGAAATGCGAGGACGACGCTGTCGTCGCACCGTCATGTTGCCGCACAGTTGGGCAGCGGCGCACCGCAGCCGTCCGGTCCGCTGGTGCGGGTGCGGGTGCGGGTGCGGGTGCGGAGGGGGTCCACGGATGGGGGGGCGGTACGGGCTGCGCGGCGGGGGGGGGGTCTGCGCGTCGGCGGACGGACGGACGGACGGACGGACGGACGGAGGTCATGGGGAGGTGTGCAAGTTGCTTCCCAGTGGATTGGGGGTCCGCACCCCTGTGTGTGTTCCGCACCCCTGTGTGTTCCGCACCCCTGTGTGTGTTACGCCGCTCGCTCGCCCACCTCGTCTGTGGGCTCTGGGCCTCCAAACCTCCTCCTGACCTGCTCTTGACCTCCCGCTGACGCATTGACGTGCCCTTGACCTCGTTCTGACCTCCTGACTTCTTGGCCTCCTGGCCCTCCGGATCCCTCCTTACCCTCCGGGGGCGCCCGCAGAAGGTAGCCTTCCACACCCGCGTCAGCTCCATGCTCGAGTCCGGCAAGCTGCAGCTGCCCAACGTGCTCTTCCTCTTCAACTCGGACGATAACAGGTGAACGGGGGGGAGTCCCCCGCCTGGTGCCGCCCCCACCTTGTGCCGCCCCCACCTTGTGCCGCCCCCACCTTGTGCCGCCCCCACCTTGTGCCGCCCCCACCTTGCGCCCTTGTCTACCCCGCCTTGTCCCCCGCCTGGTGTCCCCGGATGATGTCAGCGAAACGGCAACAGACCCGTTACCCGCAATCAACTGCTGCGTGGGTGCTGTACGGGACCTCGCTTTGGCTGCGGCGGCCACGTTTTTAGCTGGTTGGGGTCGGGGTTCAAAAGAAAGAGCGCAAACACACCCAGCCGGGGTCGGGGTCGGGATTGGGTGGTCTTATCTCTTCCTCCATCCCTACCGCCATACCTCCCTACCTCCCTGCCACCTTCCCTCCCTCTCCCCCCCCGCTGCATTCCCTCCCTCTTCCCCACCATACCTCCCTCCTTACCACCGTCCCTCCCTCTCCCTCCTTACCTACCCCACTGCGCACCCCGGCCGGCACTCGCACACCCAGGAGGCGGCTGTGCGCCCCCCGCGCGAGCTGCGCCGTGCCCGCCATCTCGCTCGTCAAGTGCAGCGCCGCGGACGCCTGGATCGGCGGCGGCGGCGCCCCCAACCCCGAGGACGACCCAGGGGAGGACACGGACATCCTCATCCCGCAGTTCCTCTTCGTGCCGGAGGTGCTGCACGTGCTGCCCTGGCGCGAGAAAGAGGACGTGGGTGGGTGGGTGGGTGGGCCCTGGGGGGTGGGTGGGTGGGTGGGAAATGGGTAGACATGTTCAAACTGGTTGTGTAGGGCGTGTGAGGACGGGGCGGTCCGACAAGGCAGCAGCGCGGGACCGCCGTCACCGCAGGCAGGCAGGCGGGCAGGCAGGCGGCGCCGCAGCCAGTTTATAGTTTCCGCCGGAGTAAGAAGTTGTCAAAGACCCCGCGCGTGCCGAGCTCATGACGCAAGCCGTACATGCAGTGGGACATGCAGCCGTAAGAGAAAGGAAAGGATTGGCATGCGGATGTACCTCCCGCCCCTCGGGGGTTCTCCCGCTGGTTTGCCTCGCCCCGCCAGCTGCTGTGGCGGCGTGAACCGTCCCTCCCACTGTGCTGTGAACGCATCCCCAACATGCAGCAGGCACGACGACACGCAGACGACATGCATGTACACATACACGCGGCACCGTACAGTCATACATACACGGCCCATCCGTCGCAGCCTACTTCCCTTCATCCCCGCAATACATGTACATGGCATGTCGTACCACTGTACGGCAAGTCATCAGGTCCCGTCCGATCCGGGCTGCCCACATATCGGCAGGCAATCCGCGCAGACTGACCCTACCCTACCCTACCCCCCTTCCCTCTCTCGGAGTCTCTACCGAATATTCGCTCTGGCAGCAGCGCATTATAAATACCCTCCCTGTCAATTTCCTATGCCCCACCCCTTCCCCCTCCGCCGCAGCCTTCTTCCGCGGCGGCGCCTACTGCAGCGGCTACTGGAACGGCAAGATGGACTGCCCGCACCTCTGCCCCCGGCCGTACCTGGCGTGGCGCAGCATTCTGGACGAGCAGGCGGGCCGCAAGCGTACCCTGGATGTGGGCATGACGTTCGAGTACTTCGCGGGGCCCTCAAACAAGGAGCCGCCGGTAGGGAGGGTGGAGTGCCAGGGTGCTAGGGTGCTGAGGATAGCTGCCTTCTGGGGCCGGGCTTGCCCGGAGGGTGAGCTTTCTGTTGAGCGAGGAGGGAGAACCGCCCACCCGACCCAAAACCACATGAACGTGTGTGCTCTTAGGCAGGCAGAACAGGAGTGCATGACATGCGAGGGGGCACATGAAGGTGTATGCGTGTGTATGTGTATGTGTGTGTGTGTGTGCGTTCCCGGAGCCGCTGGCCAGGATAAGAAGAGCAAACGTCCCTACGTCCGGTCCTGCGCTGGCCTGCGCTGGCCTGCGCTGTCCTGCGCTGTCGTCGCCCTCCCCCGACTTCCTCACATGCGATTTCTTAGGATCAACAGCACCTTGTCCACCCTTATGACTGCGAGTATGTGAGTATTATCGCTTCAGGCCCGTCGTGATGTACATGTGTGTTTCTTTCGGCCTGCCTCCGCCGCCTCCGCCGCCTCGCCTCCGCTGCAGTGCATGCCCAAGAAGCTGCCGATCGCCCCCCTGGTGCGGATCCCCGACCACTCCCGCTTCCGGTGGCTGCTGCAGCTGGAGGGAATCACCGCCAGCTATAGGTTGGGCTTGGTAGGTGGGCTGGGGCGGGGTTGGTGGGCGGGGGCGAGGAAGGGAAAGCACTGGGGGGCACGCCCCCGCTGCAATGACAATGTCCCCTCGCACTTCAGTAACGCGTCCTGTCTGCTGCCTTTCTCCCGCGTTTCCTCTGGAACACCAGAAACCAGGAAGGAAATCCGGAAACTCAGATGCGCGCATCTGCCTCAAACGCGGCGCATCCTTGTCTGCAGCGGGGCCCACCTAGAACCCCGCCCACCCCGAAACCAGCCCACCCTAACCCATCCAGTCAAACCCTACACCTCAACCTACACCTCAACCCGCACCCCAACGACTCCCCACTGCACCTTCACCCTCCCCTTCGCTCAACAGCAGTGTTTATACTGCTGTATTTCCTTCACCCCCGCGTCCCCGGGTTCGCACCTTGCTTACTGGGCAGCGCGGCCGCGCCGCCACGCGCCCGCGCGCGGTCTCTGTCTTTCCATTGCTATGCAGGTACCGCACCACGTAAGCATAACGCGTTATGTTGGGTGTGCCCGGGTCCGTTCTTTGGGTTTATTTCTTTTCTCAATTTACCCCCCCCCCGTCCCCTCGGACTCGTCAACCTCAACCCTACCCCTGCCCCGAGCCTAACCAGCCCACCCTCACCCATCCAGTCACTTCCTTACCCTCACCCGGGCGCATCCCATCCCATCCCATCCCATCCCTTCACGTCATTGATCCCAGCCCGAAATCCCTACCCATGCCCCACCATCCCCCGGGTAGCTACCCGTCGCGGAACCCCGCCCCACGGTGCAGGGTTGGGTGGGGGTGGGGGTACAGGAAATTGGTTGACATATGAAAACTGAGCTGGGGGGGTTTGGGGGGATGGGCAGCGGGTCATGCCGGTTACGGCTGGCGGGCTACTCGGTTACCGATCGCGGATTCCCGCCCCACCCACCCACCCACCCACTCTACGATTTGTCTACCAATTTCCTAAACCCTGCCCCACACGCTACGCCCCGTCGTGCACGCCCCCCTAAGTATACTGAATTATGCTGGGTGTGCCCGGGTCCGTTCTACGGGTTTATTTGTTTTTCTCAATTTAACCCCCACCCTCCCGCCCACCCAGCTGATGTCGGTCAACTCTCTAATTCTGTTTCAGAGGTCGCCCTGGATGGAGTACTACTACAGGTGGGTGGGTGGGTGGGGTGCCGTGCGCTTGGGCAGCCGGTTATGCCTGGGTCTCGTACTGTGGGCTGTGTGCCCCATTCGTGATTGTGTGAACTACACAGGTCCGGAATGGAATGGGGCACACACCCAGAATGCTCGGGCTGGCAGGCAAACACAGATCAGACAGACTAGACTGTCACTTCTATGGCATCGATCTTGCGCGCTGTCAGACCGGGGCGAGTTCACTTCTTCGCTCTTCCCCTGCTGAGATGCAGCGATGGCACAGCGGTGGGTCGCACACTTCAGAAGTCCTCCACTTGCAGCCACCTTTCTCTCTCTCATAGGTCGCCTTCCGGCCGCGCCTCTGCCCTCTGCCGTGCGTGCGCACCCGTGTCGTACCCATGTCGTACCCGTGCCGCGCCCATGTCGTACAGGGCTCTGCGGGCCGGGGAGCACTTCGTTCCCTTCTGGAACACCACGGAGCGCGGGCAGGACGACGTGTACGACATCGTGGAGGGACTGCGCCGCGTCGAGGCGTCCACCCCGTCGGCCGTACACGCCATCGTTCGAGAGTCGCAGGCCTTCATGGCGAGGTAACGACGGCGGAACCTGGGGGTGGGGGAGCAAGGAGGGACGGTTTCATGGCGAGGTCACGACGGCGAATTTTCAGGGCGGGGATGCGGGACGGTCTGGGGCCAAAAGAGAGCGTCGCAGGAGATTAGGGGAGAGAAAGAAAGCAAAGGAAAAGGGGATGATGGGGGTTGGGGATCAGGAAAAAAACCCAAACCCAGGTTGGGGTTTGGGGGGAGGGCGGCCGTGGGGCCGGGCATGGGAGCCTGGGTGCTCGCCCCTCGGGGTGGACTTGGTGGCAGTTGGGTAACCCATACTTGGGTAACCCATTTCGAAGCCCTGCTGCAGCTCACCGATGTCTGCACCGAATTGGCTTGTGTGTCGTGTGGTCTGTCCGCCTGTCATGTCTCCCTTGCTATGTCCTGCAAATGCCGACCGAGCTCCGCGACTCCTGCCCGCACCACCAACCCCGCCGCCTCACCAGCGGCATTCGCTTTGGCGGTCTGGCACCCCCTCCCCCGCATGTTCACCCTGCCATCCGCCCATCCCCCGGACCCTCCCCCGGGTGTGCCCGGGCTTGCCTTTCGGGCTTATTTCGTTTTTCAATCTAACCCCGCCCCTCCCAGGTTCCTGACCCCCGCGGCGCGCGGTCGCTACCTTCGCGACGCCCTGACCGCCTACAAGTCCCTCTTCCCCGACATGGACTCCTTCCTGGAGGGCTACGTGGCGGAGCTGCGGGGCAGGGGCTTCAACATCACCGGATAGGGGAGGGGAGGGGAGGCGGGGCGGGTTAGGGGTTTAGGACACCTGCTATGCAATCGGTGATTGTTTCGCGATTTCGCTGTCTTGATTGACAAAAAGGAGGGGGTTTAGGTCGCCTTTGGACGGATTGGAGCTGCTGCTGCTGCGGTAGGCGCGGTGGTGGTGCGCGGGCGAGCAGCGCCGACAATACAAGGGGGCGATCGATATGATGAGGGGATGAGGAGCAGAGCGCTGAGGTAGGGGCAGGGGTATGTAGGGGCAGGGGTGTCGTCAGTGCGCCGTCGTGGGCCCCTGCCCTGCCCTGTCCTCCTCCGCGCGAAGCAACCTACCCGGACCCGGGCCCTAACTGTGGAAAGGCTGATTGACTGCCCTGCCCTGTCCTCCTGTCTGCGCCAATGTCGGTGGGGGCGAGGAGGAGGGTCGGTGGGAGGGGGCTTGGAAACCCGTCGTCACCTACCCCCGTTAAACTCTTTCGAAACCGAGCTCGTATGAAGTGTTGCGCGCTGTTTGGAGAGGGTTCGGATTGATTGCAATGGTGCGGATTTTAAGCGTGTTTTTAGCTTTGGGTTTGCGTTCGGCACCGAGTTTTGTTGCTTGGTGTTGGGGCGCATGCCCCCCAGCTGCAACCCAGTTGTTCGTACGGCTGTGTTTCTTATATGCAGCGGACTATGCGGGCGTTGCGGGTTGGGGAGCGCCGCAAATTGTGCATGGGGAGGATTTGCCCTGGACCTCTAGACCTGGCCGCGGCAGGCAAAGCGCGCGCGCACGTCGTGATTGGCAATCCCGGACTGCGTGGACCCGTGTGTGAGGTGCCGCAGGTAAGGCGGTGGAGGCAACCAGTGGCATGATGGCCTTTATTTATTCATTATGCGTACGGCACGGCAGCCCCCACTTTCGTATCAAGGGGCGCCTAACGGCCTAACGGGCGCATGGAGCACGGGATCAACACAGCGTGTGTGATGGTCTGGGTGTTGCGATGTGTATGGCGTGCAGGCCTGATCATGCAACGGCTGCTTTGCGTTGCGAGAGGGCAGGAAGGAGCGGCGAAGTAAGCGCGACGCTACAAGGGGAGGAGCGGCGCGGACGGGCGGGTGGGTGGTTCGTTGGCGCTCGCCGCCCTGTCCCCCTGTCCTGAAGGGCCTTCTTCCCCACCGTCGCCACCGAAGGAGGGACCCCGGACTGAGGACCTGTGTGTCGTTACGAGGGGCACAAAGTGCCGTACTCGGTGACCCAGATCGTGAGCAAGAGGTGACCCAGGCGACGTGTGCTGTCTTGATGGAGTACGGCATTCGGTGTGGTCCTTGTGTACGGCAGAGATGGAAGAGCTATGTAGACAGTTGATCTCCGGGCCAGCCTCCGCGTTGGTGACCCGCAGACCGGGTGGCAGCGGTGGAGAAGGATGTGCGAGCAGGAAGGAGGTGCCAGGACAGGAAGGAGGTGCGGGTGCAGGAAGGAGGTTTCGGCGCGCAACCATGCGATACCACGGACATGTCAGCCCTCGGGCTACCAAGCGCGCGGTTCGGAAGGTGAAGGCCCCTTGTAGGCCCTGCGTGCGCTCCGAGCGCGTTTGGGTAGATCACAATTTCGGTTTGGTGCGATATGGTTCCATGTCGTATTTTGCTCGGTGTCGGAATCTCCGATGGGTGGTTTGTGCTGCCCTTGCTAGTTGCTACCTTTGCGTGCGACCCAGCTGCTCTGCCACCCGGTTCTCCGACCCCTTTCGACGCCAGGTCAGTCGGCCGCGCAGGCTGGCAGCGACCGCGGCAGGCGGTAGGTACCGTAGCTTGAGGGTGGCAGCGGTGGTGGTGGTGGTTCGGCAGTACTGAGGATGTACGGATATTGGGCGCAAGCGAGACGATGCGGGATGCGGCTGGGGAGGTACGGGAGCGCGGGCTGGACGGGCGACGGCGCGGGAATTACTCTATACGGCGGCGACAGCTTAGGGCAGCTTAGGGTATTTGCTCCAGGCTCCAGGATGAGGAGGGTCGAGCCGGCGGGTCATACAGGACAGGGCAAGGACTGACCCGCGGTGCCCCTGTGTGTGGTAGTTGTAACGGTCGGTTACGTTTGGCTCCAAATCCGTTGGGGAGAGTAACGGTGGAGCCAGCGGGCTCCCCCACCAGGCCAACGAAGCATGCAGTGATGTGCGCCCCTCTCACCAGCCCCCACGGCCAGACCGCGCAACGAACAGCGCTGGAGCAGGCGGGTCCGTCAGTGCGCCATCCTCAAGGACATGAGTTTGCATAATCGCAAACGGGCGCTGACGGAAAACATTATGACGGATGCGATTTGTTAAGCTAACGCGGCTCCGCGCCCTGGCAACCTGTGTCCGCGCAGTCGCAGTAGCGCTGCACACGTGTGCACCGGTTTTCAGGCAAGACGACTATGATTGCCGTGGAAGGTTGCGCACGATGTAGATTTAAGTAAATAATATTCTTGGAGTCATGCTAATGTAATTGACCTTTATGAAGACCTTGTTTTCGGGTGGCAGGGTACGGCGGGGCATAAACTACTTGCTTTTATTTCATTCTCAGAACTGTTGCCGTGTGGCTTTCAAGTGCATATCTTTGTATGAAAGGATATCACCAATTCTTATCACCTGGAAGTGCAAACCCAGGATACCAGACATGCAACAGCTGGACGCAGCTTATGGGACCTTAAGACGCAAGCTGAAGTTGGTAAGCCTATGCATTTTGCTAGGTCTTGCGCGCTGGCCCTGCTCACGATCTTTTGAGCACAAGGCAAACGGGACAGCCGACGTCGTTTCTCCATCGCCAATGCCAGCCAGACCCTTTCCAACGTGGAGCAATTGGATGGAATGCAACATGGATCAACTTGCTGCACCAGGAGCTTCGACGGCTGTTTCGTGTGCACAGCGGCAAGTGACAGGCATCGGAAATGAGCATGTTCAAGTCGAGGTCTCACAGCTGTTACAATTATGAACGAATCAAGTGAGGAACATATTAATAGGTAAGTTTCCGAATGAAACCACACGCGCTGAATTGATGCACCGTAGGAAGGTCGAGTGAATGCATGTTGGCTTCACCGGAACCGAAAGCGGCACGGAGTGTGCCAACCGATTGCGCTCCTTAAACGTTTTTTGGGCGGGGCCCCAGCGCGAAGCGCGTTCGGGGGGCCCCGCCCCCTAGGATTGCCCATGTCCGTGTGTGTGTGTGTGTGTGTCCGTGTGTCCGGTAACGGCAAAACGTTCATTATCCGCTAAACTAATTCGCTATGTTTGTCATATTAATTGTCCTCTATTGCAAGGTAACTTTGGTTTGGCTGAAAAAAATTCTTTGCGCACAAACGGTCAAAGTAAAGCTCCGCGGTCTCCATGGACCCGAGTCAACATCCACCCAACGCCTCTCGCGCGCATGTTTGTTGCAACAGGTGCCGCGTGATGAATACTTGGATTAGGGGCAGGTGGCGCGTGCTAAATTGAACTTCCATAGTGTTCTGATGTTTGAACATCAAGATGCCACCAACACCAAGCTTTGCCTTTCTGTTTTGCCAGATGAATACAATTCAACATTATGTATTGAATCAAAGTTTCAAAATGCAAAGGGATAGCATACCGAGTACCAAGGAGTTCTCCAGTTCCGATGGCCCGAAGTCCGGCTCTCACCGCGACTTTTTTGCACCCTGCTTTTGCTTTACATTGCTATGTAATTATTGTAGCAAACTTTAGAGGTTCACGTCTGCTGCACGCGTGCAGCAGAAGGGTTGCAAGCATGCCGACGGACCAAACAACGACAGTTTCACGGCCAGAATGCTTCAAGCTTGATTTGTGATCATCTGCTTGACAGACGGATGTGGTAGTGCAGAGGCGACTAGCGTTACGATAGTGATAATGCAGATGCCATGACCGCCGTGTACTGCAGGTTCGTTTCGGGGCTACCTACCTGCTTGAGCTTGCTGAATCTATACACGCCGATCCACCTTCAACATCAACGACACCCTCAATGGCACCCTTTCACTCTCTCACACTCTTGCGCGGTAATAGAGTTTTCGTTGTAAAGCAAGCGGCCTGTACGGATTGTAGGGGGCCCCGCCCTTTTCCGGCTTCAAGGAAGCCGACCCCCTACTTGTTGATACTACGACAAGTTCACGAATGGTGTTTCTAAGATGGTTGTGGAAATGAGTAACAGTGTGGAACGAGTATAAAGGATTGAATGGTTGCGCGGTTTACTCTACACACAATATTCATTTCAACAGATGAAGCAATACCGGCTGTCGTGCAAGGCCGCTGCAGCAGGTGCCGGTCCACGCGATCGTTCGTACACGACCTACCTGCCGTGATCGCGAGACGGAGGACTCCTGCTACTGGATGCACACCGCGCGCTGTGCGTCAAGTACCTGTCAGGATCCGCTGGACCGACCTGGAGCGGATATCGAACGACTGAGACAAAGGTTGTAGCGATTGAAGGGGGGGCAGGGTCTGGGGATTTTGATAGGTCACCTGCAGCAGCCTCGTGATAAAGGGATGGGTGCTTTGTTGTGTGATGTCCTGTCGGTTAGTTGATTACAATTGGCAGGTCAGGTCGCGACGAAGTTTGTACGGCTCTGCTGACGAGGGCGGCGGCGACGGCTTCAAGCAAGTCATGCCAGGTAGGATCATTCCGTGCGGGGTCGTTGGAGGAAGTGCGCGGGGTTGAGCGCCATGACCCGTGGGTCGGTGGACGCGTATGCCGGTCAGCTTGGATACGGTGTTTCGCAATCGCTGATTGGGGTATGCTCATTAGCCAAGTCGACCATCGTTACCGCGCAGCCGCTGTCCTTCAGATCTTGGAATGACTGTCGCGCATTGACGTTGCCCTTTCCGGACGGATTTTCTTGCCCCGGTACACGCGATTGATCAACACCGGCTGTCGTGCAAGGCCGCTGCAGCAGGTGCCGGTCAACGCGGTCGTTCGTACAAGACCTGCCTGCCGTGATCGCG
This sequence comes from Eudorina sp. 2006-703-Eu-15, assembly GCA_003117195.1. Classification (NCBI taxonomy): domain Eukaryota; kingdom Viridiplantae; phylum Chlorophyta; class Chlorophyceae; order Chlamydomonadales; family Volvocaceae; genus Eudorina; species Eudorina sp. 2006-703-Eu-15. Next base: position 281,032 of record BDSI01000053.1, on the reverse strand, counting down.
AGACGGAGGACTCCTGCTACTGGATGCACACCGCGCGCTGTGCGTCAAGTACCTGTCAGGACCCGCTGGACCAACCTGGAGCGGATATCGAACGACTGAGACAAAGGTTGTAGCGCTTGGAGGGGGGCAGGGTCTGGGGACTTTGATAGGTCACCTGCAGCAGCCTCATGCATTCGCCTTGCTTTTGGGGACAAAGGGACGGGTGCTTTGTTGTGTAATGTCCCATGCAACCAACCGCCTGCTGGGATGGGTTCGGAGCAAGTCAGTCCTTGTACGGCATTACTTGGCTGGCTGTGCGTGTTCTCGAGCCCGTCGTTACACTTGCAGGCTCCTGGTGTCAATCACGGACGGCGGAGGGCCGCTGCAAGACGCTCTACGCCGCCACTTACAGTAACAGGCGGCGGCAGTTGGCGTTTTCCTGCTCTGCTCTGCCTGGTGCCGCACGGCGGTGGAGGCGCTTGGCGCACACCGCTCCCAGCTCCCCGCCCTTGCCTCAGCGGTCACCTCGCGCTGTGGTACGGCAGTAGTAGACGTCGCCGAGGCGCGCTTGCCTTGATTCCCCCACGCCGCCCTGGTTTGACCGCGCTGTTCATGGATGTACGGCACCGGCACCGCCCTTGGGCCGCCACCCACGGAGAGGTCAGCGCTGCTGGTCTTGTATTGCGCTCGCTGGGCGGCGGGGCCAGTGTTCCCGGGGAGGGTTTGCGGTGTGTCGATGGAGACCGGCCACGTGACAGAGGCGGTGGCGATTAAGGCTGTTGGTTTCAGGTGGTGTTGACGACTTAGGCTGCCGTGTTCGGCGTGGTTTCGGTGTGGTTGTACGTAAGCCGCACATGGTACGGCAGTAGTTGCGCAGGAGCCCTCCCACGAGTTAGTCGGTTGGTGGGTGCCGGTGTTCATTTGTTGGGTGCGAGTGGTTAAGAAGCCGGCCTTGGGAGGCCTGTCGTGAATCGGCCCTTCGGAGCCCATGCATCGCTGGTAGCGGCCCCATCGCCAGCATCATCCGCATGTATAATTGCCTAATCGGGCAGGTGCCTGCAGGCGCCTGCCCACCGCGCACCGCCTCGATCGGCCCATTACCAGACGGACTCCACACAGTGGATCGACGGCGAAGGAACAACGGACAGCCATACATCGCCACCAACAGCCGTCGCCACGGAAAGTGCCATCACCACGAATAGCCATCGCCACAAGCCACGAACAGCCATCACCCCACGCACAGCCATCGCCACGGACAGACAGCACCACGGACAGACAGCATCATGCTTTTAAATGTCCAGCTCCCGCTCATCCCTTTCAATATTGCATATCATTAAGATTTAGTTACGGTGGTCGTGCGGGGCCGTGGAGCTGCCGCCCCACGTCCACGCACTCTCCACGTTTCTGCTGGTAGCGCTTGTGGCTATTTCCCTATCTTGGGGGCAACGCTTCATTAGTGTAGTGACAAGTCCAAGTCGCGGGGTAACACTAGCAGTCCATGGTTTGATAAGGCGCAACGGTTGAAAGAGGAGATGACAGCCCACACACCAGACGGCTATGAGAAAACAGGCCTTGTGTGCCTTTTCCCTGCAACCTAATGGAACACTGCAAGATCTGTAGGTTCTTGCAGGCCCAGGTTCTTGAACCAGGGCGAATGAGACTGACGAGCCCTGCACAAGGAGCACAGGGTTACAATCCTAGTAGGACAACGAGGCTGCCAATCAGTACAGCCCTCGGGAGTACATGAACGGCAGAAGAAATCCTCGAACTGAAGTGTGCGGCTGCGGCTTACATTGGGAGAAATGTACGGCATCATGAATTGCGTAGATTTTGAGATAACAAAGATAGAATCTTATAGAAAGCCTAAAGATATATCCATTTGACAAATAAAAGATCTACGATGTCTAGACTAGCGTAATATGAGCGGTAGCAACCACGGACAGACAGCACCACGGACAGACATCGCCGCGGACAGACAACTCCACTCGACACGGACAGCTATTTCCACGAACAGCCTTCTAACGTACTTCTCAAATCGGCTGCGTTAACATGACAGTACAACGAACCTAGACAACGAAACCAACACGTCGCGCTCACAGTTCAGTCGGGGCAAAGTCGATGGCCCCTACCGGCGTCCCCACAGTCGAGGGCGCATAAACCAGATTTTCATCCTGCGTCGCAGAAGGTAATGCGAACTAGCGCGCCGTGCCAATCCGGCTGACGTACTGAGCCCGAACTACACTCAGCCAGACAAGATCAACATTCAGGGGCGGTCTTACAGGGATTCTGGCCGATCATCTCAGCCACACGCTCGGTCTGAGTCACGCCCGACTTCGGCGTGGTCTGGAGTGTGCCCCTGCAGCTACTCGCAGCAGCCCTGACTGTCCGGTGGCGTGCCTGCTGGGGCTTGCCCTGAGTGTACACCGTCGATCCCTTGGGGTCCGCTGCAACGTTCATTCATTCATCTGTCAGAGCTGCCATGCGAAGAAGCAATGCGCCGCCACGAACACGGATGTTTCCACACGCTGAGGCTGAATGAGGCGGAGGCAGGGACCAGGGCGGCAAGACACCTCAACGCCGAAAACAAAAACACACCGGGCCATGACCCCACCCAGACAGACACATACCGAAGCAAGCAGAGACGCGCAGCGGGGCAACACTATCAAAGGGTCAGGCACAGCAGAGGGCGAAATCTCCAGAAGTGGATAAAGCCAAGCACAGGGAAGGTCACCCACACAGGCACCCTAGTCAGATGTCAGGGGTTCGTGCGCCATCCCCCCGTACAGACTCTCATGGCACACAGCCTCAGCGTGTGGCCGCTGCGGCACCTGCTTCGCATGGCAGCCATGGAGTTCCCACAGATCTTAGCGGTTCGTGCGTCAAGCCTTCTCCCAGCAACCGGTATTTTAAATGCATGAATGAGTGAACGGATGAACTGTGCTGCGGCTGGACGGTGCATCGAATGTACGATATCACGCCGTTTCAGGGTACACGTGGGGACGGAGATGGATGGGGCCGGTCGCCATCGCCACGAACAGCCATCGCCGTTGCCACCCGTTCTGATCGCAGTCCGCAACATCATTTGCATCCCTTCTAGTTCTCCCGCAACACGTGTCCGTCCCTCTTTGAAAAATGAGGGCAAGGATGCTTGGTAATGTAGGGGTACTGTTGCGTGATCCTGGACCTAGCTCCGCGTCTGGAACAGCAGCGCGGAACAGGGTTAGTACGGAACCTAACCGTTACCCGCATGACCTACCGCGCCTGGCAAGGATAGCTCCTGCATAACGAAGAGTTTAACAGTGAACATTTTGTTGTAGCTCGACCGTTGGAACCCTGGATCACGTTGGGCTGTCGCGGTCCGTACTCAATACAACTGCCGCAAGTAATTTACACAAGCGATGTGGATTGACAATGTGCATTGCCAGACACTGGATCTGAATTTGTATTCCAGAAATGCAGGGTTTCTTAAAAGTACTCGGTGCTGCTGGAGGGCAGAATGCGCAGAAGGCGCAACCGTCGCTTCTTGCAGACTGGCAGGATTACTCCAGCCGAGTCGGCGATGTAGAGGCTGGCAGTGGTCCATCTACAAGTTCCGGTGCAGCGTTATTCCAGTCAGCGGAACAGGCGGGCACGAAAATTACGGGTTTCCTGTCTGATTCGTTCAAGAATGTACAATCGGGAGTGAACTCTGGAGTAAATGCAGTTGCCAGTGGAGAAGCTTTCAGGTGTGATCCCAGCGACACAGCGTTGTGTTGCTGCAGCTTCGGGACGTAGCTGACGCGGAGCCGATGGATACCCACTTGCAGTATACCGAGCGGACAAGCGCTCGTCTATTTCTTCTGCTTTATGGCAGCTGGATGCGTCTTCCTGTTGTTGGCGTTCATGCTGTTCCTTCCCGTCATCATCCTTGCGCCTTCGAAGTTCGCGCTGAGCTTCACATTAGGCTGTCTAAGCTTCATGATCGGCTTCATGCAGCTCCGCGGGTGGAAGCAGCAACTGCAGCACATGATGTCGACAGAGCGGTTGCCCTACTCCCTAGGTACGTCAAGACCCGGCCCCCGGCATTCTCTCACAACCGACTAGCCCACCGACATAGCCACCTCCCAGCACTCTGCTACGCATCATTTGCATGACCCAGAACTATTATCTTCTTCATGCTAAACATGCTCCATCCCTCATTCCAACAGCACTCTGGGATATGTGAACCAATTTCCTATTCCCCAAACCCCACCCCTACTGGCCGGGGCTTAAACACCGCACTGCCCACCCCAACCCCCACTGCTCCCCCCAAATGCTCCCAGGCTACATTGGCAGCGTCCTGGCTACCCTGTACGCGGCACTCGTCATGCGCTCCTACCTGCTGTCGCTGCTGTGCTCCGGGCTCCAGGTGCGGCCCCCAGCAGCGCGTGAACTGAGAGAACTGAACCCAGAATGAATCCGGACACATCCAGCAGGGGTCGTGGTCGTGGCGTGGCGGTCAGCGCAGGGTCGTGGTGTGGCGGTCAGCGCAGGGTCGTGGTCAGCGGGGCGGGCGGGTTCCAGCATGGGGAGCGAAGGGTCGTGTGTGGAGCGAAGGGTCGTGTGTGGAGCGACGGATTGTGGTGGCGGTCGGCGAAGGGGGCGCAGCCCAGTCGGGGCCGTCGTGGCTAGCAAGGGCTCGTGGCGGTCGGTGGTGGCGGCCGGCAAGGGTCGCGTTCATCAGCGGGCACGTAGGTTGCCGTCAATGCAGTAAACGTCTCGGCCGTTCTCGATTACCCTTAGAGTGCGGCCCCGGCACGAGTGAGGTAGTACGCGGCATTTCCGTGTTTGTGAACCCCCGGTGAACTGGGGGAGCGGGTGGGTGCAGCTCGCTAGAGTGTGTTCAGGGGAGAAACCCGCCCGACCCAAAGCAGAATCCCATGACCTGCGCTGGCGCGGACGGACTACATACAGCTCGTCTCGTCGCGGAGGTTGCGCTAGTCGGGATGATCGGGTCGGCGCACCGCCGCTCATCCCCGTCCTCCTTCGCACTGCAACACGTCGTCTCGCACTGTCGTGTACCTTGTACCTTGTCGCATCCGGCCGACCCGCAGGTCGTGGCGCTGCTGTACTACCTCATGTCGTACTTCCCGGGCGGTACGAACGGCGTCAAGTTCATGCTGGGGCTGTTCTACCAAGCGGCGATGCGCTGCTTTGCCAGCGTGTACGCCATGGTGGCGAAATGAGCTCCAGTGGAGGCGACTGATGGGCAGCTCCGCGGGCACTCGGTGACGCACAGCGCATAAGGGCGAACAAGAGCTACCCGCGAATAATAGCCAACAGTGCGGGGCGCATTGGAGGCATCACCCGCGACTGCATGTTATTCCGCGTTGTTGACGGCGCCCGGGCAGCGCTTCGGGCGCACAGTACAGTACGTCCGCATGGCCGCGGTTGATGAAACCTGCAGCCCGCCGTTGCGGCTTTTTTGCAAGCCGGAAAGCAGTCTGAGACCAGCCAGTGTTGCGTACCTTGTGTCGAAAGTGCCCATTGCCGCAGCGGGGCGGTGCTCAGGGCCCCAACACCGGCCCCCACGAAGCCACAGAGGCTCACGACAGCAGCGCGAGGCCCTGGCAGCTGGCAGCAATATGCCTTCAACGCGGACCCCGGGGGGGATGAGAGCATGTGACCCACACTCGGGCAACGCTGCTAAGCGTTGCCCTGCCATCTGGGTCACGTTTGCCATATAGCGCTCAGGAGCCGGGCTGCTCGGGGCCGGGCGTATGCAGGGAGCGGGAGCTGCAGCGCGGAGGAGCGGGTTGGGTGCAGGATCAGGAGCTGAGGGGTTGCCGCGGCGGTGATGGTGGAGGCGGCGGTGATGGTGGAGGCAGCAGGGGGAGGTCTCATGGAGGGCCGCGCGCGCGTGCGGGCATCGGGCACCGGCCGCCAGGGCGGGCGGGTGGTGCTGATGGTGAGAACAACGTGGGTGTAGGGTGCCACAACCGGGGTGTGCAAAACAGGAGTGAGTGCACGAGCGCGGCTGAGAGCTGATGAGCGGAGCGGAGCGCGGGGAGTCGGGTAGGAGGGGAGTCGGGGGCACCGGGGGTCGTTAGGAGGGCAGGAAGGAGGGCAGGAATCGCCCTCCGGCACACACACACACACACACACGTACACACACACGGACACACGGGGGTTACGGGTGGGGTTATTTATATTGCTGAGCACATTCGCATACACGGGGATTGCCCCGCGAGAAACGCACACCAAGCTCATGCACCGTGCACCGTTCGCATCGGAACAGGGGCTTATGCGCGATAAACCTGGGTACGGTATCGGGCACGGCAGCGTGTGCCGCGTCGGGTTGCTGTCTTTCCGCTTGCCATTCCTCGCGGGAAGTCCCCGCCGGCGTCACGGACCGCTGAGGAGGGCAACAGTAGGACGGTACGGCGGAATCGGTGTGTACGGTAGGACCTCGGGGTGCCCTCGGGGGGTTCGGGCACGCGACGGTGGCGTGGGGCGGCCTGCCTGATTGGCTGTCTTGACATGGCTGGCTGTCTGCCATTTTGGTCGCTTGCGATGCCGGATGCGAGTATGTGAGTGTCATCGTACGGTCAGGGCGTGGGGATTTGGGTATTCCTGGGTTTCTCCCTCTTGACTGAAGAGCAGGCCGCGGCCCTCCCTGCAGTTGTCTCGTCCGACAAGCCTCCGTGCGTTCGACCTCCCAAACGGCGCCAGCTAGGCCACTCGGCTGGATGCGATGAGGCGTGCGCGTTACAGCAGTCATACATGGGCTGCGCTGCGGGGTTACTTTGGCTGCCGGCAGATGCGGAGAACGGCACACGGAACGCGTAACGACTGTGTGGCAAATCCGCCTCGATAAGTTAGGGCATTACTGTTCACAACAAATACACGAGAACGGCAGCTGCATCTGGGGCTGGCGTAAGGGACTTCACAGACAGGCAAGCCCGCCTGAAGAAGGAGTTGCTCCGAAACCACTGTAGGGGTTGGTGTGACACCTCTCATCTACAACTATCCATACGACATTTCCTGCCGCTTGCATAGTATATCAATAAATGGGAGATTCATTATTTTTATTGTAAGGCGCTACCGGTTTCCTGTAGGCTTCACGGTACAGTCTGCTGACACGGTCAAGGTTGTCGACTTTGACGTTTCCAGCAGCCGTTTCGAACTACGGACGCTCAAATCTCTTACTGAATAAGTCCTGCAGCCGCTGCAGTCATTTAAACTGCAGCAGCTTTGCCCCGAGACCGACCCTCCGTTTCAGAGGATTAACAATCTATCTCCATAAAATCTGCAGTCGACGTGCTTGTTAGTCGGCGTGCTTGTTAGACGCTTGCCAGCTGAGGTGCCGGTCGGCGGACCTTTCGAGGCGTTCTACATCGACCATCGACCTGACACCGCAAGGCCCCGGGTCCGGGGCCGCACCTCCCAGCGCGCCTGCGCCGGCTGCGGAAGGGAGGGCCTGGCTCAGGGCACGGCATGGAGACGACGACGACATGGACGACAGACGGTGGGAACCCCCCCTTCTCGCTGCCTCCCAGCAGGAGCTTGACCCGTACATGGCACCCGACGCCGCCCAGCCACAAGACCGAGAACCCCTGCAGCGGGTCTCGAGGCTCGTGGCGATCGCAGAGACGATCTGGCCGCCCGTGCCGCAACGACCCCTCAACGGCGGCAGCGCCGACACCGATTACACCGATGACGCGACGGCGACCGCGACGAAGGAGAACCTGCAGCGGCGCGTGATCCTGATGTGGCTCGCGGAGCAGCGGCACGTGTACGGCGTGGAGTGGGCGCCAGTACGGCGGCTGGCGGCCCACCTGTACGGCACGCAGACGGGGTTCTGGGGTACGGCACGGAGTCGCACAGGCCCCGGCGTCTGCAACTTTCTGCGCGCGCCGGAGAGCCGGGGGGTCTTCAAGCTGCGACGTGAGGTGTCGGTCACCGGCGGAAGCCAGGACTTGGTGTGCCTGGACGAGGACGTGTTGGCGGCGGCGGCGGCGGGCGGTCGCGTGGGTGTACTGCCGCCGTCGCGCGCCACCGAAGGACACCCGCCCCGCGATCTGGGTCGGGCGCCGCCCACGGGATCGCGCCGCCGGCGAGACGCCGCCGGCAACGGCGGCGCCGACGCTGATGACGGCGACGATGACGGCGGCGGCGATGACGAGCGCGAACTCGGCGGCGGCGGCCGCGGCACGGCGCTGTTGGCGTACGTGCGAGAGCTGGCCGAGATGGTCTGGCCTCCATCCGTGGACTACTCGGCGGATCGGGGGCTGGCGGGCGCACGGACGGTACGACGCGTCGTGGCGGCGCGGCTGGTTTCGGAGGGCGCTCTCAGCCGCCGCAGCCCCTGCGCCATGAGTGCGCTGGGGCAGTACGTGCAGCAACACCTGGCGCTGCGGGACGGCGTCGACAGCCTCCCGGGGGCCCCCGCCATGTTTGCCGCCGCGCCCGCCGCCGCCGCCACCGCCGCCGCCGTCACGCGGCCGTTCCTGCGCGTCCTGGACGCCATCCTCCGCGACCCGGACAGCTGCAAGGCCTTCCGGCTGGTCCGCAACGAGGCGGGTCAGGAGGCGGCGATGCTGAACCTGAAGGCGCTCCGCGCCGCGGCGGCCGCCGCGGCCGGCACATCGGAGGCGGTGGACTGTCGGGAGGGGCTGTCGACCGTGCGAAAGTTGGATCGTGAGGGGGGAGGACGACCGGGCCGAGGGGCGCAGCGGGCGCTGCACCAGGAGCACCAGCAGCGGCAGCGGCATTCCGAGGACGGCGCAACAGCGGCGGCGGCGGCAGGCACGGCGGCGGCGGGCACGGCGGCGCCGCTGTCTCCGGACCGGCGGACGTTGGAGGCGGCGGCCGTGCGCATCTGTGCCTCGGGGTCGCTCCAGGGGCGGCTGTGGCGGCTGGTGTCCTCGGTGCTGTCCGCTGTGGCCAACGGACCGCTGGGGCCGCGGACGATGAGCTCGGTGGGTGGATGGGTGCGGGGAGAGGGGTGGAGATGAGGGTTTGGGTGGAGATGAGGGTTGGGGTGTAGGAAATTGGTAGACATTTTCAAACTGGGTGGGGGTGGGGGTCAGGGTCTGGCACAGGGTGGGGGTGGAGATGAGCATTTGGTTGGGGGACGAGGGGTGGGGTGAGGGTGAGGGCGGGGGTGGATCAGGATAACGGCGGGCGGCGGATGCTGGGGGAAAAGGGTTTAGGGTTGCGGTGCTCGGGATAAGAATGGGCGTGGAGGGTGCTGGGTATGCGGACGTGGGTTGCACCGTGAACCGAAACACACAACCAACTCAACCGCCGCTCTAACTGTTTCTAGTGGAGGGCAGGCGGACACCAGGGCTGACCCCCGGCTCCCCGCCCCCGCCACACACGTGCGCTTAGACGGAGCTGGTGGAGCAAATCAAGCTGCTGGATCCGGATTCCGCGGAGGAAGCCGCCAGCAGCTGCGGCGGCAGGATCCGGCTGCGCGACCTCGTTGCGGGGCCTGCGGGCAGCCGCAGAAGCCACGACGGCGGCGGTGGCAGCGGCGGTGGCGGCAGCGGCGGCGGCAGCGGGTCCAACAGTGGCCTCCCCGACAGCGCCGTCGGCTGTCCGTTCCTGCGGTTCACTTGGACCGACACCCACGGCGAGGTAGTGGTGCTCGACGCCCGAACGGTACTGCGCATGGCGGCAGCAGCGGAGGCAGTGGCGGGCGGCGGCGGCGGCGATGCCGCTACTGCCGCCGTCACCGCTGCTACAGCGGATAGGGCCCAGGGCGTCGACGCCAGCGCCCACGGGCAGCAGGCTTCATCTCCGTCGTCGTCCGTCGCCGGCGGCGCCGCCGCCACTCGGCCCAGTGAGACCGACCCGCGGGTCACCCCGTTTGAGCGGGAACTGCGGCGGCGCTTCCCGGGGCCCCCGGCGGCCGCCGCCGCGGCGGACCCGCTGCAGGCGCAGGCGGCGGCCATCGCCGCCGCCAAGCGGGGCATCGTACGGCTGCTGGCGGCGGCGCCGCCGCCGCACGAGGCGGACTTTCAGCAGCTGGGGGAGGCGCTGCCGCGTCTGCTGGGCGGTGCGCGGCCGCCCCGAAACCTGTGGCTGCTCTGTGCGGAGGAGCCCACTGTACTGCAAGTCGTACCGCAGGTGCAGTGGAAGAGGGACGAGCCGGCGCCCTGTCCTCCCTAGACGTTTTCGTCCCCCCCCCCAGGACAGCGCAGATGCCCGTATGTCCGTGTGTCCGTGTGTTGCCCCAGGCCGGCGGCGGTTGGGACAATACCCGGCATGGGCGAATGGCACGGTGTTGTGCGGCGCAGCACTTGAGACTCCTGTTCCGGTGCGGGCGCTTGGTCCCGTGGGTCTTCGTATGTGTCCGTTGGGCCTCAATTCCTCCCCTTCGCAGCACGCCGCAAGAGACGAACATTCAAAGCACTTTCCCCATGCACTCCCATGCCCTAGTCCCACCCCTACCCTACCCTCCCCGCCACGCCCCACACCCCACCCAGTATGTCCACCACTGCCCTACACCCCATCTCACACCCCACCCCATCCCACGCCTCCCTCCGCCTGCGTAACCTTCGCCTGCGCAACCCTTCGCCTGCGTATTATAATGTATATATATCGTGTGTGTGTTGCATGGTTGGTGGTGCATAACCCCATACCTGTACAACTACCCATACGAGCCGTAGGCCCAACTGCATGCATATATGTAACCTTCGCCTTCGTGGCCCCTGCGCGGTGCGGCAGGGCGAACGGCACTACGCGGTGCGGCTGGTGTGCCCCTCACTGCTGGAGCTGGCGGAGCTGGGGGCCGCCGCCGCAGGTGGTGTAGCGCTGGCCCCGCCGACGCACACACCAGTCGACCAGCAGCCATCCGCTAGCACCCAGCAGCAACAGCAACACAAGCAGCAACAGCGGCAACAACACCAGCAGCAGCAGCAACACCAGCAGCAGCACTCGCAACGGCAAGCCGCCAATGTGGCGGTGGCCACTGCTGCCGTGGACGCTGCCTTGCGCGGCGGCGGCGGTGGCAGCAGCGGAGGCGGCGGGGGCGGAGGCGGCGGAGGCGGAGTCACGCCCGGGGTTCGACCGCCGCGGGGGGACGCCGCCACGCTCCAACACACCCACGCGCCGCCGCAGAGCTCGCGAGGAGGCAAATCCGCCGCCGCGGCCGCGACCGGCGGCACCGCCGCCGCCGCCGCCGGCAACGTGGCGGCGGCGCCGACGGACCAAGACCACCCCCTGGAGCGCGCCCTGCTGGCGCGCTTCCCGCCGCCGCCGGACGTCCCGGATGCCGACGGCGGCGGCGCCGACAGCGGCGAGTCCGCCCGGGAGAGGGCGGCGCTGCAGGCCGCGGCGGCGGCGGCGAAGCGCGCCGCGGCGCGGCTGCTGGCGGCGGCGCCGCCGCCGCACCAGCTGGCGATGGCGCAGTTGGGCGTGCTGGTGCCGGCGGCGCTGGGGCCGCGGCTGGCGGCCCGCCTGGGTCAGCCGCTGCGCCACGTGCTCAGTCGCGAGCCCGACGTGTTTCAGTTGGTACCTGTGGTGAGGTTACCGTTGCGATACCGTTGCGACAGATCCACCGTTGTGATACCGTTGTGATGACTGTACGGATCAGTCTTGGGGTTGGTTAGCTGCATCTTTCAAGCACTCAAAATGGAAGAGAGTCGGTTTGGGAGGTGGTCCCAGTTGGTACCTGTATCGAGGATCGGTTTGCAATACCGTTGCGATAACGAGAAGATTCGATTCGAATCGTTACGGTTGATCCGGGTCAGTAAAGGGTTCAGTATGATGCACTCAAAAAGTCGGTTCGGAGTCGGTTGAGGCTGGTGAGCGGGGGGAGACTGGGGAGACGGAGGGCCGTGTCCCTGGGGAGGTTAGGATGTGGAAGTGATGGGCCCTTCCCCCTTTTGCGCGGGGGGATCGGACCGGGTCGGAGGGGTAAAGGGATCGTCAGGGGACACCGTTAAAAGGTGTGACGTAATCCGGCGGACGCACACCTGCTGCGCGGACTGCCAGGGGCAGGAGGTGACACCCAGGACGCGACATCGCATACCCGGGATTGCATGCAACGAGCACAAAACCAAAAGCCCACGCGCCGTTTGCGTTTTTCTCGTTTTTTTAGACACTACACAAATAGTCGTTTCAGGGAACCTGCACGCGCGGCATCCGACCTCCGGACGCAGCGCTCCACCGCCTACCACCACCTCCACACCCTCCCGCTTCTCCGCCGCTGCCGCCGCCTGCATCTGCCTGTGGTGCAGGGCCTCAGCCACTACGCCGTGCGCCTGGTCTGCCCACACCTGCTTGAGCTCGCGCGGCAGCCCCCGCCGGCGGCATCCGCAAGCGGCGGCGGCGACGCCGCCGCCATTGCGACCAAGAGCAAGGCCACCGCGGCAACGGCCATCGCCGCCGATGCCGTGGTCAGAACCAGCGGCACCAGCACCACCGCCGTGACGGAGGGTACGGCGAGGCCCAGCGACGCCGCCGCCGCCGCCGCTGGCAGCAGTAGCGGCGGCCGCGGCGCGTGGCCGTCGTCGTCGTCAACGCCGGCGGCGCAGCAGCAGCAGCAGCTGCTGCCGCCGCCGTCGTCCCATTCCCCCATGGTAACTTCGGGCGCGGCGGCGTCTAATGCCGCCGCAATGGCGGCGGCGGCCGCGACGGCCGCCGCCACGTCCGCCGCCGTCAAGGCCGCGTTGGCGCGGGCGTCGTCCCGGGTGGCGGCGGCGGCGCAGGGCGCTGGCGCCGGAAGGCCATCCAAGCAGCAGCCGCAACCGCACCAGCAGCCGCAACCGCACCAGCAGCCGCAACCGCACCAGCAGCCGCAACCGCACCAGCAGCCGCAACCGCAGCTCCGTCCGTCGGCAGAGACCGCTTCGAGTGCGGGCGCTGGTGTGGTGGTGGCTAATGCTACAGTCGAATCTGCTGAGGCAGCAGCATGGGACGCGCACTCTGGTCCTGCGGTCCCTGGCCTTGCTGCTGCAGCTGCTACTGCCGCCGATGCTAATGCTACTGCCACCGGTGCGGCAGAATCTGTTGGCGGCGCCGCGCACGCGGCGGGCCGTTGCGGCGCCGCCGTACGCGCGCTCATCCCCGTCCCCATCCCCGTGTTCGAGCAGCAGCCGGACGGCGGCGGCAACGGCGGCGGCGGCGACGACGGCGACGCGGCGGCGATGGTGCTGCCCGGAACCCAACCACCGACAGAGGACGCGCCGAGCTTCAGCGCCTGGCGGAAACAAGGGCAGCAGCCGCCGCCGCCGCCGCAGCAGCAGCAGTCGCAGTTGCAGCCGCAGGGCTTGTCGCAGCTGCACAGCCACCCTCCGCCGCACCACCCGCCGCCGATGCCCTCGCAGCAGCTGCTGCAGCACAGCCTACAGCCGGATGGGGAGGCCCCGACCCGGACACCAACCCCGACCCCGGGTGATGAGGATGGTGCCGCCGCCGCTGTCAATGTGGACCTGGTTGCCGGACCCTCTTACGCGGACGCTGTCGTACACGGACGTCCGACATCAGAAGGGCACGTCCCCGTCGCCGCCGCAGCTGGCTCGTCCCACCCCGAACCCCAGCCCCAGCCCCCAGCCGGCAGCGGCCGGGCGGGTAAGAAAGCCAAGACCAGCGGGGCCGCCGGTGGCGGCGGTGGCGGCGCCGCCAAGTCCGCCTTCGAGTCGGCGCTGTGCAGTCGCTTCTGCCCGGATCCGCGCCTCCGCGGGGCCTCCGCGGAGCGCGCGGCGGCGGCCGCCACCGCGCTGCGCTGCGTGGTGCGGCTGCTGGCGGCGCGGCCGCAGCCGCACGCGCTGTCGCTCCAGGGGCTGCAGGCCGTGCTGGCGCGCTCCGTCACGCGGCGGCGGGGCGAATACGACCTGCTGGCGGCGCTGCAGGGGGAGCCCCGGGTCTTCGAGGTGGCTGAGGTGGCCGGGGTAGGTGGCTGAGGCGACCGGGGGTTTAAAAGAAACTGCCCAGGCAGCCGGGGGTGAGAGGGTGCAGGGTGGCGGCGCGGCCGTGCGTTGGTTTGGTTCGAGTTAAAGTTGGAAGTGAAGACGTGCAGGCCCAGAGTGGTGGGTTATCCATGACCTATACCGCCCCTAGTACCCATACCGCCCCGCCCCGGCCCCCTAGCCTCCCGGCGCCACCACCCCCATCCCCATGTACCAGTTTCCCGTACCGCCCCGCCGCCCTTGCCTCCCGGCGCCACCACCCCCACCCCACCGCCGCAGCGTGCGGACGCGTCAGGCCGCCCGCAGCACCACCTGGTGGTGCGACTGCTGTGCCCCACCCTGTTGAGACTCTGGGCGGAGAGCCGCCAGCAGCGGCAACAGGAGTGGCAACAGCAGCACCAGCACCAGCAGCACCTGCCGCCAGACGACGACGAGCAGGAGCCGGAGGGCGGTCGGCAGCACGGCCCCTCGTTGGCCCCGGAGTCCTGGGACGTGGTGGAGCAGCCCTACGGCGCCGCGGCGGGGGTGGAGGCGTCGGAGCCCGGGTCCCGGGCGCCCGGCGAGGGTTCCGGAGCGGCGGCGGGGGCGGGGGTGGCCGACGACGACGCGGAGGAGGAGGAGGACGACTTGGAGTATTGGGCCGAGCTGCTAGGGATATACCCCACAGGTCGGAGCAGTGCGCCTGCCGGCGGGCTGGCGGACGTGGAATCGGCTGACGTGGGGCCGTCGTGGGCCACCGCCGGGGCAGCCGGGGTCCCGCCACCCCTGCCGCCGCCCGGGTTCGCAGCCGCGCCGTCACGGATGCCGCCACCGGGTTTCGGAGCCGAGCCGTCAATGCCCGATGCGCCCGTACCCGTGCCCGTACCCGTGCCCGTACCTGTGCCTATCCCGGTGCCGGTGCCCGTGCCCGGCCCCGGGCCGGGACAGGGAGATGAATCCAGGAAGGTTCCGCATCCCGCCGGCATGGTTGATGAAGCATCATCCGCAGCTCATGTTCCGGTCCCGGTGCCTGTCCCGGTGCCGGTGCCCATACCCGTGGGCCCGCTGGCGATGGGGCCGCCTTCACAGCCGCTGCGGATGGCAGCAGCGGATTCCCACCACCACGACCAGCTCCACCAGCACCAGCAGCTGGCGCAGGATTACCACCAAGCATATCAGCAAGGCTACCAGCATTTAGAATACCATCCAGGATATCCACAGGAGTTTCTTCACCAGGAGTTTCATCAGGAGTTTCAGCAGCAGCCCGCGCAGCTGGGGGATACGATGGCAGGCATGTACGGCAAGCCGTACAACGATCAACTCTTTGCACCGTCCACACCTGCTGCCGCCGCCACCGCGGCGGCGGCGGCAGCGGAGGCGGCGGAGGCGCCGGCGGCGCCGGCAGTAGCACCGTCGCTGCCGGACACGACGGTCTATATCGTACACGACCCGCAGGACGCACAGTACGGCATGATGATGGAGCACTGCTACAGCTCCACGCAGCTTGGGCTTGCCGTACACTACAGCGCTGGCGTGCCCGCCGTCGTGGCGGTGTACGCGCCGCCGTTGGTGTTTGTCGGCGGCGACGGACGCGAGCTGGACATGTCGTACGGCATGGGCTTTCCCGCGTCTGTGTATCTCGTGGACTGTACGGCGGGCGCGACGGCGGCGGCGCGGGGCGCCGACCCCGCCGCCGCGGCGGCGGCTCTGGAGGACGAGGCGGTGATGGTGGGCGTGGTGGTCGACAGCCTGCGCGGCTTCCTGGAGGATCCGCGGGTGCAGAAGGTCGTGTACGGCGTCGAGCAGGTGGGTACGGCATTCGCGCGGGGGGCTTGACGGGGTTTAGAAAAGGAAAGCAAAACCCCGGGGCCTCACGGGGTGTGGTCAGGGGCGCGGTATCAGTCCAGGGGGGCCTGGGACGGGGCCATAGCGCTCCAGGGGCGCCGAGCCCCGGGGCCGCTCATTACCGTACCTCCCGGCGAGGCGCCGCTGCCGGTCTGACGTGATATCTCCTCGACTTGCTCGCGACTTGCCGCTCCGCTGAAGTCGCGACTTGCCGCTCCGAAGTCGCGACTGCCGCTCATCCACGATTGATCTGCGTTAGGGTCAGGGTCGGGGCTCCTCGCCATTACGCACCTGCCGCCCCTCCCCCCCCGGTTCGCAAATCCTCCCATCTAAACACATCCCCCCCCTTCTCTCTCTCTCTCTCTCCGCCTCATCCCGGTTCTCTGCGGACCTCGTTGCCTTCGTTCCCCCTAAGTCCCAACCCCGCTGCCGCCCCGTGTCCCTTCCGGCCGGGTGCTTGATCCCTCTGCGATCCTCCCCTTCCCTTCCCTTCCCCTGCCCTCCACTCTCCCCCGATCTCCTCTGTCCTGTTTCCCCTTCCTCCCCTCCACTTCTGGCCTTCCTCCCCTCCATCTCTGACCTTCCTCCCCTCCACTTCTGGCCTTCCTCCCCTCCACTTCTGACCTTCCTCCCCTCCACTTCTGACCTTCCTCCCCTCCACCTCTGGCACCTGACAGACTGTTGACGCCCTGGAGGCCGCCACGGGCGCCACCATCGCCCCCGTCCTGGATGTGCGGGTGCTGCTGGGGGCACTCACCGCCATGCTGCCGCCGCTGCCGCCGCCGCCGTCGGCGGCGGCCGTGGCCGCGGCCGCCGACGCCGCCGACACGGAGGCCGCCGCCGGCGCGCAGCTGCACGCGCACGCGGGCGCGCTCCGCGAGGCGCTGTCGGCCACGGGGCTGTGGTCGGAGCGGCCCGAGCTGCTGGGGGCGCTGGTGGGCAGGCACGCCGCCGCGCTGCAGGACGAGCTGTGGGCGGCGACGGGGCGCGACAGGTGTGCGGGCCGCGGGAAGGGGCAGGGGAAATGGCAGGCCGGGGGCGGGGGATCAGACTTGGGCCCTGTTTTAATGGCGGAGGGCACAGGTGCTGCCGTACAGTCGTACGGCAGTGGTGCCGGGATTGTGGGGGCGCCGGTCGGTGTTCGCAGTGTGCTCGCAGTCCGGACTGGGCGGCAGGGCGGCGGATCCGCCGGAGGTTCGGCGGCGGCGATGGTCGGCGGCGATGGATGGTCGGCGGCGAGCGGCGATGGTCTGAGGAGGCGGCGGCGGCCTCCGTCTGAGGCAGCGGGGTGATGGTCGCGTCGCAGTCGTAACCAGGCGGTACCGCGGTATGGCACCGCGACTGGCTCTCATTGACTTTACGAATGGTTCACCGCCGCGAGGTTGTTTGGCTGTCTGAGGCGCCGTTTGATGCCGGTACGGCCTGTGTACGGCGCTTGGTGGTGACCTGACCCCGCCGCATCCCCCCTCGACCCCGTCGACCCGCTCAACCCCCTTCCCTGCGAAACCGCTCCTCCTATCCCTGGACCCCGCAGGTCGTGGTTGTCCCGGCCGCTGACGGAGCCGCAGGTCAAGGTGGCGGCGGCGGCCGCTCGGCACCTGCCGGAGCTGTGGGCGGCGGTGGCTGGGGAGGCCATCCCCTGGGTGGCGGTGGCGGCGTCGGCGGGCCGACTGGAGGGCATGCGCGCGGCTCGGGCGCAAGCGAGGGCGCCGCCGCTGCTGCCCGGGTCGGGGTCCGGTGCCGGTGCCGGGTTCGGCGGCGCGCGCTTGCAGACGTGAAAGTGAAGCGCGGTCGGCCGGGATAGCCACGACCGCGGTGCTGCCCGTGGGTCCGGGTCCGGGTCCGGGTCGGGGTCCAGCGGCGCGCACCGCGGTGCTGCCCTCGTGGATCTGGCCGTGAGGGGTGAGGCCGGGGACCCGGGCCCCGAGGAGAGTTCCGGAGGGAGGGGCCCCCGCTGCCCGACGCGGGCCTGTTGGGTGGACGACGGAATGAACGAATGAGTGATTGTGGTTATATGATTGTCACCGCGGACACCCCCCCCAGGTAGATTATCAGTGCCTGTTGCTCTTGGGATGAATCATGTTACCAGTGCAGTAGACCCCGCTGGACCTCGGTAACGCCTCGCCACTGTTGTTGTTGTTGTTGTTGTTGCGGTGGTGGTGGTGGTGGTGGTGCTGGTGGTGGTGGTGGTTCTCAACAGTTGCCGGAAGACACACCTGCAAAAGAGCTGCTGGGGTTGGGGTTGGGGATGGGGGTGGGGGTGGCGCCGCTGCTGCTGCAGGCTGGGTGGATTTGGTTCGGGAGTCGAGCAGCTGACGTCCCTGGAGTCGGGGGCGGGTGGAGACGGGCATTTTTGGACCCGGGGGGTTGGACACCGTGTGTAGGTGCCAGATGCCGTACGATAACAGCGGGCCGTCCCGTACAGGGGTCCATACACGATACGCGATATGATAGACACCATAAGCCAGTGTACGTTGTTGTTGCCCCGTCGAGATAGAACGTAGAAGCGCCGGCAGTCCCGAGTGCCACGCCGGGAGATGGGCGCTGTGGTGGGTTTGGGTTTGTTAGTGGACTGTCTATCTTTCCATCTACCTATCCATATATTATATCCATACCGTGTACCAAATACTTAATACCGGTACCGTACGCGGTTGGGAGGGGGCACAATGCTGATGTGCTGGAGGGCGGAAGGGGGTGTCGCTGGAACATGAATCATGATATCATGTTACAGTGGAGTCCCGCGGGTCGTAGGTGACCGCCGCGGGCCGCAGCCTCCCGGTGCCGCCGGTCGCCGCGTTTCCGCCCGCCCGCGGTGTCAGCCGCCAAGAGGGACCCGTGGCTGCCTGGCGGGCGGGCTGGCGGGCTGGCCGGCCGGCGACCCGTGGGAAGCCGTCGGTCGGCGCTGCGGTCCGTCCCACCGTCCTTCGGTCCTTCGGTCTTTGGTGCTGGTGAGGGGGCCCGCGCATGAGAGATGAGACCGGGGCCGGCCGGTCTCGAGAGAGGTCGACGCGGACGACCCCTCTCTCTCGCGCGCGCGCGCGCGCGCGCACGCGCGCGCGCGCGGGGGGGGGGGAGGCGCCCTCCCGCCAGGGGCGGCGTACCTGTGCCCTCTGGGTGTGCCCTCCCTCTTCCTTCCAATTCCATGGCAAGGCGCTGCTAGGGCGGCTCGCGCATGGTGTCACGTTGTTAGTTAGTTGGTTGGTTGGTTGGTTGGTTGGTTGGTAAGCTGTCGGCCTCGCCGCGTCCGCACCGCACCGCACCGACTGACTGGATCCTGCCGGTCCCCTGTTATCGATCAAAGACAGCGGAGCCGCAAGAAACCCGCCGAAAAGGGCAGCACGTGGCAGTGGCAATGTGGACCCCAAAACCCCTTCCTCCGCCGCCGCCGTCCTTCAACTCGCGGCGGCGGCGGCCGAACACCAGCTCGGGGAGTCAGGGAGGGAGGGAGGTAGGGATGTACGGCCGCTCTTTGGATGGAGGGAGGGTGTACGGCGGGGCTCCGCAGCGGCGCTTGCAAGGGCGCCTGACGGAGTCGGCGACATCCGGAGGGGTGGGTGGCGGGCGGTGAAGCGGGGGCGGGGGAATCGCCACCGGCGGGGCCGTCGCGTGCCCACGCGGGGGCCGGCCAGCCGGCTGGGGAGGCGGCGGAGGACGTGCGTTGCGGCTGGCGGGGAGGGTGTTGCTTCCTTCAGAGGCCGACCGGGCCGGCGGGTATCCGCGGGGTTGCGTGGCGGCCCCCGGTCTTGCGGGTGTGTTGCAACGACATGGCGACGGCCCCGGGCCCCCCACCCCCCCACACCCCCAACCCGAGGAAGGGGGATCGGGAAGCGCACAGGCTGGCGTTGAGTTGCTCAGGGTTGCTCGCGGAGGGCGTTCGTGTTGCTTGCAGACGTTGCGTCAGTTGCGTTGAGCTGTGACGATGCAGACGAGATCTTCGTCGGCGAATGGCACGGCGCAGGTATAACCGCGCAGGCTATTGCGAAAGGGGGTTGGGTGGAAGGCGCGTGGTGGGCAACCGCAATCGTGGGTACAGGAGGGTAGGGGGGCGGGGAACGGGGCGCGGCGGGTTGGATTGGGTGTGTGGGCAGACGGGTTTACGGGCCACGGTGCTCGGTTTCACGTGCAACCGCCGGCTCGTCTCGTCTGCTCCCACGCCAGCAATATTTGGCTGCTTTTGTTAGCATGTCACACTGTGCTCCACGTTCCCATGGGAATTCCAGGGAATTCCTTAGGAGAGAACACAGAGAGGACACAGAGACAGCAGTTTACCATTTCATGAACAAACATTGCTAGTGATCGCAACACTCTCAGCCGCTGCTGCCCAGATATGAGGTGCGTCCCCCCCGAACCTTTCCGATCCTGAGCAGACTGTTCGACCCAAACCCCCTTCCTTTCATCACATGTTGCATCTTTTTCAAAATAACAATAATCATTGCAGGATATCTGCCGCAATTTCCCGTGGCATCGCAAACGTACACAACCGAACTGCAAGTTCACTTGGGGCTATAGAACTTTTATACATAAAATGTCGCGTCACGCATTGCTCAAAGTAATGACTTCAACGCCTTGCCGCATTAGTGCTTAACCGCTTAGTAATTTAGGGTGAAAGCTGCAGCAAGCATGTGAACTGGATTTGGTAATTTAAAGAAATTATACAATGTTTATTGGTTATATATGTACCCGATCTCAAGCAGAAACGGGCTGACTCCGAATGCGATTTGTGTACCTCCAGACTGGTATCTCGTACGACTAATCAAAATGAGGTCGGTAAAGCATGAAGTCTGCACAATTGCTCATTGTGAAAACGGGGACATTCAAAAGTATTCTGCAAACCTATAGAGCTGGCGCACGTGCGCCGTTCCGCAAACAAGCAAAGCATCTTGCATCGTGATCGTGGCCACAATAGGAGTTTATGCTCTGCATGGGGTCCGATATTTTGGGGGTTGATACCCTGGATAGGACGCTTCAGTCAGGTATCGTATCTTGGATAAACCGGCCGCACAGGCCAAACTTGATACTCAAACAGTGCGGACTGCTTTACGCGAGGTCATGAGTAGCCATTCAAGTAGCTCCGCTGTTCATAATAGTCCTACTGTCGACCGCATGCCAACCCTGCAGCCCTCTGTTGGCAAGAAACCACAAATGAAGTCATCTACACTTGCCCAGGCCTCGGGCTTCTTTCGACCGAGAACAGGCGAGCTAAGCAAGCTGGCCACCTTCCTCGTCTTCTACACCCTATACGCATGGAAGGCATACCACGCCCAGACCTGCGCCGCGCGCAGCCCCGCCCCCAGCACGACGTACCCCTGCCCCCCTCACCCCCTGTGGCTCCGCCTCCGTCACCACGTCCTCCGCCCCACGGACCTGCTGTCCGTCGTCTTCATCCACCCCCCCGATCCCGCGGACCGCCACGACGGCCTCAGCTGCGCCACCTTCCTCCTCGGCGGCCTGCTCGCCGCCCTCCTGGGCCCCAGCCACCCCGACTCACGACGCACCTCCGTCTGGCGCCTGGGCTGGCTCCTGGGCTGCGTGCTGGTGCCCAAGGGCTTCCTCATCGCCTACGGCCTCACCCGGCCCTCCGCCGGCCTGGGCTCCGCGGTGCAGACCATGCTGCCCAAGCATACGGCGCTGATGGTCTGGATCTCCCTGGCCTTCCCGGTGAGGGTGGGGACCCGGGGGAGGAGGGCCGGGGCGGGGACAGGGGCTACTACACGATCGGTGGTTTTTTTCGCGATTTCACTGTCGCTATTGACACAGGGGGGCAGGGGCCGTGGGGGCAGGGGCCATGGGGGCAGGGGCCGTGGGGGCAGGGGCCGTGGGGGCAGGGGCGGGGGAGCAGGAGCCTTGTGGTTTGAAGTGACCCCGGAGGAAAGGACGGACGGAGGGCAGGGACTCCGGAAAGCGGTTCTGTGGGGGGTTACGAAGAACAGGTCTCAAGGCGGCCGCACAGAAATTAAAGTGTGCGGGGCGGGGGGGGGGGGCCGCGTCCGTAACGGCGGGGAGGTGCCATGCAGCATGGCGCATGGCACATGGACGAGGAGGCAGAGGTTTTTCAAATCCGGACCTTGGCGTGACTCATTTCAATAGCCACCGCTGGCCGGCCAGTGCATCAGTGCATCAGTACATGCCGGTCCCGAGTCACTCACCCCACTTTCAGGGATGTGTCGGGGTTCGCGGTCCAACCCCTCCACTGACACACCCCGGGATGAGATATTTTTGGTGTGCCCGGGTTCGTTTCTTTCGTTGTACATACCGGGCTTTCTTCTTCCCACTCCTCCTCCCTTTCCCCCCTTCTTGTTGGCGGCGGCGGCGGCGGCGGCGGACCCGGCAGGTCGCTTGGCGGCGGCAGGCGCTCCTGGCGGGTGTCTACGTTCTGCACCTGTTGGCCGTCATTTGGCTGGCCGCCAACCGTACGGGACGCCCCTGGCCGTACAGCGAGCCGCAGTACAGCCCGCGCGCGATCTCGGCCCGGCTGGTGGTGTTGAGCGCGTTGTCGGTCGCGGTGGCCGCGGCCTGGGACTGGCGGCGGGCGAGACGAGGAGCAGAGGTTGGAGAAGGAGGGGGGAGAGGAGGAGGAGGCGGAGGAGGAGAGGGCCAAGGTGGGTGGCGTGCGTGGGAGAGCGCGCGCGTTGTCCCCAGCAACCCCCCGTAACCCCCCGTAACCCCCCGTACCCCTCCCCGTAACCCCCCGTAACCCCCCGTACCCCCCGTAACCCCCCCGTAACCCCCCCCGTAACCCCTCCGTAACCCCCAGTACGGTAACCCGTCGCCTCTTGTTTTTCTGCTTCCGTCATGTACCTACCTGAAATAGGTGCGGGTTCCACGGACATGGAGCCGGCGAGGAGCCAAGGGGCGGCGACGCGGCCGCCGCCACTGACCCATGGGACGGCGCACGCGGATCAGCGTCCCATGGGTCGCCTGCTGACGTGGCTCCTCAGCCCGGCGGGATCGGCGTCAGGGACGGCCGCGGCGACTTCGGAGCCGGGGTCAGGCCATGCCGGGTCAGCGGCGGCGGCGGAATGGTCAAAGCCCGGTTCCGGAGCGCGAGCTGTGCTGACGGAGGCCTCCAGGCGGCTCGGAGTCCTCCGTCAACGTCGGGCCGCCGCCGCCGCCGCGGCGGCGGCCTCGGCAGCGGCGGCCGCCGCCGCTGCCGCGGCGACGGAGGAGCCGCCGCCGCCACCGCCACCGTGGACTTCAATCGCCGGCGCGGAGCCCGCCGCCGCCGTCGCCGCCGCCGCCGGCTTCGACAACGGCGGCTCTCCATTGGGGGCGTCGCGGGGCGCCACTGACGCGCCTAAAGCCGTCGCGGCCGGGCTGTCGAAGCCTCTCCTTCCTCCGGCTGCTGCTGTCTCAGCCGCCGCGAGCGCGGGCACGCACGCGGCACCCGCCGCCGCCGGCGGCAGCGGCCGTCCGGGCGACTCGGTTGCCGTACACCCCGCCGCCGCCGCCGCCGGCGTGTGGAACGCGGCCCGCTACCGCTCCGTGCCGCCGCCGCGCTACAGCTCGGTGCTGCGACTGTCCCGGGTGCACCTGAAGATGAGCGGCGTGGCGCCGGAGCAGCTGGACGCGAGTGTCGTACTGACGTTGTCCGAGCAACTGTCGACTCGTGGGTTCCTGATGACTGATGTGGCGGTCTGCAGCGGCTGCATCGAGGTGGTTCTGGAGCTGCACCGGATGGCGCCCAGCGGCGGCGGCGGCGGCGACACTGGCGGCGGCGGCGGCGGCGGCGGCGTGCACCCCGACGTGCTCCGCCGCGTGGTGTCGGTCCTGGCGGCGGCGACGTCCGACGGCGGCGCCGCCGCCGCGGCGGCGACGGCCGCGAAGCCGGTGCGCGTGAACGCCGACGACGTGTCGTACTTGGTGGTCTTCGACGCCGCCGCGCCTGACGGCGGCGCCGGGACATGGAGCGGCGCCGGCGACGCCAGCCGTTGGCGCATTTGGCGGGAGGGCAACGAAGGTGGGGTTGGGGGTCAGACGCGCGGCGGTGATTGCCGCCGCTGCCGCTGAGAGCTGGCCCCGCGGCTGCGGCTGCTGCGGTGGTGGCGGCGGCGGCGGCGGCGGTGGAGGACGCGGCTGGGTGGGTCGGGGTAGAAGCCCCCCACAGTCGGTGTTTCCAG
Source organism: Eudorina sp. 2006-703-Eu-15 (assembly GCA_003117195.1). Classification (NCBI taxonomy): domain Eukaryota; kingdom Viridiplantae; phylum Chlorophyta; class Chlorophyceae; order Chlamydomonadales; family Volvocaceae; genus Eudorina; species Eudorina sp. 2006-703-Eu-15. The sequence goes on along the minus strand of BDSI01000053.1, from coordinate 257,235 downwards.
GAACCACCCACCCACCGCCCACCCCGGGGCCGCATGGCCGGGGCGACGGAAGCCGACGCAGCCGCTGATCCGATGATTACGCTTCTGCCGGCGCCGGGAAACCAAACGAAACCAAACGAAACCAAACGAAACCAAACGAAACCAAACGAAACCAAACGAACGGGTGGCGGTTGGACCATGCATGCTGCCCGGCAGCGATACGTGTACGACATGCCGTACCCGCCGTAGTCGGTGTAGTACGGGGGTGGCGGCTGGCCCATGCATAACACGATACGGATGCACTGCTGCTGCGGCTCCCTTGTGAAGGCTGCGGCTGCGGCTGCTGCTACGGCTGCCTGTCGACGAACGCAGGCAGCGCTCGGCCGCTGGGGGCAGAGCATACGGAGCGGGAGGCGGCGGCGGCGGCGGCGGAGGAGGAGGAGGAGGAGGCCCACCTGAGGGAGGAGGAGGAGGAGGCGGCGGCGGAGAGGGCATCCGAAGAATCGTCCCGCCCTGGAGCTCCCGTCAGCGCCCGCCAGCCGCCGCCGCCGCCGCCGCCGCCACCGCCGCCGGCGCCTGGCGCGACGGCGCCTGTGCTCGCTGTCGTACTGCCGCCTGTCGTCGCTTTGCCAGCAGCGCTGCCCGTCGCCGACGACTGGTTGGCGGCGGCGGCGGTGATGATGCCGGCCGACGGCATCCATCCAACGGCGGCGGAGTCCACGAGCGCGGTGGGTGCCGTACCGCCAGCTGCGAGGGCGGCGGCAGGGGCGGCGGCGCCACTGGCGGCCGTGGAGGAGAGGGAGGAGCTGTGCGGCGGCGGCGGCGGCGGCGGCGGCGGAGGCGGCGGAGGGGGCCCCTTGGAGGAGATCGAGTTCACGTTGCTTCTTAGCCTGCCGACGACCACGACGACGACGACGACGGCGGAGAAGACAACGGTGGGATGCGATGCTGCCGGCCCGCCGCCGCCGCCACCGCCGCCGCCACCGCCGCCGCCACCGCCGCCGCCGGAGGTTCTGGCCTGGCAGGGCGGCTGCTTCCTGCGTGTGACCCGACTGGAGGCGGCTGAGGAGCAGCCGGGGGACGGGGCGGCGGCGGGGGCGGAAGGCACGTACACGACTCGGTCGTACAGAGTACGACTGGATGCACGGGAAATTACGTGGGGTAAGTTACTCGCACTGTCACGTGTCGTCGGGGGTGGGGTGGGGTTGGGGTGGGGTGGGGTGGGGTGGGGTTGGGGTGGGGTGGGGGCGGGTGGGGGCGGGTGGGGGCGGGTGGGGCGGGTGGGGGCGGGTGGGGACAACGGCTTGGCGGAAGGGTGAGGGGCTTCCGCCGCCACAACCTATGGGTGTACCGTATGTGTGTCTGTGTGTGTGTCTGTCTGTGTGTGTGTGTTTGTCGTGCAGTTCACTCCCGCCATCTCCGTACTTGTTTCCGTATCCGTCGTCGTACTGCCGTACCTCCGCAGGCGCCATCACGTTCGGCATCAGGCCCGGAACGCCCGCCACCGACGGTGACAGCGGCGGCGACGACAGCGACGGCGGGGCGCCGTGGCCGCCGTGGCCGTCGCTCGTCGTCGCCGGCTGCGTGCTCGTACTGCCGCCGCACCTCAGCGAGGTGGCGGGAGAGCTGCAAGGCCCTATGGCGGAGGCGGCCCTGACGGCGCTGCTCGAGCGCGACGGCGACGGCCTCCGCTGCGCCTCGGACTTTTGGGCTGACCTGGCGGCGTGGCTGAAATCGTACGACACATCTCCGCTGCTCGTCCGGCAGCCCTGCGACGGCAGCGGCCCGGCGCCGTCTCTCGGGGTGACCGCGGCCGGCGGCGGCGGCGGCGGTGGCGGCGGCGGCGGCGGCGGCGGCAGCGGCGGCGGTGGCGGCGGCGGCGGCTGGGATGCAGAGGTGGCGGCGGCGGCGCCGCCGCCACACCCGAGCACGGAGCAGCATGTCAGCAGTGCCTGCTGCACGAGCGCCTGGGCATGTACGGCGCCCGCCAGTCGTGGACCCAGTGAGGGCGGGAGCGATTCCCACTCGGCCGTCGTGACGAGCCGCGTCTCGCTCACCGGCCTCTCGACGTCGCAACCACTGGGCCAGTGCAGCGGCGTGGCCGACCCATGGGACTGCGCGGTGCCGTACCCATACCCGTACCCGTACCCATCAATGGGGCCGTGGGCTCCGCACCCGCACTGCGGCGGCGGCGGCGGCGGCGGCGCACTCGCGTCGTCCGTGAGCGGTCAGCTGTGTGCGGCTGAGTTGGACGAGCTGGACGAGATTGGCGCGGCAGCGGCGGCGGCGGCGAGCCGGATGGGTCACTTCGGCGATGACGAGTCGTGGCGGCTGCTCGACGATGGCCGGCTCGACCTGTCGGATGTCGCGTCGAACGCGTGTCGAGCGTTCGCGCTCGCGGCGGTGGCCACCAGTGGCGGGCGACGGGCCGCCGACGAGCGGCGCTGGGTGCTGCTGCGGCACGCCGTGGAACACGGCTGGCCGTCGGCGGTACGACTGCTGCTCGGCCTGTACGACAGCGACGGCGGCGCGGCCGCGTGGCAGCAGGGCGAGTGGTGCAGGATCGCGGCGGCGGGGGCGGCGGCGGCGGGCTGGGGACAGGAGCTGGTGCGAGCTGCTGTCTGCTGCGGCAGAGCCGTCGGTGCCGCCTCCGGTGGGAGTGTCGGCGGCGGCTGCGGTGCGGCGCCAGCGGCGGCGGCGGCGGGGGGCCGTGGCCGTCGGCGCGGCTGTCGTACGGCACGTTTGGTTCCCCGTGGATCGTACACGGCGCGTCGGAGCCGTGGGCGCGAGCGCCGTTGCTTCCGCCGCTGCCGCCGCCGCCGCCGTCATCGCCGCCGCCAGCCGCCGCCGCCGCCGCCGCCGCGACGGCTTTGGCGGCGGCGCCGCCGCCGGTCGTGTCAACAGAGCTGCTGCACGATGCATCACGCGTGGCGGTACGATAACATCCTCGCTGCCGTACCTCGCGCGCGCGCTGTGCGCTCAGCAGGACATTTGGAGAACCGGCAGCAGTGCCTGCCATCGCGACCGCATCTGGAAAGAAAATTGACTGGCATCGGGGCGGGTTGGGATGGGGAGGCGCAGGGCGGGGTGGGGCGGGGCGGGGCGGGGCGTCCTTCTGCGGTTTCGCGGTGTTCCACTGACAGGAATATTGTATGAGGGGGGCTGTGGGGAGCGGGGCCCAACTGCACATGAACTTGACTGCACTGACCGCCCAGAGTGTGGCCTCCTCTGTCCCCTCCAGAGGTACCGTACAGGCAGGGGCACTGTCTTTGGGGATTGACCGGGGATGTGGTACGATGACGCGCCCCCTGGAGCCGCGGGGGGGCCGGGGGGGAGGGGGGGGGGCGGGGGCGGTAAGAGACGGACTCGCAGCGCGGCACGGAGCACGGCAGGGAGGGGCCGGGGAGTGGGGGGGGGGTGTGATGGTGAAAAGAAAAATACCCAAGCAAACCCAGAAACGAACCCAAACACCCCCCAAAATGGCTCAGGAGTGGCGGAGGGGTGGAGGGAGGAGCAGTCGGACGAGGAGCCTGCGGGAGATGCTGGAAGTCGGATGTAAATGCCACGCTTGATAATCGGCGGGGAGGAGGGGGGGCGGACAGGCGGGCAGGCTGGGGAAGCGGGCTGCGCAGAACTGGAAAGGGGGGCGTGTACGAGTCGCTTGGTGTGTGTTTCGAAAAGCAGTCCCACCCGGCCCAACCCAACCCGGGGGTGGGAGGTGGGGGTGGAGATCTGGGACATGAGCTCTCCACGCAGACGGCGGGGCAAGCAGAAGTACCTGGGGACTGGGCGGTTGGGGCGGTTGGAGCGGTTGGAGCGGTTGGGGCGGTTGGAGCGGTTGGAGCGGTTGGATTTCTCGCTGGACACACGTGCGTTACTGGGCTGTGGATTGCTCATGGCGGCCGACCGTGGGGGTGGGGGTGGGGAAGAAGGGGGAGAGGCCGGAAGGGGTGGGGGCCGGGGGGGACCAGCCCCTTGCCGGTTAGTTGGCGGCGATTTTGACGGTGTGCGCGCGCGTGTGTGTGGGGGTGTGTGGGTGAGGGGGCCGGGCGGTTGCACTTGGGTCGACCCAAAAGGAGGTTGAAGAGGGGGCGGATGATGGCGTACAGATGTGACATGGGCTGTGGCGGTGGCGGCGGCGGCGGCGGCGGCGCCGGTGGCGGCTTGAAGGAGGACGGAAGAAAGGGGGTATGCCTAGGATGGGGAAGGGAATGGCGTCTGGGAAACGGGAAATGCGGTACGTGTGGTGTATGGTTGTGCATTCCACATACCAAGGTTGCAAGACGTTCAAAGACGGGGCCGAGCATTAGTAAGCTCCCGGAGCAGTGGCACCAGAAGACCCCGACCCATGGGTCCCTGTCGCGGATTCGGAATCCGATCTCGTCCGCGCATCGGCCGTCACGTACGCATACGGCAGTGTCCTGTCCCGCACGTCATTGAGGACGTCGCGGGGGACGGGGGATGGACGCGGGCCGTTGGAGGCCGTTGGGGGACGAGGGTAACGGATTTTAACGGTCCCCAGGGAGGGGCGGATGTCCTCCGGAATGTGTATCGGAGCGTGTACGTCGTCTCTAGGCCCACGGGCCTGCAGCGGCACAGCGGCGCGAGCGCGCCGACGGGTCGCGGCCACGGCGAAAACTGTCGTACACGGTGTGCAAGTACTGACGTGTGCGCGCGCGTGCGCGCGTTCGTACGTTCTCACATTCGCGCGCCTCCGAGGTCTGGACTTCGGGATAACTGCGCGCTTGGTGCAGTGATAATGTGATGATGGCGGTGGAGGGGGTGTGATGAAGTGGGGTGGAAAGCAGAGCGGACGGCCATGTTGCGGTGCCTAGAGATCTTCTGCAAGGAACTATCGACCAAACTGCCAAGATACCGTTTGGAATTTTGCTCGTCATCGGTTGTTAGTAACGCTGCTAGAGTCGGCCGTAGGCGGTAAGGCATTTTCAAATCTGCACCACCCAAGGAGTCGCGGTGCCAGGTCCTGGGTTATGTTTGCTGCACCCGGAGCGGCATCTATCGGCGGTGGACTTTGCTGCCATACTTACATCGTCCGCGTCCCCGCACGACTGCACGTCAGTCCAGTCCAGTCCAGGGGTTGTCCTGCTCCCGTAATGCTATTTCCCCTCCTTTGGCGTTGACTTGCGAGGGAGGAAACCTTTGCGTGGCTCGGGTGGGTGGGTGGGTGGGTGGGTGAGTGGGTTGTATTCTGTCAGAATTCTGTCGGATTGTGGGCCCTCTGCCCCCCCTCGGTACGGTGCTAAGATAAGGGCTGCTGCTGCTGCTGCTGCTGCTGCTGCTGCTGCTGCTGCTGCTGCTGCTGCTGCTGCTGCTGCTGCTGCTGCTGCTGCTGCTGCTGCTGCTGCTGCTGCTGCTGCTGCTGCTGCTGCTGCTGCTGCTGCTGCTGCAGCGGCGGCAGAGATGGAGGTGCGGCAGCGATGCGACTGAGCGGCAGCACATCTCTAGGGTTCATGGGGCGATGTGTCCATTGGGGTGGTTGTCGACTGGTCCGGCTGCCCCAAGGGGTGGTCGTGTCGTTGTGAGGGCAAGTCGGCTGAAGCCGGGGAAGCCGGGGACGCGTGCGCTGCGGGGTGTGGTAAAATAAACCGAGAGACACGACTTGCGAGGACCCGAATTGCGCACGCGGACGAGTGAGGCCGTTGGCTGCGCATTGCCGACGGGCCGGGGACGTGTATATAGAAAAGAGGGGCGACATGCGATAAAGCAGAAGCAAAGACAGTGTGTCCCCGTAATGGAGAGTCGCGGCTGTGCGGGCGGCTTACGCGGGGCTGCGACGGACATGCAAGGGACAGCAGGACCCGACCCAGCCCGAGGTCAAACCGGTTGCTGGAGATGCAGCTGGGGAGGAACGTCGAGATTACGGTGCCAGCGTCCGGGCTCCAAGGCGTGTGTGCGCGCCGCGCCGCCTCGTCGATGGGCGTGCGCAAACAAGGATGCAACAGCAGACCCACGATCAAAGCAGCGAAAGGACAAGAAACGCGAACCCGAAAGCGACAATACCCACCTAACCGGAGTCGGAAGGCCAGCGGTAGGGTAGTCGCCGGCAGTGCACATGTAGGGGGGCAAGGCGGGGGCACATGTAGGGGGGCGGGGTGTGGTGTGTTGTGGCTTCTGCGATATGTGTGTGTGGGGTGTGTGTTTTACTTGAGCAGGCAGAACAGGAGTGCGTGACATGCGAGGGGCCGAGTAGCGCCCAAAAGCTTTGCCCGTGTGGTGTGTGTGGGGGGGGTGGGTGTGCTGCGCGCTCTTGTGTGGCGGGGGTATGGGCGTCTGCGGACATCGCTCACTGGGGAGTTAGCTGTCCAGGGAGGTCTTTCGATGGTGGTCGCGGGTTGATCCCGACGGCCGTCCCTGGCACGGTATTCATTCATCCATTATTTGGTTGGTTATTTGGTTGAACTGAAAGGTTGTCCTCTTGTCCGAGAGGATAAATGCTGGGGCGCTTACCTGATGTGGCAAATCAAAATCGAAACCGCGGGCCGGCCAGAAGGAAGCGCTGCCGCGCAGGTTGGACGACGCGCTGCCGGGCAGGTTTCGTCTTTGTACGGTACCGTACGTACGGGCAGGCAATTTGGCACGGCTGCCTCGAGGGTGCCTCGCTCTTGGAGGGGTCGCGCTCCTTTGCGTGCGTCGACACGTTGCTTGTTTGTAACGATGAGAACAAAAAGGAAAATGAAATTGAAGGGGTCTGTCGGGCTCCCGGGAGCGGGCCTCAACGCCATCAATCAGCCTCCTCCGCTGTTTGCGCCCTCAGGCCAGCCCGTCTCTCTAGGAGCGGCCAATCACCAGCGGCCGAAAACCGCGGCCCCATCACCCCTCTGGGACCGACCCACGGAGACGTCCCCCGCCCTCCGCCCCTATCTGCCTGCCTCCCCGCTCCCCATCCACCTGCGAGCAACCGTGCGAGAACGCTATGAGTGGTTAGGTTATAAAAATAAAAACGTCGTTCGTTTCTCACCAGTGCGCTGCTGCTGCGTTGCCGGAAGCCGTCGTCGCCTCTGGAAGGCCTCTTTCGGGGCAGTGAAGCACAGGGCAGCTCAGGCACCCGGCCAGCCCTTCCCTGTTCGAGGAGGCGCGACACCGGCGCATCACCTCAACCCACGTCAAGTCACCACCCCACCTCATCTCACATCAAGCCACCCCACCTCACATCAAGCCACCTCAAGCCACGTCAAGCCATGCGCGTCTTCGTGCGGGGCCTGGACGGGCGCCCTCTGGCGGTGGACGCCGGGCAGGGAGGCGGCAGCATGGAGCTGCTGCGGGCGTCCCTGCAGGTACCTGCTGTACTTCGTACAGTCGTGCAGTCGTATAGCCGTACATGATACCGTACGAGGGAGAAGGAGCTGTGTGTGCCCAGCGGCCCCCGTGGGGTTAGGGTCGCGCCGTCGCGGGCTGGGTCCGTGGGGCTGAGGGGTGAGGGGGCTGGGGCTGGGGCTGGGGTTGGCAACTCGAGCGTTGGCCAGTTGACGTCCTGCCGCGAGCCGCTTTGCCGCCTGCCGCCGCCCTGCGCGCCAACCACCGCCACGACACGTTGCGGGCCAGGGCGCGCGCGGCGCTGTGCTGTTGCGACGGCTACGCCACTGATGTACTGAATAACTGATAACGCCACAGTCGACCCCCCCCCCCGGGAGGGCCCCTGGGCGATTGTTGGCGGGCTACCTCTACCTCTACCTCTACCTCTACCGCTACCCGCACGAGAGGAAAGAGGCGCGGGGCGACGCGTATCCATTCCCTCCCCCCTTCCCCTTCCCCTCCCCCGCTATCTTGGCGACCCACGCGGATGAAATCCTCCGGCATTCCCCGGCAAACCCCAGGGCAAACCCCCCGGCACACACACACACACACACACACACACACACACACACACACACACACACACACACACACACACACACACACATGCGCAGCCAACGGCCTCACTCGTCCGCGTGCGCAATTAGGGTCCTCGCAAGTCGTGTCTCTCGGTTTATTTTAACACACACACACACACACACACACACTCAGCTCAGCTTTTCTCCTTGATAACACACACACACACACGCACACACACACACGCACCTGCAATCCCCCGGCAACTGCCTGCTACACAACCCACACCTCAGCACACGCCTTGCCGCCCCGCAGGACCGACTGGGTATCCCGGCGGACGAGCAGGTACTCACCACCCTGGGGGGTCGCCCGCTGCGGCCCGCCGGGGGGGCCAGCCTGTACGACCAGGGTGTACGGCCGTACGACACACTGGAGCTCTCCGTGCGTCTGGCGGGCGGCCAGCCCGTCAAGGTGAACGGACCGGCTGACTGACTGGGGAGGTCGCGATTCTGGGGGAAAGGGGATGGGTGCGGAGGGAGCAGCCAAACGCTCACTGCCCATCGGCCGTGCAGTACAGCCGGCGTTTATTCCGTCCAGGGTACGACGGTACGACGGTACCGTACAGGTCACATGCTCCGTCTTCCTTCTTGACCATGAGAGCCTCCTCGCACACACACACGCCCTCTCCTTTTCCCACCCGCGCGAACCGCTCGAGGGACCCGCCCGCAGGTCAAGGTCCTGACCCCCACACCCAAAGCGGCAGTCGGCTCGGAGGTAAGGACGGTCCGCTGCAACAACAAATACTCGGGCCCCTCGCACGTCACGCACTCCACTCCTGTCCTGCCCGCCTAAGAGAGAAACACGCGCACGCACGGGCGCGCGCGCCAGGTCGCAACCCCACCCCCACCCCCAGCTGCCCACGCGATGTTTGGAGGCCCAGGCATATCACCCAAAGACGGGTCTATGCGCGCACACCGACAACGCCACCGCCTACCCTCTCTTTCCAAAACCGCCCCACCTTGGCCCCCACTTCCCTCCCCCCCCACACATGCAGGTGACGGTTGACCTGGCGGCCGACACGCCCATGCACGTCATCAAGACCCAGTTGGCGGCCGCCACGGGCCTGGATGTACGGCACCAGCGGGTGATGCTGGGCGGCATCGGGGCCATGGTGCTCATCGACAAGAGGTGGGTGGCTTGGTGGCAGCGTGTGTGTGTGTATGTGTGGGTGGGTGGGTGGGGGGGTCGGGGGGGGACCCCGGGTGGGGGAAGGGGCTCGACGTCGATCGGAACCGACGTGTGTGTGTGGGACGGGGGCCCGGGATGGGGGCAGGGTTTACCCCCACAAGCCCCTGCCGCCCCCGCTGGCGAGCGCTGTCATTGTCCTCTCTCCGGGGCTGCCCTCCGCATGCGGAAGAGGCTTCGAGCATCCGCACATTTCGACCTCAAGACGGGGCCACAGCGGCGACGGGTCTGCAGGGTGTGTGCAGCTGCTGCCCCCACGGTAGACAACCCCCCCAAGCAGCGCATGTACATGTACATGTTGGTACGGCATGCCGTACACGCCACCCATGAGAACAAAGCGAGGGTCCCGCTGCGCCTCCACCCGCAAGTCAAAAACGTCCTCTGGCACCGCACGTCGTGGTGTGGGGGGAAGTGGTGGCGGTTGGTGATGATGTGATGGTGGTGAAGGGGGTGATGGCGGTGGTGACGGGGCACGCGCCGCTGCCCGCCCGCCCGCAGGAGCAACATCGGCGCCAGCTACTGCGGCTCCACCAACAGCCTCTACTTCGCGACGCTGCCCGCCTCGGAGGCGCCCACGGAGCGGAAGACACCCTGAGGGGGCGGTGAAGGAATTTGATGGAGGAGCGAAGAATTCATACTATAAACACAATGGAATGATGATACGTTGGCAGGCCACGAGATGGTCCGGTAGATGTCCACTGGATGTGCTGTTCAGTCATCCCTAGATGCCCCTTGGAAGGGGGCTTGAAAGGGGGGACCTGACGTCGGGGGCTGTGGGGCAGGTCCCGGTGCTGATTGGTGGGTCTGCGGATACCCTGCCTGCCTGGTATCTGCCTGGTATCTGCCTGGTATCTGCCTGGTATCTGCCTGCCTGGTGTCTGCCTGGGTCTGCGGCGCTTGATTCCGCGTGTCGCTGTGCTCAATGCGCGGGGGCCCTGGCGTGGGGGAAGGAAGACTGCAACCGACTGCTGCCGATAGGGGAGGGCTGAGCCGAGATGACATGTGCCATGACGACGGTGTACCTGAGTGGCCGTCGTACGCATGTATGTGCCGTTTCGGCAGGGACGGCGCAGGCTGCGCGAAGTGCGGAGGGCTCATACACGAAGCATCAGGCGCGTCCTTGTGCTGTATGTAGGCTTGAGGGGCCGGTGCTGTACGACCGACTCCCACCCCTCCCACGCACGCTCCTCGGACCCTGCCTTGCATCATTCGTGGGTTGTGCGTACCCTGCACGATGTACGGCAGCAGCCAGTTCACGAGGACGGTGTTGGGGGCAGCTTGCAACACGCATCGCCTCCCCGCGAGGGACGGAGGACGTCTCCTCGCGGGCATTAACTGCAGGCCAACTGAACCGCATTCCTCGAGTCTGGGACCCGGTGAGCCTTTGGCCGCGCCGTGTTACATCTGGGGCCGCACGACGGCGAGGCGGCGCTCCCCCTTCAGTGGGCCGGAGGCCCGGAGCCGAGGGCTGGGGACGGCGCCGCAGCAGGTCTAACAAACTGCGGCAAAAACTGGGTGCTGCCTGGCCTCCCCCCCACCCCCATCCCCTATGCACGACAACAGATGGGCCCCACAGCGGCCAGCCTGGTGCGACCAGACCTCGTTGGTGAGCAGAGAGAGCTCAGCAGTTTACGACTTGGGTCCTTCTTTTCCCTCTCAGCTGCCTGTACCGTGCAGCGTTCGTTAACTCGCCGTCGTTACAATGCTAGTTTGGCGATAGGGTAGGGCGGAGGGCGCGTCAGAACCTACCGGCGCCGTCGCCGCCGCCGTCATGTATGCATGTGCTGCATGTGCTGTCCAAGCAAGGCCGAAGAGGAGGAAGCCGAAACCGGATCCGATTTCTTCCGTACACGGTACGCCCTCGCTGCAACAGAAGCAACATGCGCCCTCTCACAAACCCCAAACGATTTCCCGTTCGCCCATTTAATCTGCTCGAACGGCTTCATAAACAACGAGTCCGTGCACCGTCCGATGTGGGGCAGGCATATCAGTGCAGGGAACGGGCGAGGGCGGGAGCCCACCTGCACACCGCACCTGCGGTCGGCAAACCGGACGTCTGCTGCCTCATCCCGCGATGCCTCCTCCATCCTGGTTTTGGCCTGTTCAGCAACATCATGCTGATCCATCCATCCATCCATCCATCCATCCTTCCTTGCGTGCGCGAAGCAGCCCGCACCAGGAGGAGGGGGCCGTGCGGCCGTAGTTGGCCACACTGTCCCACATCTCACAGTGTGTCTGGGACGTTGTCGTCTTGGCGGCAACCAGTGCCATGGAAACGGGCCGGCGAGCCCTGAGGGCCGACAGGTCCAGGAACGCGGGCGGGATCCCGGGGTCCTTAGGGGACGCTGAAGGGCTAGCCGCCCGGCGGGCAGTGGCAGACTTTTGGAGCCGGCTCTACGACTTCGCTGAGCTGGGAGTCCCAGTGAAAGGGTGGTCAGCGGTGGGGGCTACACACCCGATCCTGAAAGTGCAGGACGGTCGTCTTGTGTGCCGAGGCCCGGTTCCGTCAGGCCAGGATTCTTAAGCCCTGTAGGTACTCTGTCGTAATAGACCGCGGGTGGTCAGGGCACTGACGCCCAGTGGAGCTATCGCTAGGTGTGGGCAGTTTTTTCGGCCCGGTGGGACCGTACGGGCAGGCCCCTGAATGGTGACTCGCGAGCCCCCGTGGCCTTCCAAGACTACGGGCCACCGCTGGAGAAGTGACCCCGCCTTGGTGGGGGTGGTGGTTCGCTAATAGGGGCGCCATGGTGGCTAACTCCCCCTGAGCGGGCTTTATCCCTTGCCATGGTTGGTTCTCAGGAACGGGGTGGTTCCCTGGTAGTGTGGGCCCGGGGAGTGTTTCGGTGCACTTGGGGAGCCTGTCCGGAGCGCCATGGTGGCGTTACTTCATTTAGGCAGTGTATGGTGAGGAAGCCTCGGCTGTCGCCGGGGCTGTCACCGATGACCCGCGGGGTCCGCTGTAACATCCTAATAATCTCACAGAAGAAAGTTTCGCAGCGCAGAGCTGAGGGGACCCACCTGTCCTCGTGCTGCTGCCCTCTCCCTCTACGACAACGTTGATTCACCCGATCCGGATCCAAATCCATTCGTCGTCGTCGTCGTCGTCCTCCTCCTCCTCCTCCTAGCTTCCCCCCCCTGGTCCCGCTCCAAGGCGCACTGCCGCGATACGCAGGGGTATCCATCCATCCATCCATCCAACCTTCCATCCCTCCAACCATCTACGCCGTGCAACCTCTTCGGGAAATGTCCATGAAAGGAGATTACTTCCATCATGGGGGGGAAGGGACGGAGGGGCATATGCCTGCCCTCCAAATTTGCCCCTAGCAGGCAGACGCCGGCAACCGGACCTGGTGTCTGGCATCCGCGCTGCTGCGTGTCAGCAGCAACGACATCTCTTTCCCGCGGACCTCTAAAGCCCTTGGAGGTGCCCGTTTCAAGCCGCGCGACCAGCCCTCGTGTCTTCCGCGCCGCGTCTGCTTGCACGGCGCCTGCTCTGCTTCATGCCAGGCTTCAGCCACGCGCCGACCCGCAGTGGATGTGGATATGGAGGGCGAGATCATCCCTCTCTCCATCCATACCTCCATCCATGCGTGGAATCCATCCAAGACACAAAGCACACCCATGTGCATGCGGATACGGCCTTGTGAGGCTTGCGAAAGGCCTTCCTCGCCTTCCTCGCCTTCCTAAGCAATCGTGGTGATGCCCTTCAAAACGTGTGGCATTAAACGAGTGGCAACACCACCGTTAACGTTACCGTTACCGTGCCACCAATGACGCCCTCCCCGCCTCAGACGGTTCCGTGCAACACACCGGGAGGGCTTCTCATTAAACACACCGAAATCCCACCGGGTCATCCACGCGTCACACATTCCCCCCTCCCCCTGACGCTGCTCTGAAGCTGCTCTGACGCTGCTCTGAAGCTGCTCTGAAGCTGCTCAAGAAAGCAGCTCTGTGGAAATCCAATCCCCAAAGCGCGTGCCCCGCCGCTGGCTGGCAAGCTAGCAAGCACGCACCCCTGGCCCCTCCCCCCCTGCCCCGTGGCCAACCCGGCGGATCCGCTTGCGGCAGCCGCCGCCCTCCGCTGCTGTCGGGACCGCCGGGAGGCTTCAGCAGCGGTGCGGTGCGGCCGACACGCCGCTCCGCATGACCCATTAATGATGGATGGCGTGAACAGTTGTTTTAACACATGGGAATGATGATACGTGGCAGGCCGCGAATGGGGCAGTTCTCCAGTGGATGGCTGCTGGTGACGTCCTGAGTCATCCCTAGATGCCCCTTTGAACGACACGACACGTCTCTCCACCCAGGGGTCCAGGAGGAGTCCATGTCATCGCCCGGGGGACCGGAACCGCCCGGGGGACCGGAAGCGCCTGGGGCGCCGCCGCTGCTGCTGCTGCTGCTGCTGCTGCTGCCGCTCCTATACCCCTACTACTGCTGCTGCTACAGCCACGGGGTTGGCGGCGGTAGCAGTGGTGGAGGTGTTGCTGTTGTTGCTGCCTGCTGGGGCGGGGGTGCTCTGACGGCGGGCCGCTGTCAGCGCCGACTCCAGCGCCGTCGCCGCGGCCGCCATCGCGACCCACGGGACGGCCTCGTGTGTGAGGGCCTCCCAGAGCTCCGGCAGGTGAGCCGCCGCCGCGACGAGCGCCACCTCGTGGGCCGCCGGGTGACTGCAGTGGGCGGGGCGGGGCGGGGCGGGGGGAGAGGTCCGGGTGCTGGGGTGTTTAGTTGCCAGTCACCACCAGTTAGCAGTTTCCAGTAATCAGTTGCCAAGTGTCAGAGGGGGGTGTTGTGACCCCACCGCTAACGAAACGCAAGCGCTCGCAAGCTGATGCTGCCGATCTCGGACCACTCACAGGACCACTACAGGGGGGGGTGGCTGCCTTGGGGTTTGGTTCTGGGGCGGGGGCCGGAGCGGACGCGGAGCTGGGCGAGGAGCTCCGGCGAGTGTGGTGGTTCCCGTCGCGCGGATCCGGATCCGGATCTCGTCTGCTCGATGAGACGATGGCGTGCGGTGGCCAGGGAGGGGTAAGGAGTAAGGCGAGCAAGGTCGACGGCCGCCCGGCGCCGTCATCGTCAGCGGCGGCACCACCGGGGGCCAGCCGGTTTCAGGCACGCTTAGTACCGTACGCGGTTTGTGCGCCAAGAGCTTGCCTCTCGTGTCACAAAGGACGCCGTCATTGACCTCATTTGACGTCTTCGCTCCGCCTGAGCCTGAGCCCGAGCCCGACCCTGACCCTGAGCCCGAGCCTGAGCCTGAGGCTGAACCTGAGGCTGAGCCTGAGGCTGAGCCTGAGGCTGAGCCTGAGGCTGAGCCTGAGGCTCAGCCTGAGGCTGAGCCTGAGCCTAACTGGCCTTTTTCGGGATGCCCTTTTTCGGGGCGTGAGAAACAACCCTAGCACCCAGGTCCCATCAGGTCCCATATACACTCCCTGGGTACAGCCGCCTCCACCACCCCCATCATGACCCACCACCCACTACCACCCTCACCTGGACCAAGCCGGCGCCCCAAACGCCTCCTCCCGAAGCGCCTTGACCTGCCTGCCCACCAGCGCACCCAGCAGCTCGGGCCGCTCCGACCACAGCCCCGTGGCCGACAGCGCCTCGCGCAGCGCGCCCGCGTGCGCTCCGAGCTTGGCCTGCGCCGCCGCCAGCAGCGGCCCCACCGCCGCCAGCGCACCGCCGGTCGCCTGCGGCGACGGCGGCGGCGGCAGCGGCGGCAGCATGGCGGTGAGGGCGGCCACCAGCACCCGGGTGTCCAACAAGGGCGCGACGGTGGGGGCGTCGCAGAGCGCGGCGAGACTGGCGGCCTGGGGTGGGGTCAGATGGGGTCGGATGCGGGGCAGGTGGGGTCAGATGGGGTCAAACCACCCGGGGAGGAGGGGTATGGGACGGGTTCAAGAGGGGAGGCAGGCCACCCGGGGAGGAGGGGCAGCGGATTGCGGTCCCGCGGTCCCACGGTGGGGGGGAGGCATGCGGCAGGTCGCATGCGGCAGGTTAGGACAGGAAGCAGGTCAGCGAGGTCGGCATCGTGGGGGTTCGTAGTATTCGTCCAACAAACGAATCCAAGGTTCCGGGCCCCCGCTCCCTAACCCATCCCCTTCTATCGCACGCCGCCTCGATGACCGGCGCCCCCTCCCCGACGTCCCCCCACACGTGGAGGCTGCACCCACCTGCTCCGCGCCGTGGGCCACTTTGACCACGAAGGGGTTCTCCAACAGGCCCCGGAGCGCCGTCGCGACGGCGGCGGCGGCGGCGGCGGCAGCCGGGGTCGCATCCGCTGCCCCGCCGCCGGCATCCGCCGCGGCTGCGGCCGCGGCGCAGTCAAACAGGTACACGGTCGCGGGCCAAGACGCCGTCTCGGCTGGATCCAGAGCCGCGCCGTACGATGATTCATCCGCCGCCGTACTCGCGGCGGCGGCGTATATCGCCGCCACTTCCGCCTTGATAAAACCAGCACCAGCACCAGCACCAGCACCAGCACCAGCACCAGCACCAGCACCAGCACCAGCACCAGCACCAGCACCAGCACCACCACCACCACCACCGGTCCTACCGCCGTGAACCGCAAGGCCCACCTGCCCCGCGCTGACGCAGTGCTGCGTCATCGCATCAAACTCCGATGCCGTACGAACCCAAGACACCACGACATCGGGGGGCGACTGAGACTGAGACTGAGACTGAGGGGGTGCTGTCTGTGGGTACGCATGATGGTGGTGAGGCTGCAGGCTGTTGGCAACCGTTACCCCCTCCTGTGAAGGGCCTGAGACACCACCACCACCACCACTACCACCACTCCCACCACCACTACCGCTGTCATTGGTTCGGGAATCCCCGGTCACGGACCCGGCCGCCGCGAAGGAGGGAATCACGGGAAAGGAGGCTCCAGAGGCCGCCCAGCGCACTGACGGGTCGACGGCAGCCGCCCGGAAGCTCTCCGTTGAGAGTCGTCCGCCAGCACCCGCCGCCGCCGCCAGGCCAGGCACCGGAACGGGTACCGGCACGGGCAGACCGGGGATGGCGGCGGCGGCGGCGGGATGGGACGACGAGCTGACCCGCGGGTCAGTGACGGCCGTGGGGCGCTGAGGGCCGGCAGCAAGTGCAGCAGCGGGCGGCGGCGGCGGCGGCGCCGCGGACCCGGCGGCGGCCGCACCCGGGCGACGGGAACCCAGTCCCAGGTCTTGATACTCGTTCTGGGGAAACGCCAATAGTACGGCGTCCAGCTTAAGTTTGAGGAAACCCTCCTGCGCGGGGGGGCAACCCAGAAAAAGGCAGTGGGGCGGCGAGAGGGGTGCACCTTTTGAGGGGGCCGACGGCCGGACTTAACACCCGTACTGCGACCGAGACACGGCGACCGAGACACTGCCACGGGAAGGCTCGGGGGGGGGGATTATAATGAGAAGAGATAAGAAACCCAGAAACGAACCCGCTCGGGGGGTGCACGTGGCCCGAGCGTCGGCTGTCCATTCCCCCCTCGACTAGACTCGCGTAATGAACTCGCCGCGCCGCGATGCGGTGAGAGGCAGCCAGGCGCCGCCCGACTGCTCCCCGGACAAAGAAGCAGAGAATCCTACCGCCCTTTCTTTTCAAATTTCAAGACGCGGTGAAGAGATACCAACCGCACACCCAACACCCGCGGCGCAAACTCATGAAAAGGTACGGCGGATCAAATTCGTTCCACCCCGGTCGTTCCACCCCGACACGCCCTTTACGTGTCCGTACTGTGCCCCCGTCACCCGTCGTACTGTTACAGTGCAAAAACACCGCACCGCTCACCTTGCCACCCACTCTGACGTACAACAGATACCCGCCCGATGCCGTCTCATCCAGCTGAGACATCAAGCCGCCCGACGACACCCCGCGGATCATCGAGTAGGCTAGCGGGTCCTTGCCCATGAGCGCGTTGCCCATGGGGCCCGAGTTGAGCGTGTACGGCCCCCCCGCGGCCGACCCACATCGCTCCGCCGACAGGATCCGCGCCGCCGCGCGCTTGAGCCGCTGCAGCGGCGCGCCGCCCGGCCACACGGCCGCGAAGGCGGTGCACACGCCCTGTACCGCGGCGCGGCGGAGCTTCTTGAGATCCATGGTCACGCAGTCCACGTGGACGGTCTCCTCGCTGCCGCCGCCGCCGCCGCCGCTGGTGCTGCTGCTGCTGGTGGTGGTGGTGGTGCCCTCGCGGGTTTCGGAGCCGGTGGCGGAGGCGGTGCGGGGGGCCCGGCTGATGACGACGCGTTTGGTGTCGAAGACGCCGGCGCTGGCGGGGTGGAGGATGTAGGCGCGAAAGATGGCGGCGGTGGTCAGCCCGGGGTGCTGCGCCGCGGCCTAGGGAGGAAGCAGCCAGCAGGTCGCAGGGGAGAAGGGGGGGGGGCGCACGGGCGAGGGAGGGGGGGTATAGGAAGTTGGTAGGGGAGAGGGGCGCACGGGCGAGGGACGGGGGTATATGAGATTGGTCGACAGATTCAAACTGCGAGGGAGAGGGACCGGAAACGGAGACGGGCCGTATGCGGGCGGGCGGGCGTATGTGCTACCTCTGTACAGAGGGCGATCCATGCGATAATCAAAAGGAACAAAGAAACATGACCCGACTGGCGTGACACGCTCTTCGGAGGCTGTGCCAGATGCCAGGGGGGTTCTCCGGGAACGGCAGGGCATTGTTGTGTGAGAACCACTTCCTACTTCGTGTCAGGGACCCACCCGGGAGGTCGCCACCGTCGGTATCAAATGACGCCACGCCACCGAGTACGGCGGCAGGCAATCCTTCCCCTTCTCGCCCGCGGCGCCCAGTCGCTGGACGAGCAGCCGGCGCAGCTCTTGGGCCGCCGAGGGGCCGGAGAAGGCTCGGAGACCCAATTCGTAAAAATCCATGGGGGCGACCTCCAGCGAGTCGCCGGCGGCGGCCATAGGGCCCAGCAACTCCTCCTGGTCATGGTCATCCATCTCCCCTGGAGTGTCACCATTCGGCCGAGCCGACGACGACGGCGACCCCGAGAGCATCTGCCGAGCGCTGGCCGCGCTGCTGCTGCCCACGGAACGTTCCGGTGGTGCGGCTGGGATATTAATGGGACCGCCGCCGCCGCCGCCGCGGCCAGCGTGCCACTTGAGCAGCGATTGGAGGTCAAGTACGATGCAAATGTCGTATTCGTGGTTGGTGCAGTACAGGAAGGCGCCGCCCCGCGCGTCCTCGGGTGGGGGCAGCCCGGCCTGACCGCGCTGGAATCCCCGGCCATGGGCTAGCAGTCGATGAAAACTGAGTTTGCCATTTGGCGGATAGCAAAGCTGGATTGCTTCCTGCACGAGGACGTAGCATCTCGCGCGGAGCGTGTTGCTTAAAGGCGCCTGCAGGGCGGGGCAGAGGGTGTGTTGGCAGAGGGTGTGTGTGTGTGTGTAAAAGAGAAGGGTGTGTGTGTGTGAATCGTTACATATCTGCCGGGCCAACGCTGGCCGGGGGCGCTAACCCGCCCCATACGGGAGACCGCCGAAGCACTCTCCCCCGGATACGGGGGAAAGGGGCGTTAGGGGCCTCTGTCCCCTCGCTCTCAACCAAGGGCGCGCGCCCGATCCCTGAGGATCGGTGATTGAGGATCGGTGACAGCTGTGCCCCCTCAAGGGATTGGGCGGAAGCCCATCCCGGGCGGTCTGCGCCTCGCAGTCCGCTGTTCAACCTCCTCAAGTCCTTGCAGCACCCAGGGCGCGTTCCTCAGCAATTCGGAGGCGCGCCCCTGCCCGGTGCGGTAAAACTAGCCTGGTCTTGCGTCCCAAACTAATCGTACTAGCTAAGGTTGCACCATCCGGCAGGCCTGCCCGCCCAGCTGAGTCAGAGCGACGTCGCACACGTCAGGCCTTGCTGGGTCCGGGTATGCAGTCGGGCGCTCCATGATGGGGCTATGGTTTGCACAAGACAGAACATCACCACGTAAGCTTCCCTGTCGTACACCCCTTCCCGTCGCGAGCGGCCCTCGCCTACAAGTCCCGCTGCCAACTCCCACTGGTCGGGCCCGACCCTCCTCGGGCACCCACGATCCCCATCGTGCCCGGAAGTGGGCTTCCCTTGTCCCGATCCCTACACCCTAGCGTTTCGCGCTGCTATCTATCCATCAAGAGTCTGCGTCTACTGGCTGCACGCAGCGGATCCGGCCGTCCACCACCGATAGGATTGGGTGGTCCGGTCCCACCCCCTCCCATCCCCGTCGCGGTCGGCCCAGTTCTGCAAACTGGCCACCCGCTGCCAGAACTCCATGACTGCGCGCGCCTTAGCTACATCTACCGGCGACGGGGCAGCCGGCGCCCCCGGCACATGCTGTGCGCCGCCGTGGTGGGTCGCTGCACGTAACCCCACCCTCGCCCGCTCCATGGCCGTCAGCGCCGCCAGGGCAACGATGTCCCAAACCCCTTGCTGTACCCCCTGTGGCGGCTCAGCCAGCCACACGTTGGCTCATGGGACCCGGAACGTGTACCCCGATCTGCTGTGTGTGTGTGTGAGATAACGGGCAGTCGCCGTGCCGTGATGCCGCCAGTATCACCTCAGTGGCGAGATTTGTGGATCGATGGATGGCTTTCCGGATATGGGCACGCAGACAAAGCGAATGCTCCATTTACCGGTACTTTGCCCATGGAGTGCTCACCCCGAGGCAGGTGTGAGGACCCAAAGGTCCGTCCTTCATGTGTGCAAGCTCATGAGCGATCCTCCGTCGGAAACGCGCCAAAGCACTGCTGCCAGGCCAAGCATCCGCGATTGCTGCTCCGACGTAATTCTCCGTCATCGTGACACCATATGCTCCTCACGATGGATGTGAGCTGGCCGCCTTCAAGTCCTTAGCTGATGTTCCGCAGCATGGTTAACCACGAGCGCATTGTGCGCGAGCCACGCCTCGCCGATTGTAGCAAAACTTGACCGATGCCTCGCTCATAACAAAGAAAAATTTTCTTCTGGATTCATCATACGTTACCGTATCCTCGTATCCAGGACTGTGCTATTCCTTCATCTTCAGTTCAGGAGGGCACGCAGCCCCCTCTCATCCAGAGCACGTGCAAAATTTACATCAAACTGTAAAGAGGTCTGCACTGCATGTCAATTACGCGTATATTGGCGACACGACGTCACTCAGGGTTGCCGTAGATGTGATGGCGGGAAACGCGCCCGCTCTGCATCGCCGCCCGTCACACTCACAAAACAGCGCTGACGTTTGTGTTATGTCTTGCGGTGTATCATGCGCCCGCCTGCACACTTTCCGTCCCACGGGTCATCACGGGTGCCCACAGGCACACGACGTCACACGACTCCAAACCCCCAATTCACTTCGTATCCATTTCGGGAATCAAAAGGGGGCCTCCAGGAATCTCCAACCAAGGCACGCTGGCCAGCGCTGGCCCAAGGCGGCTCCAGGAGCGAGCCATCCTGAGCCATCCGTCCATCTAAAGACGTGCGTGACCACCAAGTGACACCCAGATCATCGGTCGTTCGTACCCGTACCTCACAGCCGCTACGCTCCAGACTTGAGCCAACACCCAGGTCCGCGTCCCAGGCACTCGACTGTCCGCACTGCGCCTTGGCATTCATTCAGTCGCTCCCCCTCCGCCCTCCCCCGGTCCCCCAAGAGGTTCTGTACACGTGGCGCAACCCGAACGCCTCCCGACGTACGCCTCTGCTGCGCCAGGCTTACCGAGTTTTGCGCCCGACTCCAGAACAGTACGTCGCCGCTGCCCCGACCTCCACAGCCGCCCATCATCATGTCCTCGCGACACATCCGTCTCAGGGCTGGGCAGACCATATACCTCGGAGCATGCCCACATCGATTAAATACTTCGTAGGATTAAACAATTCGTAGGATTAAACAATTCGTAGAACTGTGGGATACGCCAGGTCCGCCTCGCAATGTTGAGGTCCATGTTGGACAGTGCTCTGTTGACCCTTGTTGCCGACTGATGATCTGCGGATCGCAGTGTCAGGGAAGTGGCGTCGGCTTGCTCTCGACGCGGGGCTGCAGCTGTCCCTAGCTGTCACACCCCAGGGCTGCTGCCGCTGCTTGCTGCTGGAATGTCCAACACGAAAGCCAAGGATTCATTCTTCAGTACAGCAAGACGGTTTTCCTTCCAGTAGTTACAGGTAGCTACAAAAAACGGCGAGCCAGCTGCGCAAGGCCCCTGTCTGCGGGTTTGCGCGCCGACCATGATGCCGTCAACCCATCTACTCTTTCGCCCGCCTCCCGCCTGCCGAGGTGCGACAATTGCATTGAGTACTGCTGCCCTCGCCCCGCCACTGCACTGCGCAGGTATCGATCGGTATACCTTCCTATGGTGTAGGTACCCGCACCTCAGGTGCATCGCGAGGCTGAATCACAACCTCCTCCGAACTTTCATCACACCTCGTCCGCGGGCCCGGACCCCGAAGTCGCCCAGAACCTGCGCGGCTGGGTTGTCCTTCGCGGGTCTTCCTTCGCACGTCCCCCCACTGTTGAACGAAGGCCAAGCAAGCGCTCTTCGCTGCAAGATGTATATTTACTAAATAACAACCAGGCCACACGCCACCAAAAAACATGGCCGACGACAAGGATGACAGATGACAACGAAAACCATCAAACCGGAACCTACACAGCCGCGTACGCTCCAGGGTTGCAATGTGTTTTGTCTGGAACCCAGAAGCCAGCGGCGCACGGGATTATTAGTTTGGGAGTAATATATGGGGTCAACATATCGTCAAAACCTTTCCGGCGAGTCGCAAGATTCCAGTGACCAGGGGAATCACGCCAGTTGTTCCGGAGCCGTCCGCGCATCGTGCTCCCCCGAGCCCCAAAAGCGTCCCAACACGAAGCAGGGAGAATCTGCGGCCACTGGGCGAGCACTGCGGACAGGCTCCTGTGAAAAGCCCACCGCGTCAACCCGCACCTGCGCACACCACACTCCTTTGCATGTTGTCGCGAGACAGCGCGTCGTGGCACGATGGGACCCATGCCAGCCCAGGGTCTCCGTCCACGACACCTTACGTCGCCAACGGGACAACAGAAAACAGAGTCGCGGGGCGCGGGCGCCGGGCAGAGCGTGCTTTGCTCAAGAGACACCGAGGAGGAATTCGGGCACAGGATGAATGTCAGCCTGACTGTCGCCACGACAAACTTCTCTTCTCAGTTCTCACAACTACATCTCCAACCAACACTTCTCCAACTCTGCGCTTCACACACAGACGACGAGGGATCACGAGCGCGAAGATGGGTCGCCGAAACATTCGGGCCACAAGAGGAGGGCCACCAGAGCGTGTGGCCCGCTCCGGGGAGGGTGACACTTCGAGATTTGGAACAAGGGACCCACGCACCCGTTGCGCGCGCACCTGGGAGCGCCACTTGCGGCGGCTTCCCGCCGCAACACCACGCCGCGACACCGCACCGCGCACCGCACCGCTTCCCTCCCTGCGCGCCCCTCCCAACGCCTCAACCCAACATCCACGCTGCCGAGACATCGCTCGACACACCCTTTTGGTTACCCCACTCTTTGGTTGCGAGGAGATGAGGAATCCAATCTGGATCCTGTCGAATCGTCGAGCGCGCCACGCACCCACGCACGCCCCCTCAGGGGGCGTGCCCTCCGGCGGCTGGCTTACGCCACCACGGCCTTGAGGAATTCACCGACCTTCTCCTTGATGGCGGTGAAGCCGGTCTTGGCGACCACGGCGTCCTCCAGCGGCTTGGGGCCGCCGGTGACGATGCGGGCGGCCATCTCGGCGCCCACAAACTCGTCGCCATCGCTGTGCGGCGGGGACGGGCCCGGCGAGACAAGGCGGCGGAAGGAATGAGGGGACATCATTTCATGGTGGGACATCACCATCAGAGGGCAAGGGACATCACCATCAGAGGGCAAGGGACATCACCATCAGAGGGCAAGTGACATCACCATCAGAGGGCAAGGGACATCACCATCAGAGGGCAAGGGACATCATTTTGGGACATCATGACCACCATGAGACAGCCTGGGACATCATGACCACCATGAGACAGCCTGGGACATCATGACCACCATGAGACAGCCTGGGACATCATGACCACCATGAGACAGCCTGGGACATCATGACCACCATGAGACAGCCTGGGACATCATGACCACCATGAGACAGCCTGGGACATCATGACCACCATGAGACAGCCTGGGACATCATGACCACCATGAGACAGCCTGGGACATCATGACCACCATGAGACAGCCTGGGACATCATGACCACCATGAGACAGCCTGGGACATCATGACCACCATGAGACAGCCTGGGACATCATGACCACCATGAGACAGCCTGGGACATCATGACCACCATGAGACAGCTCGGGCAAAGCGCTCTCAGGGGTTAGGCAGTCCCGCACCTGAAGTGCCCAAAGTTCTTGACGAACATGTGGCCGAGGCTGTTGAGAGTCTTGGCGAACTCGTCCTTGTCGCCCCAGGTGTTCTCGGGGGACAGGATCTCCGAAGGCACGTTGGTGATCTTGGTCGGCACCTGCAGCATCGTTGTCGAAGGGCGGTTGGTGGTTGGTGGTTCACCGACACCGTTCCCACTCCCGCCGAGCGACATCTCTCCGCAACATCTACGGTATCTCCGCAACATCTACGGTATCTCCGCAACATCTATCTCCGCAACATCTATCTCCGCAACATCTATCTCCGCAACATCTATCTCCGCACCGCCACCCACCCCCGCCGACATCATGCCCCATCTTCCCTGTGTCCGCACCACCACCCACCTGCAGCCCGAAGACCGGCGTGGTGACGTACTCGGCGGTGTCCAGCTCGCCGTTGTGCACGGCGTCGATGATGGCGCGCGTGTGCTTCAGGCTCATGCGCTTGCCCACGCCGTACTTGCCGCCGGTCCAGCCGGTGTTGAGCAGCCAGGCGGTGGTGCCGTACTTGGCCATCTTGTCAGCCAGCATGGTGGCGTACCTGGCGTGCGTGGGAGGTTGCGACGCACCAAAAAAGAGTGTTACATGTACATATACATATCAGTGCTGACCAACCAATCCCCCACATGCCCCTTTGCTGCATGTGTCCACGCCTCAACATGAAGTAGTGCAGGCGCACCGTGCCCGCCGCAAACCGCACTTCCGCTGTTCCGCAGTACGGCTGTGCACGCAGTACGGCTACGAGTTTTCCCCTCGACAGCCAGGTAGGAATACATTACCCAGACAGAAGAAAATTTACATGAAGACGTGTACACAGAAGACACAATTGCACGATTTGCACCACGGAACAAAGCACCCTGGACGCACACGTACCGCACATGTAAGAGCATGTACGACTCACTTGTACGGGTGCATCATCAGGAAGGCCGAGCCGAAGCAGGCGCTGAAGGTCGCCTCCGGCTCCTTTACGCCCACCTCCGTGCCGGCGACCTTGGCGGTGTAGCCGCTGATGAAGTGGTACATGGCCTGCTCCAGGCTCAGGCGGCTGATGGGCGGCAGCACGCCGAAGGCGTCGCAGGCCAGCAGGATGACGTTCTTGGGGTGGCCGCCCACGCACGGGATGCGCGCGTTCTCCATGAACTCGATCGGGTAGGAGGCGCGCGTGTTCTCCGTGAACTTCTGGGAGGTGTAGTCCACGACGCGGGTGGCGGGGTCCAGGTCCACGTTCTCGAGCACAGTGCCGAAGCTGTGTGTGTGTGGGGGGGGGGGCAGGGGCGCCGGGGAATGAGACGCGACGTTGGGGTCAATTTCGCGGCGCCGCAGCACGGCGCGGTCGTTAACAGCCGCATGGCCCGTCTCCGGCACCACCCAACCGGAGAGCGCATTGAAGGATTTGAATAGGTGGATATTAGGTGGATATGATTAGGGGGAGAGGGGCGGGGCAGGAATGAATGCACTCCAGCTGTATGCGCTGTCCGTACGTACCGAATGGCCTTCCAGATCTCCGGCTCGGTCTCCGCCTTGAGGTCGATGCACTTGGCGTAGCAGCCGCCCTCGATGTTGAACACGCCCTTGTCGGACCAGACGTGCTCGTCATCACCGATCAGGGGGCGGCGGGGGTCTGCGGGGCGGGGGGAAACATGCCGTGTTAGGGACACGGATTGGGCGAAAGCAAACGACTAGCGAGACGCCCCACACCGCCCCACACCGCCCCACGGCCCCCCCACGCCGCCCCATACCACTAACCCTCCCCCCCCCCCATCTTGACCCAGTCACCCACCCGCCGACAGCGTGGTCTTGCCGGTGCCGCTGAGGCCGAAGAACAGCGTCACATCGCCCGCCGCGCCCACGTTGCAGCCCGAGTGCAGCGACAGCTTGCCCTGCATGGGCATCAGATAGTGCATCAGCCTGAGGGCAGGGCAGGGGAGGGGAGGGGGGGAGGGGGGGCCGGGGCCAGGGGGGGTGGGAAGGTGTAGGCTGCGAGGTCACTGGGGGAGCATCCCACGAAGCAACGTAACACGATGCGCAGAGAAACACCCGCAAGGCCTCGCCGTCTGGCCCCCTTCCCCCGCGCCCCCCTTGCCCTCACATGTCCACTGACATCACGTGCCTGTAGGGGCCCCCCTTGGAATCCCCCTAGGACGCCTCCCCTAGGACCCCTCCCCCTCCCGGACCCCCCCGGAGAACCCCCCACTCACGTGAAGACGCCCTTCTTCATCTCCCCGGCGTACATGGTCCCCAGGATGACCATCTCCTTGTGCTTCAGGCTCAGGTCGATGGACGTCTGGCTCGTCATGTACTGCAGAGAAGGGAAGCGGGGGGAGGGGCGGGGGGGCGGGAGGGAGAGGGGGGATGACACAGGCGGCGGTACGACTGCGCGGTCATTGCGCTGATGCGGGCTGGCATCAACTGGGCATTATGCATCCCCAGAAACCTTCATCGCATCGCACGTGCGTGGTCACCACTCGCCCCAGACTACACTCCTGGCCAGCACACCCATAGCCGAGTCGAAGCTCAACTCCATCTCTCCCTTCTCCCGTTCTCAGCGACACTTCACACTTCTCCAGTCCTTCCCCTAGGGAAGGACCGTACGCTTCTTTCAAGCGGACTATCCTCCCCTTCCGTCGCATCATTTACATCACCCCGCCGCAGCTCTCTCTCTCTTACGTTGGTGTACTTGTTAGCCGGGAAGGCGCCGGCGTTGTAGATGACGAAGTCTGGGCGAAGGGAAGTGGGTGGCGGAGGACATTCATGAAGAGCTGCGTCAGATGCGTGGGCCGGGCGGACGGGGAGACCGAACTGTGCTGCGGAAGTCCCGCCCCCGACCGTTGCGACACAAGCACACCTCCCCCTGTCAGGTGCGTTTGGTAGACTACCGCCCTGCCTGCCTCTAATCTAGACAACAAATGTGTTCTGCTTACCCGGCTCCCCAAAGTTCTCCAGCTCCTCGGCGGTGGGGCGGATGAGCATGTTTTGCATGAACAGCGCGTGGTAGGCGCGGCTGGTCACCACACGGACCTTCAGACGGGACTGCGGGAGGGAGGGAGGGGGGCGGGGCGGGGCGGGGCGGGAAGACGAAAGGGAGGTGTCGGAACCAATGAGAGGGACGGCGCGGATTGGTATCTCAAGTCGGAGCTGTCGAGCAGTGCTTGGGAAGCAGCCGCCGGAGTGCAGTCATTTTGCGGAACCCAAATGCGATAACTGCACACACCCCTGCTCTCCATCCGAGACTGGGAGGGGTCGAGACATTAGCCCTCACCTGTCCTCCGGGTCCCAGTTGACAACTGTACGACCGAACCACGGACCGTGTGTCGTACCTACCTCCGGGTCCCAGTTGACGAAGGCGTCGACGACGTAGACGCGGCCGAGCGTGTTCAGGTAGTCGATGGCGCGCTCGCGGTTGGTCAGGAAGGTGCGGTCGTCCATGACGTAGTTGGGTGAGTACGGCCCCCACCAGAGGTCCTTCTCGGTCTCGGGGTCGCGGGTGACACGCCTGGAGGGGGGGGAGACGGGAGAGGACACCCAGCGTCAGGGAACCCAATGGCAAGGAGGATCATTACCGCCGACGATACTCCAGAGCCGGCGTGCGAGACAGACTTGCCAGCCCAGCCCACGACGAAGCCGAGCAAAAGGCCAGGCATTACGGCGAGACTTCCCAAAACGGTTGCGCTGCACCCGAGATCTTGTTCCAAAAATATGAACTTACTTGTCCTTCGGGGAGCGGCCCATCTTCTCGCCTGTTCGAGTTCGATCGGACGCCAAGGGAGCACAAGCACGGCCACGCCAGGGGTCAGCACGCAGACAACCAGATCGGCGGTGAATTGCAAGGATAATCAGTACCGAACCTCTTTTGCGGGTGGTCTGTATGTGCATCATCACTAGCGCAGCGACAGTCGACAACAGTACACCATGAGCGCGAGCCCTTTCCCATACAAAGAAGGCGACCGTCCAATACCGTGATAACTTATTTACCGGAGCGCGTCGCAAGAGCGCCAGTCGACGTGACGTAGGTGCCGGGCTCGAAGGCCAGAGCCTGCGGCATGCATGCCGACACCTTGTCAGATTATGACCCAGTTCCAATGCAGGGTCGCGTGCAACTTACCAGCTCATAGAGCTGTGGCGTCGACATGTTGCGATAAACCAGCTGCGGCGCAAGACCCGACTCCTTCGTGTACTTGCTCTCCATAAGGAACTTCATGTCCGAGCCCGCAGGCAGGGTCGAGTCCGCGGCGAGCTGGAATGGACAAAAGATATGCAACGAGACATATAGAATTAAATTTAAACCTTAGTGCACCACGCGTGACAAGCGAGGCTGCCAACGGAAGGCAGCGGAACTGAATCCCGAAAGCTTCCGCGACGACCATCGTATCCTAGTATAACCCGTAACCGGCGTATTCCATTGCAAAAGGACAATTGAGCGCATTCAGGTTGATAGATGGCGTGTCGTTGCTTTGAATGTAACGCCCAAGTTCCGGCAGTATAACTGTCCAGCGAAGCGCGCAAGCAAGAAAACTATGTCGCGCCAACCCTCTACACAGCACGACTCTATCGATACAGTCGATGGATAATGCTCAAACGCCTATAACTACTCGTGCGACTCGGAAGTCGCTCTGTCTCACCTTCAGCATGGTTGCAGATTGTGTACTGTTGAACCGATTTGAATGGATAAGATTAAGTACTCAAACAACTTGTAGGTGGATGATTTTCGAATGTGTATCCATATGGACATTGCGGGAAGGCATCAGCTATTTACCAACGGAAGAGGTCAAGGGAGGACCGCGGTAGAATTTCCGACACCGACTTCCTTGAGCGCACCGGCCTGCCACACTTACCCATGTAACAAGTAATTAAAATTATGATAAATTGTGTACTATTAGCAATCACTTGAAGGCTGGTTCGAGTTTGCGGTACAGGCAGGACAACCGTTGGAGTATCTGTGTAGGTCCTGTTCCGTAAGATAACTGAGCGCTATAAGCGCTTCTGTTTGCGCAATATAGATCTCAAGGACTTAGTTTAACTATAGCGAAAGCGATCCATTCCGTGACTTGGTGAAATCGTTACCCAAACGCGGTTTGATAATCGTGGGTTTGATAATCGTGTGTACTCCTAGGGTTTCCGTCACAGCTCAACTTTAATTACTCTTCTGATCAAATTGATGTAGCTTGTATGCGCGTTTAACCGTTTCATTGAGGTGGTCGTCGCAGTGGTGGTGTGGTGCCCTTCCGTACAGCCCTTGCTGACTAGTCAAAGTTGAAAATAAATTCTTCCAGAGACAGTTATAATAAATTAGACAACGCGCGCCTCGGAAAGTTTCATTGTTCCCTAACCGGCGGCAATCTCGGTCCGACAGGGGCACGACACGCGCTTGTCGCTCCTCCATGAGCGACAACGGCGCCAATGAGCGGGCTTCGTCTTCAGTGTTTTGCACGGAGGAGATTTACGACGCGTCACATGCGCCCTAATTCGTTTTCCACGGCCAACGTCCTCTTCCAACGAACTGTGCAGGCAGTAATCAATCAACACCGCACGGCCTGTCCACAAGTCCATTATACTTGTATTAGAAGCCACAAGCCACAAGGTTCAGTAATATGCGCTTGTCATGCTCATGGACGGCGTTTGAAACTTAAACCGTGGTTTAAATTCAAAAGCGGCGTTGCCGTCCAAGAGCATGACATGCGGTGTTGATTGATTACTGCCCGCACGGTTCGTTGGAAGAGGACGTTGGCCGTTGGAAACGAATTAGGGCGCATGTAGATCTCCGTGCAAAACAATGAAGACGGTACCACGCTTGAACCACAAACCCCGTTAGCTGCGGCAGTCAGCGGTTCTTCTGGCGGGCCGAGGGTGTTGCCCCCAGCGCGGTGTGGGCCCCCCGCGGGTACACCTTGAGGCCGCCAGCCGGCGAATCCAACTGTGTTTGGTTTACTTTACTTGACCGGGTTAAGGCGGACGGACCCCTGGGTGCCTACCTCTCGTTCACTGGTTTCGGGCATTCCCGGACTTGGTCCTGTGGCACCCATGGATGCCCTGAACTGGCAGGCCTGCCACACAGAACACAGCCGTCAGCGGGCCGCAACCCCCGTAAGCTGCTCTTTCGTATGACAGCGCCGCCTACGCCGCCTGCTCTCACCTTACAGCGCCAAGTAGAGCGGTGACGGATCTCCAGGGAGGGGTCTCCCAGTGTCGTACGTGCAGGACAATAGGAGACAGGCAGCTCATTCCGTCCGAAGAACGAACAGCAGCGCTCGGTATGTCTGTACAAGGCCGTACAGCAATATCCGCCCGCCTGCCCTTGTCGCACCCCGGGTACGTACATGCAGCAGCACCGTACAACACTGCCCGCCCTGCGCTGCCTTTGTGTCGTGTGCACGTGACGGCATGGCAATTTCGTGACACCAGCAACCGACGACGGGTGACGCCTCGCCTGCAGTCAGCAAGGTACAGCTCATTGCCCGGCAGCTGGAGCCTTTACATGTGGCGGAAAACATACCAAACGGAAGATATCCAAAATCCCCCATCCGTGGCACAGTACGACACCATCATGTGCCGTGCCGTCACCTGCTCATGACACTTGCGCATTTCTTCCCGCCGGCTTTACTTGCTTGCTGCTAGCAAAAACATGTACAGCAGCGCTGGCCGCGCGCTGCACACCTGATGCGCGAATGTCGCACCCTATTCCATTGTACGGAGAACGAACACCGCCGGGGAATTGGTGATTCCGTTTGCGCAAGCAACAGGCGTTGGCAGACGGTGCTGTGCAGATACGGTATTGGGCTCCTGTATTTGATGCTCTGTAGATACGCCTGTATTTGATGCTCTGTAGATACGGTATGAACATGTCTAGCTGCTGCGAGGTGGACTTGAGGTCACACTTGATGCACCATCGGATCGAGACATTCGCACGTTCAGCCGGACAGCGGGACCGGTGGTGATGGCTGACAAGTAGGGGGTCGGCTTCCTTGAAGCCGGAAAAAGGGCGGGGCCCCCTACAATCCGTACAGGCCGTAGGTTTTACAATGTGACTCAGTCACACAAGTCCTTGGCCGGCGGACCCACAGAGTCCCGGGCGTGGTAAAGTTCAACACTGGCAACCAAGCGCCCACACAATGACACATGGGTGATAAAGCCAAGTATACAGCCATCTACAATACCCATGGCAGTACACGTTACCAGTGTGACCTAGTGAACATGCATAGTCCCAAGTCAGTCCTGCCAGCACCCAATCCGCTTCAGGTGATTGGCGGTGCTGCTGCAGCCGTGTTGGCCGTTCCCTGGACTGTCGCACCCAACCCAGATGCCCCAGACGACCCAGGACCTTCTGAGACCGGTACCGTATTCTCCCTTGGCGCTACAGGGCCCCTATCACCAGCTGATACCCCTGGCCGTCGCCGCGGTCGCCCCCCCGGACGGGGGGCCCGTTACTGTCGTGGCGGCCACAGTAGCAGCCGTGGCCGTGGCAACAGTAGCGGCCGCGGCCGTGGCAACAGTAGCGGCCGCGGCCGTGGGCGCGGCAGTATCGGTTATCCGCCCTGTGCGGACCACGCACGGTGGCGAGCCCGGTGGCGCAGCTCCACACCCTCTGCAGTCCGAGGGTCCCGCGGCAACACCTGCTGTCTGCGGCCGGGCACATGCTAAACTCAGCGGGTCTGATGAAGAACAGGAGCGGGAGCGGGCGGCCAATGTGGTGCGCGAGCAGCAGCACCGCGCTGAGATGACCGAGGAGGAGTGGGGGCGGGAGTGGGCTGCTCGGCAAATGCACCGTGTGCGTGCCGGTGGAGAAGGCGTGGAACGGCTGCAGGCAACCTGGGAGCAGTCGCCCAACGTGATGTGTGAGAGCTGCCATCGCGGGTTCTATCCCAAGGCCCTCACGAACTGCAGCCACTGCCGTCTTGTGTGATACGCTATATCGGCTGCTGTCAGCAATGGGGCAGTGGAGCGGCGTGTGAACCGTGCTTACCCAAGCAAGAGATTGAGGAGGGCGGCCACGGTGCTGATCGCCAGGTGGCTCATCCACCCAAGGAAGTTCCTGTCGACACACGAGCCGCCGCTGCCGAGTTGGAAGAGCCAGCGCCGCCAGACGTTGACGGTGACATCGCAGTGCATGGGTGACCAAGCCCTGCAGGTGGAGTGTGGAGTGGGCGGGTGGACACGGTGGACGGCGAAGAAGTGCTCGGATCCAGCGTGATGATCCAGTCGCCGCTCCTGCCGGCCTTGGCCGCCACGATCAGTGCGACCAGGATGCCTCTGGCCCCTGTCACCATGCTGATCTGGATCATGGAGGCCGCGGCCAAGGCCGTCAGGAGCAGCGACTGGATCATCACGATGGATCCGAGCACTTCTTCGCCGTCCACCGTGTCCACCCGCCCCCTCCACCTGCAGGGCTTGGTCACCCACTGCAATGTCACCTTCAACGTCTGGCGTCGCTGGCTCTTCCAACTCGGCAGCGACGGCTCGTGTGTCGACAGGAACCTCCTCGGGTGGATGAGCCGCCCATCAATCAGCACCGCCGCCGCCCTCCTCGATCTCTTGCTCGGGGTAAGCGCGGTCGACACACCGCTCCATTGCTAACAGCAGCTGATATAACTCATCGCGCAAGACGGGATGGCTGCACTTCGTGAGGGCCTTGGGATAGAACCCGTGATGACAGCTCTTGCACATCACGTTGGGCGACTGCTCCCAGGTTGCCTGCTCCCAGGTTGCCTGCAGCCGTTCCATGCCTTCTCCACCGGCACACACACGGCGCATTTGCCGAGCAGCCCACTCCCGCCCCCACTCCTCCTCGGTCATCTCAGCGCGGCTGCTCACGCACCACATTGGCAGCCCGCTCTCGCTCCTGTTCTTCATCAGACTCGCTGAGTTTAGCATGTGCGACGGCACAACGTACACGTGCAAGCTCATTGATGTCCGGTGTGATGCGTGTTCACCAGTGCGTGCAACTAGCGGCCAGCCGGCCGCAGACAGCAGGTGTTGACGCAGTACCCTCGGACTGCAGAGGGCGCGGAGCTGCGCCACCGGGTTCGCCACCGTGGTCCTCACAGGGCGGATCACCGATACTGCTGCGGCCACGGCCGCGGCCGATCCTGTTGCCACGGCCATGGCTGCTACTGCTGTGGTCGCCACGACCGTGACGGGACCCCTGTATGTCCGGGGGGGCGACCGCGGCGACGGCCAGGGGTATCAGCTGGTGATAGGGGCCCCGTAGCGCCAAAGGAGTATACGGGAAAGGTCCCGGGTCGTCTGGGGCATCTGGGTCGGGTGCGACCAGTTCGGCGGCCAACACGGCTGCAGCAGCATCGGTGCTGGCAGGACTGACGTGGGACTTGCGAATGTTGGCAGCGCCGCAGGTACCACTGAACGGGATTGAGGAATAGCGGGGCGACAGGGTCCAATGTGAGGTGTCTGAATTCGGTGTAGTCGTTGTTTTCCTGTGACCCACATGGACCCACATGGACCCACATGGACCCACATGGACCCACATGAACCCACATGGACCCACATGGACCCACATGGACCCACATGGACCCACATGGACCCACATGGACCCACATGGACCCACATGGACCCACATGGACCCACATGGACCCACATGGACCCACATGGACCCACATGGACCCACATGGACCCACATGGACCCACATGGACCCACATGGGCCCACATGGACCCACATGGACCCACATGGACCCACATGGTGTTTCCCTCCACACCACAATGAACACCCATTGTGTAATCACGATCTGGGTACCGGTATCCTCCTCAAGCACGCCCGCTGTCAGAGTCATGCTTACGTAAGCCACCACATACCTGGGGTTCCAGCGACGCGCCGCCGCCGCCGCATGAGGAATCCTTGGATTGCCGCCGCAGCTGCCCGTGACTTTGGGGCGGCCACGGGGCCCCGCCCCCATGGGAACTGCGTCGGCAGCTACCGCGCCAGAGTTGGAGGATGTGGTTTCTGGCATGAATAATGTTACGGCGTTCAAGCGGCGAGTACCTCCACCAGGAGACATCCGCGGGTTGCTCCTCCCGCCAGTAGCCGCGCCAGCTGGAGAGCCGTTCCGCGATGGTACGTTGTCGCGACGGGCAGGCGTGCCAGCGGGCGGGGGGCGTGCCGACGACCCACATCCTGAAGCCCACAGATGCCCGCCCGCCACTGCTGCTGCCGTGAAGCGCACCCACGGCACCACCCGTCGGGTTCACGACGGTGTTCACGACATCACCAGCGATGCCGTCTCGGTGTCGCTGCCATGCCTGCAACTGCTGCAGCAGCATAGCGTCACGTGTATGGGCGACTGCTTGCTGCCACTGCCGCGCGTCATCGACGTGATGAAGTGGCGCTGGTCCTAGGGTCTCCGCCGCTGCAGCTCGCCGCCGGGTTATTAGCGGTGTCCGTTACACCCTGTCTCGCTCGCCGTAAGGCGAGCTCCTGTCGTACCAGGGGACCTGGGCGGTGTATTTCTTGCTGCTGTGAGGGCTGAGCTTGATTTGGGGGACCAGCAGCCGCCGTTGGGACGGCAGCTGATGCCAGCGGCTGTGACCTCGCGACGCCGCACGTAAGCGTCGAGGAGGCGACGGCGGCGTAACCGGAGCACCCGTCCGTGCAGGCGGCGTTGCAGTTGTTGCCACTGCAAATTTCGCGGCCGTGATGACCGCGGCTGCTGCGCACGGAGGAGATCCTGGGCATCTTGCGCGTGCGGTTATATTATTCGTCCAAGGGCATTATTTCTTGTATGTGCTGAAGAGCGCTGGTACACAGGAGCACATTGGAGGATTTAGTAGCCTGCATGCGCCAAACTGACGGGTCCCGGTGATGTTTATTTCGCAGCAGCGCCCGCGTTCGACGGCGTCGTGTGTCTGTGCGTGTGTACGTTTAATAAATATTGGACGCTTCGAACAGGTGCGGTTCGGCCACAGGTCCCCCAGAAGAAGAACCAGCAACGCGCGCGGGTCGCCGTGCGGTTCGCGTCGATTGTTGCGGCCTAGTAGGGCCGCAAGAGTCATACCGCATACGAAGAACGACAGTCGGGCAAGGGCAAAATTGGGTAAGCGAAACAGGTAAGGCAAAATACGGTCAGGTCGTCAGCGTTGGTGGTGGGCATGAGTGATAGTGGTTTTTGATAGGGCGAGCGCAGTGCAAAAGGTTGACAGCCGTGACAATACAAATGGATAAAATGACAAATGAGCAAAGACAATCGTGCAATGACGAAATGACATGACATAATGCGGCGTGAGTGCCAGTTGCGTCCTGCAATGCTCGTGGTGAAAGAAGTCACAAGACCCGCACGCCGCTGTGGAGCTGAGAGGCTGAGATGAAAGGGCGCCGAAGCGCGGAGGAACATACGCGGTTACGCGGCTGCGACGTATGGCTGTCCGACTGCTGGTAGCTATGACGGCACCGCCGGCTGTGGCGAGGTGGCGTAATCCTAACTGTCCTAACTTTCCTAAGGAAGGGGGATGGCAACCTATTGAAAGGGGACAGTAACTAATGAGAGGGGGGAGTAACCTAATAAAAAAGGGAAACATAATGAAAGGGGACAGTCCAGCAGGGGATTGCAGGCAGCGGATCGGGCTGCTAGACGAACAAAGCCACATAGGGCGAAGGGCAAACGCTATGGAAAACATGGTGGTGTGTGTATGTGGCTGGGCTCAAACAGGAGCTCCCCAGCGTATGGCCTGCAGGGGGCTGGCGCTGTGGCAGCGCGAACCCCGCAACAGTCGACTGTGTGACTGTGTGTTATTTAAGCAGGCAGAGCAGGAGTGCGTGACATGCGAGGGGCCGAGTGGCGCCCAATAGTTTGCCCGTATGCGGATATAATATACCCATTGCCCGACCCATAAAGTGAATCGAAGGGTGCGGTGTCGGAAGAGCGCTGTCGAAATTTGGCGCGCTTTTGACGCGCTTTTGTCGCGGAACACTACCAGCTGGTGCGGGTCGGCTGCCTTGGCCACGCAGACTCACACCACAATGCTGTGCGTGCGTGCGATCTTCGCGTTGCGATAACAACGCGTTGTTATCGCAATCTACCCACCTGTGACTGTTTGTGTGGAGGGTGGGGGTCGTTTAGGTCATTATTACAGCCGCACAGTGCAGCCAGCGAAGCTGCACTGCTCCTGCAAGCGGAGATGCGGCCGCATTGCAGTACCGTGCCGTACCGTACCGCATCGTACTGCATCGTACAGTAGCGCAACTGCCCGCAGCCGGACACATGCACGCGTGACCTCCGATACCTCCCTCCCGTAGTGCACAATGTTTGATAAAATGCACCGGGCAACTGACCAATCAACCAACCAACCAACCAACCGGACAGCTTCGCTCCTCGCTTCCTACATATATGTACGAAACGCTTGTACAGCGATGCCCGTACGACTGCACACCCACGGTGTGCTGTAGCTCGCGGAACATCACCAATTTCCTCTGATTCACCGTTCTGGAAAAATAATCACAAGGCCTGACAACACAGATCGGCTCGCGCGTTCGCGCCCAACCCAACGCACGACCTGTCCGCGTCACTCGACAGACACCGCGCGCCGTCGGAGGGGCAGGGAGGGGCTGTTGGAAGCACCCCGCCTCGAGCCCCGGAGTGCTAGAGAACCCGGACCCTTGACCGCCGCCACCACCACCACCACCACCACCACCAAACGCTTCGACCCACCGGCGGCCGCCAGCCCCGCCCCTTGGGGCCCCCAGGTCCGCCCCCCCTCCCTAGCTCGCCCACCCAACCACCCCACCCGACCCCAGCCCCTCTCAAACCCTTCAACCGGTCCTCCTTCCCCTCCTACCCCATGTACCAGAGCAGCGCGGCAGGTCCGGGCCGACGTGCCGTGCTGTCAGGCGCAACGAGGACGAGACCCTAACCCCTCCGGGAGGGGGCGGCGGGTGTGCTGTGTAGCAGTTGTGTGCATGGGGAGGAGGGAGGGCGGGGTGGCCGTCAAGTCACCCCCAAAAGGCACCTCTCATCACCGCGAAGGGCCATGCGTACCAGGTAGGCTCCCGATGGCTGTGTGTAGGCTCCCGGACT
The DNA here is from genome assembly GCA_003117195.1 of Eudorina sp. 2006-703-Eu-15. Classification (NCBI taxonomy): domain Eukaryota; kingdom Viridiplantae; phylum Chlorophyta; class Chlorophyceae; order Chlamydomonadales; family Volvocaceae; genus Eudorina; species Eudorina sp. 2006-703-Eu-15. The sequence continues at coordinate 220,797 of BDSI01000053.1, read as the reverse complement.
TCCCCCCAGTTGTGGTACTTCCGAACCATGTGCTGCCGGCATGCCGCCTGCAGCGCGAGCGGGCGGGCCCGCATCCAGCAGCCCACTGCAGCCCACCGTTGACCCGTGGCAGTGGAGGAGGGGTGGCGGACTATAGGCGGTGCTACGAGGGCGCTGCCGGACGGCGGCAGCTGCACATCCGTCGACATCAGCACCTCGATGGCCGCCAGGAAGACGACCCCGACCCCCACCCTGACGACGGCGACGGCCCGGGGGAAACAACCACGATTATTGCAACGCGCACCAGCATGGACCTAAAAATTGACTGAAACACCACGTGTACAGTACTTTGTACCTGCGCAGTACTTCTTCAAGAGCGAACGCGATCCTTCCCAAGTGGTAAAAGAGCTGCCCCAGCAACATCCTGCACACTGGAATTCCACCAGCGAGACGAGGGTTTCCCCTGCCGTACCGTACCACAGCCGTACGTACCCCCATGACGTCATCACATCCTGCACAGTCACGCCCCGGTCATCGCGTCGCTGACCGGAACCGTTGCCCCCGGCCCCCGCCGTCACCGGGGACAACACGCCGTGACGTGGAGCCGTACCGCCGTACGACCGTACCGCCATACGACCGTACCGCCGTACGAAGGTCCCACAGCACTAACCCCCCCTTCTCTGCGCTCGGCAGCAGCGTCCCCTGCGCATCTCATCAGCCGCAGCTGAACGGGACCCAGACGCCCTGGGTGACCCGTCCACAGCCGTTCACAGCCGTTCACAGCCGACCACAGCCGTCCAGCCGACCAGCAGAAGACTGCGCCTCCTCACCCCTGGATGGCGCCGTAGCCCTGCTCCTTGACCAGGGCCTCGGGCAGCGGCGTGGGACCGCCGGTGAGGATCCTCCGGGCCATCTCCTCGCCCACGAACATGTCGCCATCGCTGAGGGGGGTGGGGTGGGGAAAGGGGGGTATAGGAAATTGGTTGACATATTTTCACCGTGCTGCTGCCAGAGCGAATATCCGATGATGGGGTGGGGAACTGGGGATCGGGGTTTCGGAGCCAGTCAATGCGGGCGTGGGTTCTTCGGATGGCGCAAATGCGAAGGTGGGTTTCGGAACCAGTATGGACTACTAGCACAGGTGGGTTTCGGAGCAGGTTTCGGAGCAGGTTTCGGAGCAGGTTCCTGTGGCGGGCGGTGTGGCGGGCGGAGGGGTATTTGGAGGAGTGAGGAGCGCATGGGGTGGAGTGCAGTGCGATGCTGGGGAGGGAGGGGAGGCGGGAGGGCGCGGAGGGGAAGGCCGGGAAGGGGCCCCGCCGCGGTGGCTTCCCTCCAGCGCCTGACTATGGTATCCACCGCCTGACAAAGGTTTGGCGGATGCACCCACCACCACCACCACCAGGTAGACCCCAGGCGCCGGGACGGCGGAGGGCACCCGGCGGTTCTTAGCCCGGGCCCCGGGGCCAACGTACCCGGCCGCGCAGAGGCGGGAGGCGGGCTTGGGCTCCCCGGTTAACCCACCCGTCAACCACCAACCAAAAACCGTGAACCGTCCATCAGCGGGCCTCCCCCCGCGCTCCTGCCGTACCCTTCGCGGTACATGCAGCATACTACCATGTCGTATCTTACACGGCACTGGCACTTCCGCTGCCTGATCTGACCGGCGGCGCTTTCCGCCCTCCCCGCTTGACTGATGCTTCTCCCCTCTGCCGTCCCCGTGCCGAGATTTCTTCCGTTGTGATTTGTTGTCGTACAGGTACGGCGGCAGTTACCGGCAGTGCCCCGCACCTGAAGTGCCCAAAGTTCTTGACGAACATGTGGCCGAGGCTGTTGAGCGTCTTGGCGAACTCGTCCTTGTCGCCCCAGGTTTTCTCGGGGGACAGGACCTGGTCGGGCACGTTGGAGATCTTGGTCGGCACCTGCAGCGGCGTGACGTGCGGGACGGGCGGTTGATGGTTGGCGGTTGGCGGTTGGTGGTTGGTAGTTCGGGGACACTTCGGGGGACTCAAAACACAGGCACCTCGCGCGATCCTGATGTGCCCTCACAAGCCACGCCCCAACGACGCGTCCCCGGTGGTTTTAAGAAAATCCCCAGTGGGTCGCACTGGCTTTTAAAAATCCCCATTCCCCCAACAGGTTTTAAATTCGCAGTTCTCACTTCCCCAACAATGCCCCAATCATTTGGCGCCCAACGCCAATCGATCCCGGGAGGAAGAGGAGCTCCCGGACAACTATTTGGGGGCGGTTGGTGGTTGGTAGTTGGTGATTTGCGGGCCCCGCTCCCACTCCCGACGAGCGACATCTCCGCTAAATCAATCTCCGCACCGCCACCTCCGCACCGCCACCCACCTGCAGCCCGAAGACCGGCGTGGTGACGTACTCGGCGGTGTCCAGCTCGCCCGAGTGGATGGCGTCGATGATGGCGCGCGTGTGCTTCAGACTCATCCGCTTGCCCACGCCGTACTTGCCGCCCGTCCAACCGGTGTTGATGAGCCAGGCAGTGGTGCCGTGTTTGGCCATCTTGTCAGCCAGCATGGTGGCGTACCTGGAGCCGGGTTGGGTCGGGTCGGGTACGTTTGTGTGTTTTGTTAAAAAGCAGCCCACCCGCCCACGCGCGCGCGTGTGTGTTTAGAATTGCAACCCGCCCGCCCGCCCGATCCCAGGTGGCAATATGTGTGTGTGTGTGTGTGTGTGCTAGGCGGCACGTGGACAACAGAATTCATTATGTACGAGCATGTACGAACATGTACTACTCACTTGTACGGGTGAAGCATGAGGAAGGCCGAGCCGAAGCAGGCGCTGAAGGTCGCCTCCGGCTCCTTGACGCCATCCTCGGTGCCCGCGACCTTTGGGAGACACGGGACCGCAGCAACGTAAGAATGCAGGACAGCGGCTGCTGAGGTTGGCTAACAACGCGACGAGGCCAAAGAGGGCAAAGAGGTCAAAAAGTCAAGAAAATGGTAAGAGAATTTTACTGAAAAATAACGACGGGGTGCTCGGGGTCCAGCAGGGGCTCATGTCGCCCCCCAGCACAAGGTCCCCCGCCCGGACCCCGCGGCCTCACAGTATTCAACAGACGCTAGGACGGCACCGTTTCGCAGTTCTTGGTTGCTGGCCGGGACACCACCGGTGCAGTGCAATTCAATGCAGTGCGGAGCGGTGACAGTGCACCACTGCACCCATTTCGAGACGAGACGCGCTCTCGCCAGGGAGGGAGGGAGGGACGCGGGATAGGGCGCCGCCGGTGAAGCCGCCGGTGCGTATTCTTGCGCTGTGTGGGGAACGGCCGGCAGCGCCTCGTCATCGCCGGGCCGCGGGCCCTGTCGGCTCCGCCGCAATCTCGCACAGCACAGCACACGCACAGCCCCCGCCCCCGCCCCCGCCCCCGTCCCCGGCCCCGCACCCGTCCCCAGGCCTTCCGCGCGCACACACACTTCCCCCCCGGGCTGTCGGTGGACGAGCATCCTTCCTGCCCGATGCGACCCGTGGGTCCCCTTGCGGCGCAACGTCTGATGGCTTCGACTGGTTTGGACCCCGCTGTGTTCTGTCGTCTCGAGAGTGGCGATGTCCATCATGCACGGGCTGTTCTGTTCATCAAAGAATCCGCGCGGCGTGCGCGCGCTCTCACCTTGGCGGTGTAGCCGCTGATGAAGTGGTACATGGCCTGCTCCAGGCTCAGGCGGCTGATGGGCGGCAGCACGCCGAAGGCGTCGCAGGCCAGCAGGATGACGTTCTTGGGGTGGCCGCCCACGCAGGGGATGCGCGCGTTCTCCATGAACTCGATCGGGTAGGAGGCGCGCGTGTTCTCGGTCAGCAGCTGTGAGTCGTAGTCCACGACGCGGGTGGCGGGGTCCAGGTCCACGTTCTCGAGCACGGTGCCGAAGCTGTGGAGGGGGGGGTATAGGAAATTGGTAGACATTTTGTGGAGGGGGGATGGGGGTTTGGCGAAGGGACGATGGGGCGAAGCGGGCCCGATGGAACCGCCGGCAGCACGGTCCGGGGCCGGTTTCGGGGCGCAGCATGATTGTTCTCGCGGGTTTCGGAGCGCCAGTGCGCCACGCACGCACGCAGCCGGTGGACACTGCGGGCATCACCGGTTTGGTGGGGTCGGTTAGGTCAGCGGCCTCGGGACAGGTTTCCATGCTCTTGACCGCACCACCGCACCACCGCGCCGCCGCACCGCCGCACCACCCTTGTGTCATATGGTGGCAAAGGCGGATGTATGCAACGCCGTCGGGTGTTGGAATTCGGGCGGAATTCGGGCGGTCTTTCGACGCGTGCCGCCGTGCGGAGGAGACCAAAGGCAGGGTTGGACCAGGGAGTGCCGTGTATGTGTACTGCGAACTGTTGTGTACGACAGCAGGCGCCGTACGTACCGGATGGCCTTCCAGATCTCCGGCTCAGTCTCCGGCTTCAGCCCGATGCACTTGGCGTAGCAGCCGCCCTCGATGTTGAACACGCCCTTGTCGGACCAGACGTGCTCGTCGTCACCGATCAGGGGGCGGCGGGGGTCTGCGGGGTGAGCGGGGAGGAGAGGAGAGGGAAGCAAGGCGAGGGGAGGGGGCGGGAAGGGGGCGATACACGCTGGTGTTTAGAGGCACCGATCGGAAAAGAGCAAACGACTTGGGTCCAGCGAGAAGCCATTCGATGCGGCGGACCGGACCCCACACCGCCCCACACCGCCCCACACCGCCCCACGGCCGCCCCACGCCGCCCCACGCCGCCCCATACCACTAACCCTCCCCCCCCCATCTTGACCCAGCCACCCACCCGCCGACAGCGTGGTCTTGCCGGTGCCGCTGAGGCCGAAGAACAGCGTCACATCGCCCGCCGCGCCCACGTTGCAGCCCGAGTGCAGCGACAGCTTGCCCTGCATGGGCATCAGGTAGTGCATCAGCCTGAGGGCAGGGCAGGGCAGGAGAGGGGACGGGAGGGGGGGGCGGGGGGGGGGAGGGTTGGGAAGGTGAGGCTGTGAGGTTATTGGTGGAGCACTCACCCACGAATGCACGACACCCCCCCGCCCGAGATTATATCTGTGTGAACCCACCGTATCTCAGTACCGTGTACACACTTCGGGGGACTTTGTGTGTATCCCAGCAGGGGGAGGGGGGGCAAAGCCGGGTCCCCGTGCACCCTTCCGGGATGCTGCGGTGCAACACACTAGATTGCTGGCTGGTGACACGACGCACCGCGGGGCACTGCGGCCGCTCCCGAGGATTCTCGGGCCGGCGGCGCTGTACGCTGCATGGGGATTGGGGGAAGCATTGAAACACGGATGCGGGCTGCCTCAGGTGTCCCCTACCCACAACCCAGGTGGCCCCCGCTGCGGGCCCCCTAGGACCCCTCCCCCTCCCGGACCCCCAGGACCACCCCCCCCCACTCACGTGAAGACGCCCTTCTTCATCTCCCCGGCGTACATGGTCCCCAGGATGACCATCTCCTTGTGCTTCAGGCTCAGGTCGATGGACGTCTGGCTCGTCATGTACTGTAAAAGAGGGGGAGGAGGGGGAGGAGGGGGAGGGGCGGGGGCGGGAGGGAGAGGGAGGGCGGGGGAGACGAGGGAGGGACGACGCGGGAGGGTTTGGTCCAAGCAAAACAAGCAAACAATTAAAAAAAGCAAGCAAGCAAACAATTAAACAAGCAAGCCAGCAGCAACTCGGGGCCATGCGGTGGCTGACCATCGGTTGTAACACGCCGCCGAAGCCGTGGGCCCCTCCGCGCACCACTGCGCAACCAGTAGGCCGAGCGCCGTACATGTACGGCAGTGGGGCCCCCTTCCCGTCCCTTCCCTCTCTCTCTCTCTCTCTGTCTCACATACGTTGGTGTACTTGTTGGCCGGGAAGGCGCCGGCGTTGTAGATGACGAAGTCTGGGCGAAGGGGAACGTCCGGCCGGACAGTCAGGATCCGGATCCAATTGCGGCAGTAAGGCCCAGATGGAAAATGAATGCGCGTGGCCGGTGAATCAGATTGCAGGCTTGCAGTGCACGCGGGCGGGTCGTCGGTGTTAGTTACTATCTGTAATATATTTCATATATAATATATGTATATGTACATATTAGCTCAAAATTACCGCTTAGTCTCACCCGGCTCCCCAAAGTCCTCCAGCTCCTGGGCGGTTGGGCGGATGAGCATGTTTTGCATGAACAGCGCGTGGTAGGCGCGGCTGGTCACCACACGGACCTTCAGACGGGACTGCGGGAGGGAGGGAGGGAGGGAGGGAGGGAGGGAGGGAGGGAGGGGCGGGGGCGGGGGCGGGGAGGGGAAGGGGGGGGAGGAGAGGGGCGGGGCGGGGAGGGGCATACAGGAAATTGGTAGACATGTTCAAACTACAGACAAGAGGAAGGGGAGACTTGAGAGGAGGGGTCGGCGACCAACGGCAACGAGGGGGGCGGCGCGGATGAGAGGGGAGGGAGGGGGTCCCCTGCCCCACCCAAGGGGTGGGTCCAGGGGAGAGGATGAGAGGGGAGGGAGGGAAAGCGTATCATCATACGGCGCTGCTGACGGAGCAGACGACCGGTGAAGCATCGCCTGTACCAGGGGGGGGGAGTAAGAACGGAAACAGCCCAGACACACACAGCCCGGGGGGGGGGGCGCGCCAGGGCGGGGCGCGCAGGTGGGGGCCTAGGTGCTCAATAGCGGGGCCGGGGGTCGCCCGTGGATGGGTTGGGTTGGGTTGGGTTGGGCGGGGAGGGGCGAGGCCAGGGAGGGGCGGACATCGCGACAGCTGGAGGGACGATCAACGCGGGCGGGACCCCGAGGGCGTCGGCGGCGGAGAGGGAGGGCGGTGGCGAGGGCGGTGACGGTGGAGGAGGAGTCGAGGAGACCAGACCCGCACCAAAGGTGAACTGGCGGGACCGCAACGGGGAGGAGGGGACGGCGGCGAGTCACACATGTTGACACGGGCACACACACACACGCACACACACACGGGGGCCTGGGATCGGGCGGGCGGGCGGGCGGGTTGCATTTCTGAACACACGGGGGCCTGGACTTCGCAGGACTTCGCTTCTCGCGGCTCATTTATCTTTTACACATGGGGGGCCCCGGGGGAAAAGCTCCCCGCCCCACCGGGGGGGGGAATGCTATGCTGCCGTGCAGACTCCCCGCCCGTGTGTACGTGGGGGTGGGTGGGGAGAGGTAACGGGCTTTCACCCCGCCCCCAGCCCGGGTTTGGTACTTCCTTTCTTCTTTACCCCGACTCGGGTTTGGTATTTCGTTGGTATTTCTACACCCCTACCTTGACGGCCCTGGCGACCCAGCAGGCCCTCCCTGCCGCAGTGCCGCGCCGCCCTGTGTTTGGGGCTCGACGAGCCTGGCCCCAGGCACCATTGCTGGACGCCCCCCGCACATGATTCCGTACAGCCGTACAACTGTACGACCGAACCACCGACCGTGTGTCGTACCTACCTCCGGATCCCAGTTGACAAAGGCGTCCACGACGTAGACGCGGTCCAAGGTGTTCAAGTAGTCGATGGCGCGCTCGCGGTTGGTCAGGTAGGTCCTGAGGGGGGAGGATGGGAAGGGGGGGAGGGAGGGGGAGGGAGGGATATAGGAAATTGGTAAACATTTTTCTCAAACTGCGCTGCTGCCCGAGCGAAGGGGAGGAAGGGAGGGGACGTCGGGAGGGGCTGGGCCGGCCCCGGGCCCAACGGATGCGCTCCGCCGTCGGTTGGATTCCCAAAAATTTACGTTTGGAAAACAAAAGCAAGCCCGCCAGCAGCCATCCAAGCCAAGAAAGGCTCCCGAGCCCGCAGCACGGACCCGGCCCTCGGCCGCTCAGCCACCGTGAGCGGAACGGCAACGGCAACAACCGCAACCGGAAGTGCAACTGCAACCTACAACCGCCGGAGAATCTCAACCGCAACGCACTGCCGGTGCTCGTCCTACGCGGTCCGCGAGCCTATGCGGCAATCAGTCGTCTGGCTGAGGGGTGGGGAGGGACCGCCCCACGTTGCCCCACGGGTTGGCCCACGGGTTGCCCCACGGGTCGGCCCACGGGTTGGCCCACGGGTTGGCCCACGGGTCGATACCCTCTTGTAGGTATCCTCCTCCGTACACGTCCTCGTCATCCACCGAGACCCACGGGTCGGTCGATGCACCCACCGGTCGTCCATGACGTAGTTGGGCGAGTACGGCCCCCACCAGAGGTCCTTCTCTGTCTCGGGGTCGCGAGTGACACGCCTGGAGGGGGGGGTGCAAAAAACAGTTGGTGTGAACATCTTAAGGCAGCGAAAGCCCGTACGACTTACTTTTGGCCACACCTGCCCGGCTACACCCGACAAGCGACTTCAACGGACCGAGTCGGGGCCCTAGAGAACGATGACTAAGACCGATGACTAAGACCGAGCCGGACAGCCGACGCCCGCGTTGACATTCCTTCGGCCATGATGCGCTGCAACCCGCCTCAACCACTCCAACCGCCTTAACTACCCCAATTACCCCCCACTCCATCCCATCGCCACTCACTTGTCCTTGGGTGAGCGGCCCATCTTAGCGCCTGCGTCGCGGGCAGCAGCGACAGGCACACACACATACACACGTGGGATTCGGTTACCGTTAGTTGGTTGGTGATCAACCAACCCCCGAGTGAGCGAGCCCCGCGACAGTATGATGCGAGGGCCACTCACACACCGGGAGGGGTCACTGTATTGTGAACCCGGGACCGGACACAGCACGCACAGCACACACAGCACACAGCACGCAACCAGCACGCAACCAGTTACTCATCCCAAGGATGACGCACATGGCCCGAGAGGTGTGTGCACCGTATGCCACCGCATGGGCGGCGGCGAAGCCCGTCGTCTTGTGCGCCTCGGGGAGAGAACCCTCCCTGCCCCGGGGCAGACGGCAGCTGCGCCGCCCTGGCTGCCCCACCCACCAAACGGGTGGGTGGTGGGTGGCTGCCTGAAGGCGCGTTCGAGGGTGCGGGCGCCCCCCCCTTCACCCCAGACCCCCCTCAGCCTTGACCCCCCTCACCCTAGACCCCCCTCACCCGACTTGGTGGCGAGCGCTCCCGAGGAGGTGATGCTGGTGCCCGGCTCGAAGGCGAGCGCCTGGGGCCCCGCACCCCAGTCCCAGTTCCAGGAGGTGTGTGTGGCGCGGGGGGGGGGGCCACACAGGCAGGGGCAGAGCGGACGGGTTCAGGAGCGGCCGATCCAGGATTGAGAGGGATTGAGAGAACAGGAGAGAACGGAGTAGTCCAGCACATATGAGGGTTGGGTTTCGGCAGCTGTTGAACAAGTAAAGGCGGCAGGGTCCACCCCGCCCCGCAGATGCCGTCCTGGGGGGTGATGGTGGGTGATCACCCACCATCTCATAGAGATCACCCACCATCTCATAGAGCTGCGGCGTCGACAGGTTGCGGTAGACCACTCGCGGCGCAAGCCCGGCCTCCTTCGTAAACTTGCTGTCCATCAGGAAACTTTTGTCCTCGGTAGACGGCACGTTGTCTTGGATCATGAACTGCACGGCAAAAACATGAACGAGAACAGGTTGCAAGCACGCAACAAGGTCGCGACCTGGGCGACCGACTCCCGATATTACAATCCAACTGTCACTGGTCCCTAGAATGGACCCTGTTATCATTGGACCATGCAATGCCAGTCAATTTTGACAATTCATTCACCAGAACCACGCAGAAACCTCGACGGCTAGGGCCGGACGCTCCAGACTTCCGGTACCGGTACATGCCATTCACAAACCGCGTAACAACGAAAAGCGATACAACCTACCTTCATCGCCACGTCGCGACGCGGGCCCTTAGCTGATGCGGGCGCCAAGACAACATGGGAAGCTACCCTTGGAGATGGGGTTGGGCGGCAGGGCGTGACGACCGGTCTGCAGTTCCGAGACGTAACGGAACCTCCCAGCATCGCGGTCGGCGCCATGGTTCGCATGTGCTTTGAGATACACAAAAATCAGTAGGTCGAAAATTCTGCTCGGTAGAAGCTGATGCTGAACCCAGTTTTCAGTCGTTGAAATACGGTACCTCGGACGGGGTGCTCCCGGGAGGGTGAATGAATGGGTTTTCCGCTAGAATGTGCACGTGCCATGCACCGTTTTTGTCAATATCACAATTGGAGAGCTGCTTCAGCGCAAGACGTTGAAATTGAGCTCTTGTATATCGTTACATAGGTAGGCCTTCCGGAGCTGACTAGGTCTGTCACTGATGTTGGCACTACTTATGTATGCAAAACTTTCAATAAATTATGTGAATATTTATGACAGCTGAACGCAGGAACCGAAGTCTGTCCTTATGCTGTATCTACAAAAAACTCACACGCTAACGATGAGCTTATAAATAATTGGTTTACCAGATACTCTCATGCGTTACCGTCTACGCATTGACTGCTTTGTTTCGGTACCGTTTAAGTAAGTCGGTTGGTTAGTAAGGGGCCCCAGGTTCACGTGAACTATCTATCAATCCTTTATTCCCTACTAGTGGCCGAATCTGTCGACACTACACAATTTCATATTTATCACTGCAATGGGGCATTTTGACCGGCGACAGCTTGCGTCGACACTCGCCGACATTCCTGGATCAAGGGTAACCCTAACCTGGATCACGTTCAATTCTCGACAAGCGAAGGCTTAAAACTCTAGTCAATGCAAAACACGTTATGCTTAAATAAAAATTGAAGTGATGCATTTCTTGCTTGTCCGTTGCTGCCGACAGCTCCTCGCTATATTACCCCTGGGCCACGACGCGCAATTCGTGGCTCCATTGGGTGCCAATAATGACTTTACAGCGGCACGCCACATGACCCTGTCTCGCCGTAAGGAACTTGGGGGATAGGCTGTTGTGTCGTCGCGGGACAGAATACCGCAGCTTTCACAGCTTCGCTTTGCAAGGCGTTCAATGCTCGCCATACAATGCATCGCACATACTCTCTTAGGCTGCATGCATCGCATTGGTTCTCGACGTGCACCAGGCGGAGAGGGTAAACAAGCATTGCCTGGGCTGGAGTCCTGGAGAGCGCCCCGACCTGCGAACGTCTGCAGGGAACTTCTGCGCATCCGTCCTTTCATTGCGGCAGCTCCCACCAACGCTACCTCTCCGACAGAAACAGGCGAATCCACATCCCGAACGACAGGGGATTGCGATCTTCTCGCCGTACTCGCTCGTCTACCCCGCTGGTACGGTGATATCAAAAAGCTGCAACACCCCGCTGCGTTGGCGGTCAACGATTAACACAAGCACTTTGCGCGAAATTCATCTCGCGAGGAGTCGCCCGCATCCGTTCTAAGGCACTGTGCGCGTCTGTGGGCGATGTTATTGATGAAGCTAAAGTGGACCCGCCCCGCGGGTCATCGGTGGCAGCGGCAGTCTCCTCTCGCGCTAACCACACACTGCTAGAAAACGAAACCGCGCCACCTTGGCGCACCGGATGGTGTATGTCTATGTATGAATGAATGAGTTACAGCGGACCCCAAAAGGGATCAACGGTGTAAACCAGGGCAAGCCCCAGCAGGCCCTGCAGCAAAGACAAGCAAGCAGTTCGACGGGGCTCCGTAACGGAAAGGTGGCCGTCGGCACATGTACGACATGCAACCGCAAAGCACCGTGCGTCAGTGCCTAACGGCGGCGTTAGCGGGCGTCGGCCTTGCACTGCCGCGTGCCGCCGCGGAGGGGACGTCTCCGCCGCCCGCGCTCCCAGATTCCAGCACCTGGCTGGGTCCCGTACGGCCAAGCGAGCAGCTCGGGGGGCGTCCGCTGGCGGGTGCCGATCGACCCGCACATACAACAGATAGACCCCATCGGGCGAGGCAGGGGAACACACGGCGTCGAGCCCCGTGCCTTGCCGGCGGCCATGTCACGCAATACAGGTGCCCCGTCGGGGTCCTCTGTGTTGTCTGATGGTTCGCTCCGATGGGATTGCAGCTGCAGCTGCTCGTTAAGCCCCATATCATTAAGCCGGATCCAAGCGTGCGAGACCTGTGTTCCAGTACTGTGTTCCAGTTGGTGTGCCGATAATACTGTCCCGTACTTCGACTTCAAAGTTGTGCCGGCGGAAGATGTGTTGCAACTGACTTTGTGCCACAGAAATATTATCAGTTCATATACATCGGCATAGAGCGGCTACGGACCAACGGCTTTCATTTGCCGGACCGTTGTCGTGCAACAGTTCGTCAGTTTTTCCCCGGCCCCTTCGGTGATAACTTTATGAGTGCTGTGTCATCTTATGTGTAGATAATTTTAGGGCCTAAGTATATGTACACAGTTGATACGCGCAGGTAGCTTTTGGGGGCTGCCTGCAGTCTTTAAACAACCATGGCGACCGCGAGTGATACTCTTGAACGTGATGCGCTCTTTAGGAAGCTGAGGGCTAAGCCGGAAAACAAGGTGATTTTGATTGACCAGTTCCTCGGGTGTAACAGCGACAGACCTTTTCTGTAACTCGCCCAAACCGTGTTTCACCGTAGGTTTGCTTTGACTGCCCGAACAAGAACCCAACATGGGCATCTGTTCCTTATGGAGTCTTCATCTGCCTGAACTGTGCTGGAATCCATCGCAGCTTGGGAGTTCACGTTAGCTTCGTTAGGTATGTTCAAGCACGCCTAGACAGATGATCATAAGCGAAGAGTGATGTTTGCCTGTTGGGCAGGTCGACAACTCTGGACTCATGGACGCAAGACCAGCTCAAGGTTCGACTAAACGCTTTGCTGTTGCCAGCTTGTCCACCCAGCTAACTCGATCTATGTTCCACCCTTGACAGCTGATGGCAGCTGGTGGTAACCTGCGCGGACGGCAATACTTCAAGCAGCACGGTTGGGACGATGTTGGATCGGACAAGATAGAGGCGAAGGTATGACCAGGCATGTGTAGCGTAGCTCAACATGTACGCATCGCATCTTACGTTGAGGTCGTGGATGTTGGCGGCCGCGCAGTATACGTCGAGGGCCGCTCAGCTCTACCGCGCGCTGCTGGAGAAGGAGGCACAGAAAGCCTCCGTCCAGGCGCTGCAACACAGGTGCGTGCTGCTCACCCTTAGAGCACGCTTCAGGCCTTCCTTGCAGAGAAATCACGGACGGGCGTCGTTCTCCCTACCCCTTTTGGGACCCCGTGCAGCCTCTCCACCCACGAAAAGGAACCGCATCGTGGGGATGAGCTTTCCGACTTTAAGCACATCGAGGCGCAGGCACCCGCCCCCGCTGCCGCGCGGACCGAGTCGGCTGCCGCGCCGGCGGAGGCGGGTGCGGACGTTGTCCCGGCAGCGGAGCCCGCCAAGCCAACCGTGCCGAAGCCAGCAGCTACCATCAAGCGTGAGTTGTGCATTGGGGCCTCCCGTCCCACCGGCCCCCATGAATGTGGGGCGGCTATGCCATGCGCTTGGTCAGTCAGCAGTCCAATTATACAACAAGACGAGGAAGGAAATCCGAAGATTTCGGGTTTGTGCTACAGTTTTGTGTCATGTACCAATGAGTTACCTGCAGAACGTTTTGCGTAAACTCAGGGTTTCGTCTTGTACCCTGCCTCCTCGTGCATCACGCTAGTTCTGCCCGTGTCCTCGTACGTCCACAGCCCGGACGACCAGCGCGAGGAAGCCGGCCGGAAAGCTAGGTCTAGGCGTTAAAAAGCTGGAGGGCAAGGTTGACGATGCTATTTTTGCGCAGGTACGGTTTCTGTTCAGGCGGGACGGGACTGGTGCGTATTGTTTCCGAAATGTTAGCGCTGTTGAGGCACGCTTTGTTATGTTACGTTACAAGGTGGACCCGTATCCCGACCGGGTGTTCCAAACGGGCCCAAATAGTTTGTAGGCGCCTCATCTCATCAACCCCTATCAAGGATTGCGCACCCATGGGCCCATGCAGCCATACCGGCCACCACACCAGGTTACCAGCGCGCCAGGATTGCCCCTCCTGATAACCGCACCAGACCCGCCGAATCACATGGCGGGGAGGGAACCGGGATGCTTTGTAATTCATACGAGTGCTGGTGGGATTGCAGGAAGGCCACAGGTCCACGCCGCATATGATTCCTTGCCCCCGCAACGTTTAGATCGTTTCCCGCTTTGGGCCATACAGGCACCAGCGGCGGAGCCGCCAAAGCCAGAGCCAGGCGCTGCTGCTGCGGTGCAACCCGCGTCCACCAGTGCAGCAACGGCTGGCTCCCGCTTCGCGTACGACACCCTGAACGCGGTAAGTTTCGAGCACTCTTGCGTCATGAACGTTGCTGGGCCAACACGCCATGTCTGAACGGTTGGAAAATTGCGCGAGAACTGATCACTACCTGGTTGGTTGAAGACAGGACGAAATCGAAGTGTACGTTTGCCGTCTGTGGCTTCCGCGCATCCGCACTTCAACAAATCCAGGATCATGATATGTAGGGACCGGTAGCAAGGACCGGGGGTGAGCGCGGTGGGGATTACATAAAGCGGTCGATGGTGTTCAATGTTGGAAACTGTGGTCAGACCTGCCTACGACCTGCCTACAAGGGGAAGGTACCGCTTCTTGAACTGCCACAGGAAGCGCCGGCTGCCCAGCGTGGCAAGGACGGACACCTTACAATCGGCGGAGGGGGCGGTAATGATTTCTTCGCGGTCCCGTCCCGGCCGGCGAACCGCTCTGGTGGCGGCGCGGCACCGCCGAAGCCCGCGGAGCCTGCAGTGCAGGACGCCAAGGTGGGCGCTGGCGGGATGGAGGGCGGGGGCGGGGGAAATTAATCACGCGCGAAGCGGGGTCTGCCATGCATAGCGTGGCTCCACGTTTGTTACTAAGCCGCGCCGTGAGCCACTGCGAAGGAGTAGGTAAAGCGGAAGAGCGTTGGGATCCGCACTGGTGAAGCCGGTAGGACAGGTGATGGTGACCAAGCTCGGGGGCATGGTTGGTTGACTGTTAGTGTTGCCATGTGGGTCCATGTTTTGCAACCCGGGCAAGGTGCGCTGCTCGGGCCGCGTAGCAATTCGGCTCATTTAATGTTGCGTGGATGATTTGTCCTAGGGTGGAAACGAGATGGAGCTTAGGCACAAGGACGCTGCTCCTTATCCATGTTGAGAGAACCAGACCAGAACCAGAGGCATGTCCCAGTTTCGTTTTGAGCTGCAGTGTGGGGCGGTGCATCCTGAGAGCCGCATGCTCATTGGAGAGTTTCATGTTGTGTGCAAGTCTGGCCCCCCCGCCCATGCCGGCGCTTCAATTTTCACAACCGCAATATCGATGACAGGCGTGGTGTTTGCAATGTCGCTTCCGCGGTTGATCCATCTACATCGCGCCCCTGAGCGCGCAAGGTCCACCACCATGGCAGGGTCCACCTCCTTGCTCATGATGTCTCGTGCCTCGAAAACCCGTGCGCGCCCGCAGCTCAAGCAGCTGTCGAACGCCAAGGCCATTTCAAGTCGCGACTTCCAGAAGCAGGACGCAGAGGCAGAGTACGAGCGGCAGGCGCGCCTCGCTAAGTTCCAGACCTCGTCCGCCATCTCGTCCGCGGACTTTTTTGGACGAGATGAGGCGGGCGGTGGCCGCACCGGCAGCATGGCGAGCGGCATGTCGGGCGACCTGGACATCTCGGCGGCGGACATCGTCAACCGCCTGTCGTTCCAGGTGGGTTGGTGGGTGTTGTGGGTATGCGCCCGGATTTGTACCACCCCCTAGCCCGGATTTGTACCAACCCCTAGCCCGGATTTGTACCACTCCCTAGCCCGGATTTGTACCAACCCCTAGCCCTGGGATACTGCGAGATGAGCGCATATGTGGCTGGCTGTACTCGGGGGTCGCGTCGATGCGGTGTGAACTGCGCCCGCTGACCTTGGGCCGAAGCAAGGGACAGAAGGGACAGACGGACCGACTGGAGGGCCTTCGCCCCGGGCGCCAAGGTATAAGCTTCCTTGATTGGGACATGACGATTGAGACTTGAGACGACGCTCTTCGCGGCTGTCCGTCCGTCCTGTCCCCTGACCTTGACCGTGACCCACAGGCGAAGCAGGACATGCAGCAGATGAAGCAGATGGCGGTGTCGGCGACGAAGACGCTGTCGGGGTATGCCTCCAAGCTGATCGGCGACTTGAACCGCATGAACAGCTGAACTCGGTCGCGTCGGTGGCAAGCCGGGAGTGGATTGACTCGGCAAGGAATTGACTGGCGGGAGCGCTGCATCGGTTATCATCATCCGAACCGGTCCGCTGCAAGCCGGGGGCTCGCGCAATAAGCTGCGATCTGCAGCAAGGGGAGGGATGCGCCCGGCCTCACACGGCATGCAGCGACTCTCATCGCGGTGGACACCTCGCATCGAGTTGTTGTTATGTGTCACGGTCGTTTGTTTGGCCCGTGACGACTTGTGTGGATGGGCCTGGGTCAGCACTGGCATGTGTGTGCGTGCTACGTTCTCAGTTCCTGGCTCTTATTAGGGCGCGCGCGGAAACGACGGCTTGCATATGTGCAGGGGATGGGAAAGGGTAGGTCGTTGGGGTATGAGTGATTGATCTGTGCCGAGGCAGATGTGGGGTGTCTCCAGGGTGGCGGCTGGGCTGCAGCGGTGTCTCTTCCGTGATGTCTTCTTCGAAGTGGGGGCGCTCCGAGCGCCTTTGCTCGCTCGCGTGTCCGTGCTCGCGTGTCCCGGGTGTGATGGTGTCGCATTCGCCGGCAACGCGTTGGGTTTCCGCATATTGTTGTGGGGACTGACTAACGGCGCGTGTGGGGTTCCTCCGGACGGCGCCGCGCCCCCCTTGTTGGCACATTCCATATCAGGCAGCGCACAGGGACGACCAGGGACGAGCGGGACGGTCTGATGAAGCGCACGCAGTACAAAGACGCGGCGCGAGGTGTAGGCTCATCAGGTGTAGGCGCCGCGCACGTACGGGCCGCTTGGCCGCTGCGGTCTGGGACCTCGATTCCAGCGCGCCGCCGCTACAACGCTATCGCTGGTAATGGTTCTGTTCCGTGCACATGCCGTGTGTCTCGCCTGCATCTGTACAGCAGCATTACTTCTGCAGATCACCCGGCCGGCGGACTACCCTTGGCCACCGCAACCGAACCAGCACACCGTCTCATCCTGACTAAGCCCATGCCATCAACCTGTGCAAAACCCTGCCCATTCGGGTGTCGGGTGTCGCCTCCCCCCACCCCCCCTCGTGCTCGGCCCCCCACCGACCCCTCGTGCTGAGGGAGTGTCGTCGTACACAGCCCACGTCCTGGGTGTCAGGACTGGGCGTACACGAATCGGACGCAGCATTACTGCACCCCTCCTCGCCCTCTCTCCCACCTCGCCCTCGCTGTCACATCACCCATTGATTCACGGCATACACATAATACTGTTATTAGGCGTTCGCGTGAACGAGCGATGATGACCTGATCTCCCCAGCCTTCTCATTCATGATTACCCACCACCACCAACCACCAACCACCACACAGAAGCTCACACACAACCTGACACACTCCAACGGCGACGACTGGCCCCAATCACCGCAAACACCATACGGCCGTCATACCAAGCCGCTGCATGGCTTGGCGGCCGACCGGTCACCATACGTACGTGTGTACGGCATTTGGGCGCCCCTCCGCCCCCGCCTCATACACGCCACACAGGAATTCAGGACAGAGCCCCTCGACATTGCCTGACCCATGGAGACCGTGTTAGCTGCGATTCAGTTCCGCCCCACCTGAGAGGGGAATGGCGGTCACCTTTGGCGCTCGCACCCAGGCCTCGTGGGCCCACCACCACAGCCCCGCCCTTGATCGGCAAACCGCTGGCCCCCCGCCGCTCACGAATGGCCCGCTGGCGGCGGCCGGGGCGCCACCGACGCCGCCAGTCCCGTCGGTGCCAACGCACCGCCGCTGCCGCCGCTGGCGGCCCCAGCAAAGATGCCCCCGTCGCCGACGCCAACACCGCCGCCGCCGCCGCCAGTCACGACGCGAATCGCGTTGCCACTGCGCCCCGCCGCCGCCGCCGCCGCCGCCATCATCGGGGCGACGACGACACGGCGGGCCCCGCCTCCTCATCAATCACGAACCGAGGAGGACGGCCGGCGAGGTCGCCGTACGGACCGGCGGCGGCGGCGGCGGCGCCGTCGGCCATGGCCGCGGGGTCCACCGCGACCTCCGGTGCCGACGTTGGCACCCGGACGCTGCCGTTGTGTTGCCGCAGTCCCTGGGTCAGTCGGGGGTTTGAGCTGCCTCCCCAGCACGTCTGTGGGAAGGGGGGGAGGGAGGAGGCCGAGGGGAGGCCGGGCGAGGGGGGGGGCCGATGAGGCCACGAGGGTGCTGGGTGTAGGCGCGGTGGTGGCGGTGGTAGGCGGAGTACACCCCGCCTGGCCAATCGAAGCCGCCGGGCGTGGTATGCGATGTAGGAAAGAAGGAAGGAAGCAAGGACGGCAGGCACACAGGCGAATCCCGGGTCCCCGGCCCCCTGACGTCTGTAACCAGACGCCAACGTCGGCGGCCTCCGCAGGTTCCGTGCCGGTGTACGGGCACACGTGCGCACGCCACCCACCCCAAACCCCACCCCGAACCCTCACCACTCTTAACAGATCCCAGAAACCCCGTGTCTGTGTCGGCCGCCGCCGTGCAAGCCGCCGCGCGCTCACGCGCTCACTCACCCGCAGCCGCCGCAGCACGCGCCGCCACCGCCGCCGCGCCGCCGCCGCCCCCCTCCGCACCGCCCGGTGCAGCGCCCGCCGGTGCGGCAGGATGTACCGCTCGTTGAACACGTGCAGTACGGGCGGCAAGTCGTACACGGCCTTGATCCGCGGGTCGTTACGAGGATCCAGTGCCGGGTCCACCTCCACCTCCTCCTCCTCCTCAATATCGTCATCGTCGTTGTCGTCTCCGCTGCTGCTATCGCAGCTGCCGGCGCCGCCGCGGACGCGGCGGCGGTCGCCGCCGCTGGAGGTTCCCGCGGCCGCCGCCGCCGTCGGCGCCGTCATCAGCGCCCAGTGCGTGAGGCCCCTCTCCTGGGGCGACCCGGCGACCAGGTTGTCCAGCAGGAAGGCGCACAGCAGCGAGACGCACATGGCGGTGGAGAAGAGCGTGTTGAGGATGTCTGGGGGGGGAGGGGGGGAGGGGGGAAGGGGGAAGGAAGGAGGGGAGGAGGGAGGGATGGGGATTGGTATTGAGATGTCGGGGGGAAAGGGGGCGTGCGGAGATTTGGATGTTGGGGCTGCGCCGGCGGGTGAGGGTGAGGGTGAGGGTGAGGGTGAGGGTGGGGGTGAGGGTGAGGGTGAGGGTGAGGGTGAGGGTGAGGGTGGGGGTGAGGGTGAGGGTGAGGGTGAGGACATGCAACAGCCGGAGCCGAAGTCCGAAGGTTGCGGGCGCGGTTGCGGCGATGTGGCGAGCGGCGGAGGTGATGCGAGATGTGACGCCGCCATGCATATCACCATGCGGTACGGTACGGCACAGTACGGCATGGTACAAAACAGTGTAGTACAGGGCGGCCTACACCACCCTTACCCGCACCCCCCCTCCCCCCAAAAGCACAGCACCCTCACCGTCGAAGCCCCGCACCCCGGTGGAGATGGGCCACGCGCCGCCGTGCGAGCTCGCGTACGACTCAAAGTAGTACGGCACCGAAAGGCCCATGTAGAGCGCGAAGCCGACAATGAAGAGGTTGCGGCTGCTGTTCTGGTCCGTGAACTGTAGGCTGCTTAGACCCACCTGCCGTTAAGAGAGGTGGGTGGGTGGGTGGGTGGGTGGGTGGGTGGTGGGTGGGTGGGTGGGTGGGTGGTGGGTGGGTGGGTGGGTGGGTGGTGGGTGGGTGGGTGGTGGGTGGGTAGGAGGGTACAGGATATGTGTGGACATATTGAAACCAAGGGGGGGGGGGTGGACACAAAAACCACACAGCCACCCACCTCAATCACCCACCCAGCCACCCACCCACCCAGCCACCCAGCCACCCACCGCGGCAATGAGTCCGAAGACGCAGCAGAATATCCCCGACACGATGGCGGAGGGCAGCGAAGCGAACAGCCCTCCGAACTTGCCGAACATGGCCAGGAGCAACATGAAGGCGGCACCCGCCTGGACCACCCGGCGGCTGCCCACACCGGTCAGACCTGGGGGGCGGCCGGGGGGGTGGGCCGGGAGGAGGAGGAGGAAGGAAAGGCGGGGGGGGGGGGGCACGAGTATGAGTGTGTGTATGTTGTGTTGCTCGGCAGGCAAGGCAGGAACGCGAGATACGTCAAGGGCACAGGGCACAGGGCACATGACCAAGCCCAGCCCGACAAATGCCCCGCCCGGCATTCTCATTCCCTCACACACCCACACACACCCACCCCACCCCACACACATGGGCGGTTATGGGTGGGCCTCTTGTTAAACACACACACACACACACACACACACACACACACACACACACACACACACACACACACACACACACACACACACACACACACACACACACACACACACACACACACACACTCCCGCTCCCCTCCCGGCCCCCGCCCGCGCCTCCCTCACCGATGGCCCCGATGTTCTCCGCGTACGACGTGGTGCCGTTCCCCGTACCGAACAGTCCCGTCATCAGACAGCCCAGCCCCTCGGCGGCGACGCCGCGGCTGATGATGTACGGCGGCGGTACGGGCGCTCCGCACATGCGCGCGCAGGCGTAGTAGTCCCCCGTCTGCGTCACCGTGGGTCACACACCACCCACCAACTGTCGTCAACCACCAACTGTCGTCAACCACCAACGGTCGGACCCCAACGAAGGCGCCCACGCGCCCCATCGGAAGGCGCAGCCGGCCCCCAGCCACGCCCCGCCGGCTGGGGAGTGGGGACCTCCACCCTGTCAGCCCCGCGCTTGTGCGGGGATCGTGTCCAGTAGGGTTGGGCCATTCCCCCTCCCCAGTCCTCAGTCTGTCGGTCGGCCCCTCCTCCCCCCCACACCCCCCTTTCTGGGTGTGCCCGGGCTTCCCCCCTCACACTCTCAATCATGGCCGCCAGCGCCCCCGCCAACATCGTGACGACGGACGCAGGCCGGAAGATGGGCGTGCCCCATTGCAGCGGGTACGGCACGTACACCCACGGCGCGTCCCGGACCGCGTCCAGGTTGTCGGCGCGGCAGCTCGCCTGTCGGCCCTCAGACGCGTTGTCGTACACGCCGGCGGCGGTGAGGATGCCTGCGGCGGCGGAACCCCCGTGGGACCGCGGGGCCACGGGAAACGGGATTCGGGATTTTATGTAAATTTAAATTCGGGTACATGGGATACGTGGGTTTGGATTTGGATCCGGGGTTTTGGATCTGATCGAGGTCACACGAGAAGACAGACAGACGTAGTTGTGGGGCGGATTGGCCGCCCAAACAAACCACCGGCCAGGGCAAAGGACGACGACCAGGAGGAGGTGGCGGCGATGGTGTGCGGAGGGTCGACCAGTGGGCCATCGAGTATGGACAAGTGGACAACGCAGCGGCCCAGCCCCCTGACCGCTATTTTACACCCGCCCACCCCCGCCTTACCCGTGATCAAGAGCTCCGGAACCAACACACACCCTGGGCCCCCCGCGGCACACGATGACGCATCCCACCAGTCCCGGGGGCCGTCCCGGGGCTCATCTCTCCCTTGGCCCCCCCCGCCCCCCCCCCCCACCACACCACCAGTATCTTTTCCTTCTGCACGGGCTGGGACGGTTGTGCCGGGCACTTGCTTGCTGTCGGCATTGCACGCGCTGTTGACGCATACGCCCTTGCTTTTGCTGCACCTTAGGATCAGTAGGTAGTTTAGTCGAGTTTCGTCTGCATTAGCCTACGGCGTCATAGCCGCTACTTCTGCTGGCGTAACGGGCTAACGGCGCCCACCGGCGCTCGACAACGATACGGGGCGCTACAGCATCACGGACTACACCACCTACTTATGGTCGACATACTTCGCCCTGGCATATTGGTAACTCTGGTCTCGGTCTCAGTCGTCGGTTGCATTGCTGGACACTTATTCGCGGCTCAGCTTTTCTCCTTGCTAACACACACCACCACCACACCACACCACCCTCCGCTGGCCACCCCTCTTGCAGCAGCGCAGAATGCTGCATAGGTCCTGTAGCCCTTGTCCTGCTCCCCTGCCGTCCCCTCCCCTGCCGTCCCTCCCCTCCCTCACCCGCCACGGCCCACGTCAGCACAATGCTCCACACCAGCGGAAACAGCTCAAAGATGCGCACACCGCTGCTGCGGCTGCTGCTGCTGCTGCTGTCCCCGGAGGAAGCTGCACCGCCGCCGCCGCCGCCTCCGACGCCGCGGCGGCGGCGCCGGGCGCTCCAGGCGGGGCCCACCTCCGCGGAGTGGGTCGAGGAGGGGTCTCCCGGGCCGCCCCCCAGCAGCGCAGGCGACCCGGCCGCCGCCCCTCCCCTCCCCCTCCTCCCCCTCCCCCTCCCGCTCCAGGGAGGAAGATGGACACCAGCCAGGAGGGCAGCTGCACCTCCACCTGCTTGAGGACCTGAGGGGCCGAGGGCGGGGTGGGGGGGTGGGGTGGGGGGGTGGGCAGGGGTGGGTGGCGCGGGCAGGGTTGGTGGGGGGGCTGGCGCGGGCAGGGTTGGTGGTGCGGGGGTGGCGCGGGCAGGGTTGGTGGTGCGGGGGTGGCGCGGGCAGGGGTGGTGGTGGGGGGGTGGGGGCCGGGAAGGGGTGGGGGAATGGCGCGGGCAGGGGTGGGGGATGGCGCGGGCAGGGGTGGGGGGACGGTGTGGGGGGGTGGGGGGGTGGGGGGGTGGGGGGGTGGGGGCCGGGGAGGGGTGGGGGGGCGGGGTGGGGGGGCGGGGTGGGGTGGGGGGGGGCGGGTGGGGGGGGCCGGGGCGGGGTGGGGGGGCCGGGGAGGGGTGGGGGGGCGGGGTGGGGCGCAGGGAAGGGAAAGAGAGGGACGCAGGCGGCGTTCACCGGGGTTGGATGTGTGAGGGGTGTGAGGGGGCGCCTGACGCTCCGAAGCGAGGGCTGATACATACGTACATGTCCCGTGGATCGCTTCGTTCGGCCCTCACCCCTCACCCCTGCATCCCGGGCTGCTCGACGTCCTCGCAACCCCACCAAGGCGAGGCGACCCCCACCTTGCCCCACTTTCCTCGTCCCTCTTCCCTCTTCCCTCAGCCAACCTCCTTCCCCCGCCCGCCCACCTCCTCCTCGCCCTCCTCGCGACTGTCCCCCCCTCAGCCCCTCCTCCTCACGTCAGGCCCTGGCGGCCCAGTGCCCCGGACAGCCACCCCCCCGCCGCCGCCGCCGTCGCCGCCGCCGTTGCGACCGCCCCGGACCGGTCGCAGCCGCCGCCGGCAGCCGCCCGCGGCCCAGGATGACGTCAGCATCCCCCCTTGGCCCCGAAACCAGGGGTTGCGTTGTACGGCGAGGCGGAGGACGATGATATGGACAGCGCGACCCGCCGACGACCGACGGCGCACCTAACCCCCCGCCCCGCCCCCACCCCTTTCCCTTTGCCAGAGCCGACCGACCGAAACCGTACCGTACCGTACTGCACCGTACTGCACCGTACTGCACCGTCCGTACATTCCCCTGCGCCGCCGTACCTGGCTGAACATGATGACAGCCAGGATGCTGAGCAGGCCCTGCTCGAAACAGCCCGCCACCCCCGTGAAACCTGCGTCGTACAACGACAACCCAACCTGTGCGGGGGCGGGGCCGGGGGCGGGGGAGGGGGGGATATAGGAACTTGATAAGACGTATTCTTAGTCATAGTCTTAGTCATTCCCCCCGGGGGGGGGGGCGGGGAGGGATCACAGGCCGGGTGGAGGGTTCGGAGGCGAGGGAGGCACCGGAGATTGGCAGGCAAGCAACAAGGGACCGCGCCGACTGCCGGACTCCAGGGAGGGGGGGGGGGAGGGCGCGGGGGTTGTGGGAAGTGGCGTAAGCTCCGTGTGTTGGAGACGGTGGGTTCCGTCACAGGTAGCCAGCACGGTGGGTGTGTAGCACGGTGGGTGTGTTGCGGTCGCCGCGGCCGAGTGGGATGGGCTCCGGGACCGTGCTGGCGCCGTGCTGGCTCTGAAACCAGTGCCGTACATTATTAAAGCATCCGTCGTACTGCTGTCTAGCCTGCCCCTCTCTCCCCCCTCCTCCGAATCCCACGGAGGGAGAGAAAGGCAGGCAGCCCTAACCCTCCACCGCAAAGACAAACTTTGGCTGATGCTCGTCACTGACAATACGGCACGGTGCCGTACGACATGGTACGACATGGTACGGCATATCGAATCCGTAAACCTCAAAAAAGCATGGGGCCGACCGGCCCTCCGCCGCCGACCCACGGGTCGGGCCCTCCATTCCCCGTCGCGACCGACCCGCGGGTCGCCAGCCCCCCAGCCCAAGATTTCCCCCCAGCCCACCATGCAGACGGTGGGCGCCACCACAATGGGCGACAGGAACCTGAGCAGCCCCCCCATGGCCCCCGAATAGCCAATGGCGATGATCACAAGACTGGAGCCGATGACGGACCCTTGCAGCTCCCGCATCGTGTACTGGCGGGGGTGAGGGGTATGGATTGGGGAACCGATACGTGGCACAGGAGTCAATACGCGGGGGTGAGGGGGGGGGTGCATAGGACATTGGTAGACATTGGGGGGCCCGGGGGGTTGGGGTTGGGGTTGGGGTTGGGGTTGGGGTTGGGGTTGGGGTTGGGGTTGGGGTTGGGGTTGGGGTTGGGGTTGGGGTAGATGGAGGGTCCCTTCTAACGGCGGGGAGGGGGCTGGCTGGCGGGATAGGGGCGGCGAATGGCAGGGGGGGAGGGCAGGGGCGGGACAGATGGGGAGCGGGGACTTCAACGGCGGCGTCCAGCATCCCCCCGGAGGACAGCTGCTACCCAACCACCCATTCGGTGACTGTCCGCGGTTTCGCGGTCTCGATTGACATGAGGGGGGAGGAGGAGCGGAGAGGGGGGGGGCCGGGGGGCGGAGAGGGGGAAGGGGGAAGGGCCGGGACCCGGGCGGCAGCGATGAGACCACCGCTCCCCGGCCCCTTGCCGTACAGCCGGACCCCACATGCCGTACACGTCACCCAGCGGTCGCATCCCAGACCTCGCCCGCCGCCACACGGCCCCCCCCACCCACCGTTTGAAAATGTCTACCAATCTTCTATACCCCACCCGACCACCCAGGTTTCAGCTCAGCTCTCTTATTCACCCAGCCAACCATCAGTCCACCACATCTCCAATACCCCACCCACCCAGCCATCCAGCCAGCCAGCCAGCCAGCCAGCCACCCACCCACCCACCCACCCACCCACCCACCCACCCAGCCGCCCACCCACCACGAAGCGGTCGTGTTCTGTCGGGAAGCTGTGTGTGGCCTTGATGATGGCGATGATGCTGTAGGCGGGTTTGAGGAAGGAGAAGGAGGCGCCCTGCCGCCGTCGCCGTCACCCGGGTGTGTGTGGGGGGGGGGGGGAAGGGACAAGGGAAGGGACAAGGGGAAGGGCAAGGGGGAGGGCAAAAGGGAAGAGTGAGGTGGGTGGAGTGGAGTGGAATGGGGTGGGGTTTAATAAGAACAACAGCCCAGACACAGTTGGGTGGGGTGCAGAGGCCCGGCGCGGCCCGTTTCGCTGTCTTTATTGACAAAAAAGGGTGTAGAGGCCTGGCGAGCAAGCACACACACACACGGTAATTCGGGTTTCGGGTTACGGGTATTTCGGGAGTCATTTATTTCCTCCGCCTACATCGCCTGATACGCTGGACTTTGCTTCTCGCGGCTCAGTTCTCTTTAACACACACACACACACACACACACACACACACACACACACACACACACACACACACACACACACACACACACACACACACACACACAACAAGGCTCCGTTTTCTTTTACACACAACAAAGCGTGTGTTTGGCGCTGTGTCCTGACCTGTACCTTGGCAGGAGAGGCAGATGACGCTGCGTCATCCGATACCGCACCCAATCGATCCCCGCCGCCGCCGAGTCCTCTCCCCCCTCTCCGCAGTCAGGTTTGGGGCCGCAAACGTCCTCTCCCCCCTCCCCCTCCTCCGCAGTCACTATTGCCACACGGGATCTAGGTAACCGCCCCTCCCGGCCCCCCGGCGCCATCTCCCTCCCGCCTCCTTCCCGCCATCCGTTTTGGGCTTGCTTGTGTTTCGATGACGCGGTCTTCCTCCCTCCGCCGCCGATCTCTGCCCCTCCAACACCCTCTCCGCTCCCTCCTAGCCGCGCAAGGCTTGGACATTGCCATCCCCGTGTACGATATACGACATTGTACTGCATGCTGTCGTACGTCACAGGTACCTGAATGATCGGCAGTCGGTCGCCGATGGTCGTCTGGATGAGCGTGTTGATGCCGCTGACGAAGAAGGTCCTGGAAGGGGGGGAGGGGGAGGGGGGAGGGGAGGAGGGTAGGAGGGGCGGAGAAGGGGCGGAGGAGGAGGGGGCGGAGGAGGCGGAGGACGGGGCGGAGGAGGGGGAGGGGGCGGAGGAGGGGGCGGAAGAGGGGGAGGGGGAGAGGGGGGGAGGGGGGGAGGAGGGGTAGGAGGATGGTGCGGAGGGGGAGGAGGGGGAGGGCGCTGCTGTCGCTGTCTTCACGTGAGGGCGGGAGAGGAGGGCAGGTCGGGTGAAGTGTGGGACGGGGGGGGTGAGGAGCGATTGATGCATGGTGGCCGGGCAGAGTGGCTGATCAGTACGACAAGCAGTGCAGGTCCGCAAAGCGTGTGCGGTTGCGTCTAAGTGCCGTACTTTGCGTCGCGCTGTGTGCAACTAACTCCCTGCCGCCTCCTAACCACCGGCCCTGGTATCGGTGCTGAGGTGGCCCCCGCGAGGGCTGCAGCAAGAGTCAAGCTGGGGGTTGGCGGGTGGGTGGGGTGTTCAGCGGATAAACCCAAGCAACCAACGAACAGCAACGGAGGCCGGGGTGTGTTAAGCTGGGGGTTGAGGAGGCAGACGACACGGACTACATCGACTACATCGACGTAAGGTCACGCCTGCACTCACGTTTGTACGACACGGGCGTGATCTGAGTAAGCCGCAGGTGTGTGTGGGGGGGGGGGAGGGGAAACGGGCCGTCATTGCCGTCGTCGTCGCCGCCGCCGCCGCCGAGCAGCGCATACCCATGCCCACACACACGTGCGCACCGTCGCTCGCCGCCGCCGTCACGGCCGCCGTGTACAGCAGGTACGACATGTCAGCGGCCCGGCAGCAGAGGGCCCGGCGCCAGGGGGGAGAGGGAGGGAGGAGGGAGGGAGGGAGGGAGGGAGGGAGGGAGGGAGGGAGGGAGGGAGGAGGGAGGGAGGGGGAGGGAGGGGAGGGAGGGAGGGGGAGGAGGGAGGGAGGGAGGGAGGGAGGGAGGGAGGGAGGGAGGGAGGGAGGGAGGGAGGGAGGGAGGGGGAGGGAGGGAGGGAGGGAGGGAGGAGGGAGGGAGGGAGGGAGGAGGGAGGGAGGGGGAGGGAGGGAGGGAGGGAGGGAGGGAGGGAGGGAGGGAGGGAGGGAGGGAGGGAGGAGGGAGGGAGGGAGGGAGGAGGGAGGGAGGGAGGGAGGGAGGAGGGAGGGAGGGAGGGAGGGAGGGAGGGAGGGAGGGAGGGAGGGAGGGGAGGGAGGGAGGGAGGGAGGGAGGGAGGGAGGGAGGGAGGGGAGGGAGGGAGGGGGGAGGGAGGGAGGGGAGGGGGGGGGGGGGGGAGGAGGGAGGGAGGGAGGGAGGGAGGGAGGGAGAAGTTGGGAAACGGGGCCAGGGCCAGGGCCAGGCCAGGGGCGAGGTGGACAGTGGACCCTCGGACGGGCCGGCGGAGGGACGGGAGGGAGTTGCTCGGCCGAGAACGACCCCCTCAACCCTCACCCCCTCACCCCCTAAACCCCCTCACTCACAAGCGCGCCAAATCGACAGCGTTCTTCCGACACCGCAGCCTTTTGATGA